>CAKNXH010002446.1:197675-257549 GCA_932178445.1 Andricus quercusramuli
TTCCATCACCCTGTTCTATATTAGTTACATCACAGAATTCTAGAACTTTTACAGATCCTTACAGTAACAGCGTTACAGAACAGTGTGACCCTTATGTTCTGTAATTGTTATGGCACACGATTGTAACAATGTTATGTATAAATGTTCCCTTTTTGTTATGTAACATTTACAGAACGTGTCCGCTGGAATACTATACGGTAGCGAGACATGGACCTGTCAAGAAAAGGACACGAGTAAAATCAACGCGATCGGCATGAAACCTCTGCGCATAATATGCGGGAAAACACTGATGGACAAAGTACGAAACGAGACAATCCTCAAAGAATGTGGTACAGGGGAGACACTAGTTGACATATGGGGAAGAAATCAGCTAAGGTGGTTCGGACATCATGAAAGAATGAAAGATGAACGACTGACCAAGCAAGTGTATAAAGGTAAAGTAAATGGCAGAATGCCCAGAGAATGCCATAGAAATACAAGAGCCTGCATGAAAAAATGCATGGACGTGAATGAAGCAAGAGTAGTATGCCAGGACAGAAATGTGTGGCGACAAATGGTTTATAAACAGAGTGACAATAGAGTGAATGATGCCTGAAACAAACACCTTGGATACTAATGGGCCCAAGTGGGGAACCATACATAACAATTTTGTGAGGCTCCTCACTTGGGGTGATCGCTAGAGAGATTGATCAGCAACCTGGGTCGGAGCAGTGTGGCGGAGTGAACGTGTCATTTATATAAATAACACGAGAACTCCAGATCAATCTAAATCATCTATACCTAACACCTATATACCCATCTACCCTATACCCATATACCGAACTACCTCATACCTATATGCCTATTTCACTACTTTCCAACCAAGCAAGTCACGCCTACCCCGAAAGGGAAATGGCTTAATGGTATAATAATAATAATAATGCATTACCACAGCTTCCTTACTCTTCAATAAAATGTATTAATATTATAGGTCAATCAATTCATCTCGAACCCTCACAGCAAGGGATATCGACAGAATATCCCATTTATCTCCTACGATATCGCAGGCATATCCCAGGAGATCCCAGGGACATCGCGAATGATCTCCTACGGGGCGGAAATCTCGATATCCCTGGAATGTCCCAAAGATATCCCAGAATATGCTGAGGATATCCCATTAATGTCCCAATTTTCGTAGAACGGGATATCTTAATTTCCATAATTCGGGACATCCTAGGATATTCTTACGATGTCCCATACTTAAAATGCAGGATATGCCAAGGATGTCCCCAAGATGTCCCAAGATGTCCTAATGATATAATTTTTTATAATATTTAAAAAAAATTCATATATGTACCCTTTACAAATAATTCATGCTCATTGTGCTTTAAATAAACAAACTCATCATTATTTAAAAAAATATATATATTTTCCCGGAGCTACAAAAAAAAAATCGAAGAAAGTATGTATATAGAGCCGTCTTTTCATAACTTTTCAGTCTTGTCTTTTTCAACACTTGTGACATGTTGTTGGCCGTACAACTGAATCAAAATTTGGCAAAATCATGAAAAAAGGTAACAAAATTGTACATTAGTAGGTATACCAAATTCAATGAATCATGCATGCAAGAAGTGCAAGCTGCACGTTTCAAAAGATCAGAAGTTTCGAAAAGCCGACCGGCTTTTTCTTCATTACAGTTAACTTAACCTCAAAAGTGCACAAAATGTATAAAGGTATATACTCTAATGAATTTCATTAGTTTACAATGGAAATCAAATCATTAGTCACAAAAGTAACGAACAAAAATTTTTATTCAGTTAAATGCAAAATAAAAGTAATTAGTTAAAACTTCAAATTTTTCATGAGCTTTATATCCATTGCCACGCAGATATATCTATAACCTCCAGCGAGCCTCCATATACCTAATACATATAAAATATACATAAAAAATGTAATAAAAGCAATAAAATTGTTATTCTTATATGTATATTGTTTATTTCTTGAATTTTTAATCCCCTAGTAATTAATTAGAATATCAGCAGAATTTTTTATTATAATATCGGGATATTCGTGGGACATTTTACTATGGTATTGGGATATCCTGTGGACATTCTTGCGGGATATCGTTAGGATATTCTGTCACGATATCCTCAGGAGCGGAAATCTCGATATCCCTGGAATATGCCACGGATATCCCGGGAAATTTTTGGGACATTTTTCAGGATATCACATATCCTGCCGAGATATCCTAGGGATATGCCAAGGATATCATTTTGTTGTGAGGGAATCAACACATCTATTCTATTCTCGTGACAACTTTAAATTGTGAGAAGGAAAAATTTTTTACTATAAAAATTGATTTTGAATATAATATAAATGACGATAACTTCCTTAATCTTCGATAAAATGTAATAATATTATAGATGAAGCGATTTCCAAGATATATAAATTACCATAACTTCCCTATTCTTTAATAAAATGTATCAATATTATAGGTCAATCGATTAGTCTCGAACCAAGGAATCTCTTATATTCTTGCAGCAACTTTGAATTATGTTAATGAAAAAAGTTTTACTATAAAAAATCGATTTTTAAAATATTTTTGAGTGTTGAAAAAAATGCAATATATATTTTTAGAAATCCTTCGATCAGTTTCAAGATATTAGTAGGGAAAATAAGCCCTTGAAATTTGATTAATTTATCTGCAACCGTTTTCAAGTTATCGCGTTCAAAAAAAAGTGTGACATCCACACACACATATCCACACACACATCCACCCTCAAATGCGGAAACTTGCTCTGAACATTGTATTAGACATTTTTGAATTGAGGAAGGTTCAGTTAAATGAATTTAAAAATTCTGGAAAATTCTACCATTACAAAGCTTCCTCATCTACGAGGAAGCAAGATAAATAACAATAAAAAATGATAATTCTTGAGCTGGTTTGGTAGTGAGAAAAAAATAACTTCCGTACCAGTAAAAAGGTGGTTCTTATATATATTTTCGGAAAATTATCATATGTTATTATTTATTTTGCCTCCTCATAGAGGATGCTTTGTAATGGTAACATTTCGCAAAATTTTTAAATTCATCTAATTAAACCTTCCTTAATTTAAAAATTTCTAATACAATGTTCTAAGCAATTTTCCGGATGTGTGTGTGTGTGTGTGGATGAGTGTACTTGCGGATGTCACACTTTTTTGTGCCCTTACGAAAAGATATGACAGGAAAAAAATGACAGGTGTGTCATTTTTTTCCTGTCATTTTTTTTATGTCATTTTTTCGCGACCACAAGAAAATGAGAGGCAAAATGATAGGAAAACGACAGGCAGAACGACAGCCTAAAGTGACTGGCCCTAATTGTGCATAATTTATAATAATATCGCTTGGACATTATAAATTATCGACGACTTGCAGACTTATTCTAGAATTATTTGAACTTTCCTGTAAAGCTTAAAAAATCATTAGCAAAAGAAAACTATTATGGGAATTTTCATGATGAAACACCTTTTTGTAGCCTGTGTCTAATTCCGAATTATGTTCCAACACATCAATTGTGGACTGTGTTCAATTTGCCGTTTTAAAGCCTTCTTATCCTTACAAAGCGCTGAACTTAAGTACCACGGACAACAATTTCAGACTATATTTTCAACTTTCTTCATTCCTTTAAGGCAGGGTTCTACTTTCTCCGCGTGAAAAAATGCGATTTTTTTTTAAACGTGAAGGAAGATACTGATGTAGGGTTTGTTGTGCCTAATAAATATACTCTTGAATTACATTAAATTATGCGCTCTATATATATTTAAATGGCACTTGCCTCAAAACCACGTTTTTACCGCTTGGTGAAAAAATCTCCGGAACTACCGAATCGATTGGTCTGAAATTTATACCACATTTTCTATACATATACATCAACCGCTGGTAGCAGATTTATATAAAAAAATTATTTTTACCATTATTTTTTTGCAAAAAAAGCAAAAAAATGAGATTTTTTATTTTTTTATCTTAAAAATGCCGCCATTTTTTGTTGCATGTAAATGAAAAAATTTGCTACCACCGGTAGCAAAAATTAAAAAATAAGAAAAATGGTAATCAATTAACTTCCTGTGTATGATGTATGTAATTATTATGATCCAAATATTATTCACAACCGACACTAATTGAAAAGCTGTTGAAAGAACACAGTCACGAAAAATTGTGGAAATATTGTTTTCATTTTTATTAAAAAAGAACAATTATTTTAAATGAAAGTATCACTAACAAAAATTACATGGTGAAGTATTCAAAGTACCGAGGCAAACTAAACTTATTTTTTAACTAGAAAACTCTCAAAGCATGACAGATTTTCGAAATCGTTTCCTCCCACTTTTTAGAGAAAGAGAGATTTAAAAGAAAAATTATAATTTCGTATACAAAATTTCATTTGTCTCATTTGACATTGTATTCAAATTTTTTAAAATTATTTTGTACTTTTTTAATCTTTGTAATTTTTCAAATTGATCAAAGTGAAGACTTCAGTCTGTCTATTTATTGAGAAAAATAACTAATGCTTCCTATTTGATAACGGGAAGCAAAGTGCTTGTGAAATGAGCACCATATAATTATAAATACAAACAAAGTGGAAACACTCGAAATCGAATTCACAGCTAGTTTATCATTGTATTATATATTATGTGGATACTAATGGGCTCAAGTGAAGAATCATACCATACAAATTTTGTGAGGCTCCTTACTTGGGGTGATCGCTAGAGAGATTTATCAGCAATCTGGGTCGGAGCAGTGTTGTGGAATGAACGTGTCGTTTAAATAAATAACACGAGAATTCCAGATCCATCTGAAACATCTATACCTAACACCTATATACCTATCTACCTTACACCTATATACCGACCTACTTTATACCTATATACCTATTTACTATTTTCCAACCAAGCAAGTCACGCCTACCCCGAAAGGAAAATGGATTAATGGTATAATAATAATAATATTGCTAATTACTATAAGCGACAAAGATGCAGTACTTGCGGATTTTATTCGACTAGAAACTATAGATCGCATGACTGCAGCCCGGCATACAGTGTTAGCTGGCGCATTGCATTTTAAAGGCGCAAAAAACACTCAATTTTCAATTATAAAAAAAAAAATAACGAAAAAATTTTTCGAAAAAATCGCTAAGCTTCCTCGAGTAAAATTGCCATTAGGATATGTGGTTAGAATATTACATGAAACAATGCATTCTTGTAGACGTATTATATATGTGGCAAAAACCCAAATCGTTTTAATCACCTCAAAAGAAATCGCTTTCTCTCATAATTATTGCAGATACACTTCAGGAACATAAATATTCAGTTTAAGATTTGAGCCGATTGTTATAAACTATTTATATGAAGGATTATTTTCATAAGATGCTCAACCGCAACTAAAAACATATCTTAATTTAAAATGCCTAAATATATCGTAGAAGTAGTATTCAGAATGGGAAATAACCATTAGTTAATAATTACCGTTATCGTAAATATTCTAATAAACGAATTGTGTTTTTTTTTAGTAATATTTTTCTCATCAAACAACTTTTCAATTAATTCTAAATTATAATAAATAAATGCAGAAAAATATAGATATGTTAAATATTTGTAATGTTATTAACAATAATATAAATAAACAGTCATCTATAGCAATTTTACATCTGAATAGTTAGTTTTTTTGTAACGATTATTTTAATGCATCTTGACAGTGGTATATAAATACGTCACTTTGTCAGTAATTCTCAATTAATATTATTATTGAAAAATAATTGAAAAATTGTGAATTTTATAAACAATATTATGTTGTGCTGCAAGTGTGGAAAGTAGGCAGTTGCACACGAGTGTGAAGTTTTCTGTACGAGCCAGAGTCATGCATACAATTTTTCATCATATCGATTGGGGTATGATGAAAAATATATTTTTATGACACATGCATGATTTCAGCCCTTTTCGACGCCTATGAAGCGGGGCTAAAGCTCTACTTTTTACTCCCTAGGGAGTAAAAAGTGACGTCAGAGATGAATAATGAAAATTATGCATCTATGAGCTCGCATTTTATGATTACCAGCCCACTCACGGTAAAAACTGAGAGGAAATTTTGGTTGCAGATAATAGAATTTTGCGGTTATTTATGGAAAGTCACCATAAATCACCTCTAAAATTATCATAGATTAGGTTAACATTAATTTCATGCTTCATTATACAAAATCTAATATGGACTGAAATCATGACTGTATTTCGAGAAATGTCTGAAATCACTCATTTGTTATAAAAAATGTCGTATTTGCCAAGGAGGAGAGGCACTTTTTCTCCCCCTAGGTGCATAATATACTATTATCGTTAGCAAATAGATGATAAAGCCCAACATGTGAAAAAAACGTTAATTTTCACACTTACTGAAAATATATTTTATATTTGACAAGGTTAAGAATTGAAATCAGTAAAATACCGTAAAATGAGACAAACTGTACAATAAATGAGGAAAGTGGGACAAAATCTTTAATTTCTTTAATTTATTTTTCTAGTTTAACAATTTGTAAAACATACTACAGGCGTCGAACGAAATTCGTAAGTACACAGATGGATAATCCATTCGGAAAAGATTCAAATTACCATAGTAAATTGAGGGTTAAAAGTAGTAGATAGTTCAGATTTAAATAAATTATAGAAATAATGTCAAAAAACACAATGATTGGCCACAACAACGTAGTAATTAGCATAGGCTTACTATTCTATGATTGGCCACTGAAATGTGGTTATACAAATGACTGATTTTGAAAGCACAATAAATAGCCTCTAAATTGTATAATGATTGGCCGGTGCCAAAAACTGGTTTTCACATGATTTTCACTCATTATTCGTAAGACAAAAATTACATACATAGTCGATAAATTTTTTTTTACAATTTTGAGCAAATTTTTGCAAAGATAGTAGTCATTTGCTTTTCAGTTATTGCGGCCAATCATTATGTTTCCGCATAATTCACAAGGACAATGATTGGTCACCCATTTATTAATATAGAGAAATTATTTTAAGATTAGTAGAATACTGCTATCGTGTATCTTCAATCACTAAGTTCAATTAGAATCCAAAAGTTTTTATTCACCGTTAAAGATCAAGGACGATAAAAGACTGTAAAAATCATTCTATTTAATACTTGATACCAATCAATTCCATGAAAGTATATTGTTTTAATATGTATACACATTCATAGCAAAAATGAAGTTTAATCTTTATCCCAATTTCAGAGTAATCTTTATCTGCATTGAAAATTACCTTATTTACGTGGTAATGTTTACCTAGCACAATATAGGGTATGGTTATGTCATATTAATTTATTTTAATTTATTAATAATTCATATTTTCCGGTTAAAAATTCAACTGTTTTGTGAAAAATTCGTCCTCTTGGCCTATGTAAACTTTATTGTATTCACTTTATATGGGAAAAATTCAACTTTAACTAGTTGAAAATGACAAAAAAAAAATAATAAACTTCGGTTTTTTCTGTGCTGATGACGCATTATACATGCAAAATACATGATGAAACGTAAAATAAACGTTAAATAAAACTAATTATGGGGTGAGTGTTACAAGAGGTAAAAAGAAGTAGACATTCATAAAATGTTTTAAATTGCAAATATTATTAACCTTATAATATGAATTAATTGCTATAAAGCGAAGAAGTAACATATTTTTCATTTAATTCTAATTTTTAATTAAAATTTTTATTTTTATTCACGTGATGGTGATCCAAAAGTAGAAGGTTAGGCTTCTCTCAAGGGCGGATCCAGAAAATTTATTGAAGGGGGCGATTGTGAATTTTTTTCCCCCAATGATTTAAAAGAACTGTTCAAATTGAATATAATAAGGCGATAAATTCGACTTCATTTGTATTTTTCCATTTAAGTGTTCACATTCATAAAAAACCTAAAAGAGCATGCATATTTGGAACCGTGCATAAATTGCGTAGTCATGTGTGCTCTACGATTTTTTTATGATGTCTTACGTGGAGTATAATTTTTGTTAAAAATTCATCTTTTTTGGTTGAAAATTACACTTTTTGCTTAAAATTTGATCTACTTTATTAAAAATTCATTTTTTGGGTTAAAGATTCATAATTTTAGTAGAAAATTCAACTGTTTGTTTGAAAGTTAACGGTTTTGTTGAAAATGTATATTTTTTTGTTGAAAATTAGACTGTTTTGTGAAAAATCCGTCCTCTTGGCTTCAACATTCAACAATTTGGTACAAAATTCAACTATTCGGTAAAAAATTCAACTGTTCTGGAAAAAATTTCCTTTTCTATATTGAAAATTATTGTTTTGCAGTGCAATTTTATTTATTCCATTTTTGGGTAATAAGTGATCTTCCTTAGACTAAAAATTCAACTATTTGTTTGAAAATTCGTATTTTTTTGAAGAAAATCAATATTCCTGGTTGAAAAGTGTAGTATTTAGTTAAAAATGTATGAATTTTGTTGAAAATTCGTATTTTTTGATCAAAAATCAAATTTTTTTGTTAAAATGCAACTGTTTGGTTCATAATTAATCTGTTTTGGATGAGGATTCAACTATTTTGATGAAAATTCGTCTTTGGTTAGAAGGTATTGTGTTTTATTTAAAATTAAAATCTTTGCTTGTTGAAATATTAACTATTATATTTTTTATTAAAAATTTATATTTTAAGGTTTACAATTCAACTCCTTCATTGAAAGTTGAACTACATTTTGTCTTGAAAATTCAACAGTTTGTTAGAAAATTCAACTATAAAAAATTAATTTGCTTCAATGAAAATTCTTGGGTTCCTTTTTTTTTAAGTTTTTCTTTTTAGCTTAAAAAATCAACTATTCGGTTGAAAATGTATGTAATTTGTTGAACATTCTTTTTTTTGGTAGAAAATCAATCTTTTAGGTGGCAAATTCAACTATTTGGTAAGAAATTGGCGTAATTCGTTAAAAACTCGTCTTTTTTGGTAAAAAAAATATTCTTGGTTCAAAATGCAAAAATGTTACTCTTCTTGGTTAAAAATTTATCTTTTTGGATTAAAATGTAATTATTTGATTAAAAATTCACCCGTTTTGTAAGAAACTTGTCTTTTTACCTTTAAAGTTTCAGTTTTTGGTTCAAAATTTATGAATTTTGTTGAAAATTTGTTTTTTATAGTAGATAATGAATCTGGTTGGTTAAAAATTCATCTCTTTTGATTTGAAAATTCTACATTTTGGATGCATTTTTTTCTTTATTGTCTGTGAAACCTCTCTTTGTTGAGGATTCAAATATTTTGTTGCAATTTCTTTTTTTTTGTGTGTAGAATTCAACTGTTTCTGATTTGAAATGAAAATCTTCCCTTGGTTAAAATATCAACTTTTATATTTTTTATTGTGAGTTCATCTTCTTGAGTTGAAAATTCGCAACTATTTATTTGAAAAATTGAAATACTTTGCTAATAATTAAGAAACAGTGCGATTGGACCAAATTCTACCCCCCCCCCCCCCTCGAGTCATCTGGCAGTATTTTTGAATGACCTGTAAAAAAAATCACGAAAAAAATTTAGTCGGCGAAAATTAATCTGGATAAGAGGTAAGGGAGGGGTAAAAACTTAAGGACCCTAACAAAAGGGTACGTGGTTTACAATTTCAGAAAACAAGATAAAAATAAGGTCTGTTAATTAGGGGGCTCAAATTTTTCAAGGGAATTGAGAGGCCCTATGTACTTTATGCGCTTGATATACAAATTTTCAAATTTTGAATTTGGTGTCTCAAATCTTAGGGGGGAGGGGGTGATCGCCCAAATCTCCTCCCTCCTGGATCCGTCCTTGGTCTCTCTTATTGATAGAATATTTTAAATCACCACGAACTACATATTAAATTACGACTCCTAAAATAACCAGTAATTCATAATCTTAAGTTTCCAAACAATTTTCACTTTCTGTTTTCGTTATTTTACTTGCATTGTTAAAGGAAACTACTTTGTAACTAACTGCTATAGAAGGACACTGAACATCTTTTTCCTACATCGCTTTTCGGACATTAGACTTTTTTTGAACGTTAGTTGGCTTCTGAACATTTGTGCTCACAGGGCGTTGATATGATGACGAAGCTGCATAACCTGATTGTAATTCTCTTTCCGGTGTTAGCAAAGCCATATTGAAAGGCTTATCAACAGGATATACCTCCTCCCTATCTTTCTTGGGCATGAGTTCTTCTTCGTCGGTTAGCACATGTACTTTAATTCGTCGGTGAAATTCATCAAATAAACCACGAAGCACATTTGTACCACGATCTTTATAGAATATTATTTTTCCAACGATCCAATCATCTTGTACTATTGTAGCGAATGGTCGAGTCGAAATTATATAGTTGTATTTTCCACTTCCTTCTTTTAACTTATGGGTATTATTTTTAGGAAAAGAGTGGTAGACCAATCTTATCACTGGCTTGTGATGATAAATGCGTAAATCAGAAACATTGACAGGAGCTTTGCCGACTTGAGAACTTAATTCTGTAAAAGAAATGGATCAGGATGAATTTTAATACTGAGTAGGGTGGTTCAAAATTGTTTCGTTCGAATTTTCATGTATATCGCCCGGAAATTTGTTCGAATCAACAAAGAAATTAATTAATTTTTTTATTGAACAAAATGATATTTAGAGGTCGCTCATGCCCGATGAAGTTTAACACGTATTTTCCATAAAAAAATACGTTTTTGTAAATTTTATGCACAATCGTCAATATTAGCTGAAGCGAGTTGACACACAACATTTCTCTTCACAATTAGCCAGAGAATTCAAGTAAACTAACACTTTTTTAATATCACCTCCACAAGTCTGTTTTATAGGGTCCCAGAAAACTCCATAAAGTAAAAAAATGGGCCTTGCGAGTTTTTAGCGCTAATTATTATTTTTTTGCGGGTTTTTAAATGCAAATTGTTTCTAATAGGTACATAACATGCTATTTTATACTGATAATTACATGTAGATATAAATTGTTTAATCAATTTATTAGGTAATACCTAATTATTGTTGACAATCATAATTGTTTAAACAGCTTATTATTATTGCTAATAATATTCTTTTAGAATAATGCTAGAAAATGACAGTTAAAAAAAAAATCCACTTTTTGCATAATTTTAAATTAGAGTGAGGTAGATAATTAAAGTTGAAAAAATTAATTATTTGCACAATTTATCATTATGGTTAATAATATTCAATTTGAATAATGCTGAAAAGTTGCGGTTTTTTCTGAAATTTTCAACTATTTGTCTAATTTTCACTTGAAGTAAGCTAATAATTATTTCAATTGAGCGGAAATAATTATTAAAATAAATTATTACTGTTTAAAGCTATCTTCTTTTATATTAATACAAGATGGTTGGGTTTTTTGTTGATGAAATTTTTAACATTTTGTCCACTTTTCAATTAGAGTAAAGTGATAATTAATTCATGTCAACAGAAATAATTATGAAAACAATTTATTGATGTTTAGAACTATCTTCTCCTTGATAAGTTCTGAAAAATTGCGGTTTTTTTTTAACTCTTATACTTTTCATCCACTTATCACTTAGTGAGGTAATCATTAATGCATGGTAACCAAAATGCTTATTCAAAAATTGCTTATTGTTTATAACTATCTTTTCTTAGAGTAATGCGAGAAAGTTTCTTTTTTCTGAAATCTTTGGTTTCGCTTTGACTTTTTAGTTATGAACAATAATATTAATTGGAACTCAACAAGAATCATTTTGAAATAGTATTGTATTGTTTTAAGTAAATTATTTTTTTTTCTTTTGTCAATGATTGAAAAACTAATTAATTAAAAAAAAACTATCTTACACAAGAGAAAAAACAAAGAATGGAATTGTTATGAGAAGGTGGGACGACTTATTGCAAAGCATAAAAGAAAAATTTGGAATTGCTTATTAGGGTGGTCCAATAATGCATTGGAAAAATTTTTGTTTGCATTTTTATCGGGACACCCCCCAAATTTGTTCGAATCCACCCAAAAGTAAATCCATTTTTTTTTGTTTTGGAAAAAAATTATATTTAGGGGTGCCGCAAGCCCCATGAAGTTTAACATGTATTTTCCATAAGAAAAAAAGACGTTTTTGTAAATCTTATCCAGAATCCTCAATATTATCTCAATCGAGTTGAAACTCAACGTTTCTCTTCACAATCAGCCGTAGAAGTTTATAGGGTTTTATAGGGTCCCAAAGAAATCCCATAAGTGAAAAAATGGGTTTTGCGAGTTTTTGGCGCTAATTATGATTTTTTTGCGGTTTCTTCAATGCGAATTGTTTCTAATACATTAAATATTACTTTAAACTGAGCAATAGTTATTTCCATGAATTGTTTAAACAATTTATTATTGTTTTTAGCAAACTTTCTCATAAAATGGAGTTGAAAGACGCGGTTTTTTCACAAATTTTCCATTTGTTGTTCAAATTACAATTAGAGGGAAGTGATAGTTCATCAATGTTAACAATAGTGATTGTTTAAACAATTTATTATAATTATTAATAATATTATATTTGAATAATGCTAGAAAGATGCGTTTTTTTTTAATTTCTGGCTTTTTGTCCAATTTTCATTTGGAGTGAACTAATAGTGAATTGAAGTTAACAAAATAATTGTTAAAACAATTTTTTGTAATTAATAATAATATTATATTTGAATAATGCTACAAAGATGCGGTTTTTTGTTGTTGAAATTTTTGGCTTTTTATCCAATTTTCATTTGGAGTGAAGTAATTATGAATTAAAGTTAACAAAATAATTGTTTAAACAATTTATTATAATTATTAATAATATTATATTTGCATAATGCTAGAAAGATGCGTTTTTTTAATTTCTGGTTTTTTGTCCAATTTTCATTAGAAGTGAAGTGATAATGTATTCGAGTTAACAAAACAATTGTTTAAACAATTTATTATCATTGTTAATAATATTCTCTTTGCTTCATTGGTAGAATGTTGCGGTTTCTTCTGAAATTTTCAACTGTTTGTTTATTTTTTATTAGGCGTGACTTAATAATTAATTAGATTTAGGAAAAAGTAATTGTTTAAACAAATTATTATTGTTTATGACTATCTTCATCTATATCGATTGCGCCTGATAGTTGCGCTTTTTCGGCAATTTTTACCTTTCTGTCCTTTTGTCACTTAGTGAGGTAATAATTAATTAAAGTTAACAAAACAGTTGTTTAAACAATTGAATATTGATTTCTGCCTCTTGTGTGAAATAGCTTTTTCTCTTTAAATTAATTTTTGTTCAAACATTAGGAAAACAGCAAAAATAATTCACTTAAAACAACAATACCATGCGAAAAATCATTTTTGTTGTGGTTGACTTATTATTTGTTCATAAATAAAAAGGCGATGCAAAGTGAAAGATTTGAGAGAAAACCACCACTTTCTAGCACTTATATAAAAAAAGTGATGAACAATAATTAATTGTTTAAACAACTTTTTTGTTAACTTCAAATAATTATTACCTCACTGAGTGAAAAAAGGACAGAAAGGTAGAAATTGCCGAAAAACTGCACCATCAGGCGCAATTGATATAGGTGCAGATAGTCATAAACAATAATAATTTGTTTTAACAATTATTTCTGCTAAATCTAGTTAATTATCAAGTCACACCTAATAAAAAAAAGACAAACAGTTGAAAATTTCAGAAAAAACCGCAACATTCTACCAAATAAGCAAAGATAATATTATGAACAATGATAATAAATTGTTTAAACAATTATTTTCATAACTTGAGTTCATTATAACTTCACTCCGAATGAAAATCAAACAAAAAGCCAGAAATTAAAAAAAACCGCATCTTTCTAGCATTATTCAAATATAATATTATTAATAATTATGATAAATTGTTTAAACAATCACTATTGTTAACATTGATGAACTATCACTTCCCTCTAATTGAAAATTGGACAACAAATGGAAAATTTGTGAAAAAACCGCGTCTTTCTAACTCCACTCTATGAGAAAATTGCTAAAAACAATACTAAATTGTTTAAACAATTATTGAAAATATCTAATTTCCAGTACAAAGTAATATTTTATGTATTAGAAACAATTCGCATTAAAAAAAAACGGCAAAAAAATCATAATCAGCGTCAAAAATTCGCAAAACCCATTTTTTTACTTATGGGGTTTCTTTGGGATCCTATAAAACAGACTTATGGGGGTGATATTTGAAAAGTGATATTTTATTCGTATTCGATGGCTGATTGTGAAGAGAAATGTTGAGTTTCAACTCGATTGAGATAATATTGAGAATTCTGAATAAGATTTACAAAAACGTCTTTTTTTCTTATGGGAAATATATGTTAAACTTCATAGAGCTTGCGGCACCCCTAAATGTCATTTTTTTCAAAACAAAAGAAAAGGATTTATTTTTGGGTGGATTCGAACAAATTTGGGGGTTGTCTCCATAAGAATACGAAAAAAAAATTTTTGGACCACCCTATTGCACATATATTTACGCTAATTGAAAAGTGGACAAAAAGTTAAAAATTTCAGAAGAAATCGCAATTATCTAGTAATAATATGGAACAAGATCGCTAAAAACAATAATAATTTCCCTTAACAATTATGTTTGCTAATTTGAATTAAATATTAACTCACACCAAGTGAAAAGTGAACAGAAAGTTGAAAATTTAAGAAAAAAACACAATTTCAAACATTAATCAAAGAGGATATTGAAAATAACAATAAAAATTATTCAAAAAATTATTTTGGTCAACTTTCATTAACTATTACCTCACTTTAATGGAAAAGGGGGAAAAAAGGTGACAATTTTGGAAAAACCGCGATTTTCTATCTCTTTTTCTAAGAGAAAATTCCTAAAAACAATAATAAAGTGTTTGAACAATTTGTGTGAACATCTTATTAGCAGAATCAAGTAGTACTTTATGTAGGAGAAACAATCTCTATGAAAAAAACGCAAAAAATCATAATTACCTCCAAAAACTCGCAAACCCCATTTTTTACTTCTGGGTGGTTTTTTGGGACCCTATAAAACAGACTTATGGGATTGGTATTTGATAAGTAATTCTTTATTCGTATTTTATAGCTAATCGTGAAGATAAATGTTGATTCTGAACTCGCTTCAGCTAATATTGATGATTCAAAATAAAATTTACGAAGACGTTTTTTTTCTTATGGGAAATAAATGTTGTATGGGACTTGAGCGACGTCTAAATATCATTAAAAAAATTGATTAATTTTTTGTGGATTCGAAGAAGTTTTCGGGCGATATGCATACAAATTCGAAAAAGTTTCCTAATGCATTTTTGGACCACCCTAATACTGACTGATAGAATTTATCAATACCTTTCAATTAAATTTTTAATTTTTTCTCGAGAATGGCAAAACACACAAAAATATGTTAATATGACATTTTGCACATCTGGAAAGGTTTAAAAAAACCTCTTACTCTTTTGTGATAGCTTGCATTGTTCTAGAGAAAAAATCAATTTTCAGCAAAACAAAAATTCTTCTGGCCTCAAAGATGGCTTACACTAAATGCAAATAATAGGATGTCTTCCTTATGTGTATGAGCAGATTTTTTTTCTGATATAGAAAAATATTTTAAAAAAGGTGGAGTTCTATGGAAAACCTTCTCTTTTCATGTTTTGAAAACTTCATTTTAAAGTTTCTTCCGATGTAAACCTTCCCGAGGCCGGGAGTATTTTCTTTCCTGAAAACGGTGCAATATATCATGAAAGAGCAACAGGTATTGTTTATAGTACTTTTCTAGATGAGAAAATCTTTGGGTTATAATTTTTTTATCTTTTGGTCAAAGGAAACATTTAAACAGGTATAACATTTCAATAAAAACTGGACAGGTTTTTGACCATCTTAGACACACGTGTGGCTAAAGCGGCCATCACAATTGAAAAATTCGAAACTACAGTCAAACCTGGATTTAGTGATCCTTCATTTAATATTTCCGAGAATTGACGCCACGCCGCGGGGATGGATGAGAGGAGCTGCGGGGTATTACGGTGCTCACTCAGGCGTGACAAAACAGGAGCGTTGCGGTAAGGCGCTGTGCCCTAACGGCCTACCTGTCTAGTTACGTCATGACGTTCCGACAGTTACTTACAGCGGGAGGCACACGCGAAAAATCACGATGGTCAAGATGAAAAGGTCTATTCATTTTAATAAACAATGTTGTACTACGGTTTAAAAGTAATTATTTACGATAAGATTTCTTGTAATATTTAATTGAAATTAAAATTTGTTCTGAATTGGTGGCGCTGTCGTAGCTACCAATAGGCTTTACGATTCGACAAAGAAAAAGATCACAATCGGATCGTCTCTGTTTATCTCACATGGTAGAAAGAGAGATCCGATCGACCTCAGGCATCTAAGTCCCTCTGTAGTGCTTTGTAATATCAAACTGTCAACTGTTGATGTGAGAATGGTGAAAACTGTCTTTTTCGTGGACAGTTAATCTAATATTTATAGAAGTAAGTGATTTTCTGTGGAATAACTTTTTCGTATGTCTGGTTATGAAACTGCGTCATGATTATTTGCCATATACGCAAAAGTGCGTGCTTCCCATTCAAAGTGTTGACGTGCAGTATTATGGTGAAAATACTCATGTGTTTTTTGATACTGCTGTCTTTGAATGATTTAAACAAGCAAGAGCCAAAGGGGATTTAGTATCTGGATCGATTATTCAAGAGGAAGCTCTTCTTCTAAACGAGATGCTCAATGGCCCGCAAACGTTTTAAGTACGTAAGCAGAAAACACATTTATTTTAACGCGAAACAGCAAACTTTCTTCCTTATTTCTGTTACATATTTAGTTTACCCTTGTCTCCGTATAAGGAAAACAATTTTCAAACTATTTTTTTACGACGCAGTAAAATCCACCGGAAACGATTCATACGCCCCTGACTGAGAGCCTGGACTTTATGTTACAGTAAATTTTGTTATTAATGTAACAAGAAAAATGTTATTGTCAAACTATTGGGGCTTATGCTCTTTTGGAATTCCAAACTTCATCGATTTTATTTTAAGTCGTTAAAATCTCCCCTTCCCCACTTTCTTCTCCAATAATATTCTACCCTGTCCTGTCTCATCTTATCGTATTATTGCATTTCATATTATATTAACGAGATCCTATCCTATCCTATCCCATCCTATCCTATCCTATCCTATCCCATCCTATCCTATCCTATCCTATCCTTTGAGAGACTTAATGGTATGAGAAATAATGAAAGAAACTTATTATTATGACTTTTGCGATATTAATTATTATTCCCTAATGAGATAATAAAGATTGGTCATATAATCGCACTGTCGGTTTTATAGGCTCACTTCTCTTAAAGTACAAATTCTGGATCTAGGAGAAACTAAACATCATTAGTATTCCTACCTCGTCGAATTAATTAACGTGGTGATAACATCTAACATGTAATCCAAGCGTTAATTCAAAAAATGTAATTTTAAATAATTCCCAAAAGAATCTTTTTTGAAAAACGTTTCAAAAACTCAATATCACTAACGTTTTTTCACCTGATGTTCATAAACAAGTAACTTCTTTAACAAACCTCAGGAGCTCAAAAGCAAATAGTATATTGTAACGATGTTTTTGGAAAAAATGAGTGAAAATGGCGATTCTCCCTAACTGTATTGTCAGATTCTTCTACTATCTACTGTGAGATTACCGTGAACCCAAACAAAATTTACCGGAATACCATATCCCTGCAAGATAATATTACAGTAGAAGAATCCGGCACTGTGCGGAAATTCCATTTTTAGACATACTCACAAAATAGTTTAAAATATCTGAAAATGTCTGGGGAACTTTTTTTAAATTTTCCAAGACGAACACTTTTCCTTTGGATTTTCCGCTTGTTCATTTCTCAATATCCGTACAAAAATTGAAAATGTTTTATTTTGAGAAAAACGGTCGCCATTTTGTTAATTTTGAAGCTTTCTTCCAAATTTGTTTGCAGTTTCAGAAATATAGATATTATTATCTCTAGAGAAAGTGCCCTTAGGTACACAAAATTCTTACGCACCAAATATTTTATAATAATTAATAATGATAATAATTATATTTACCAATGGAATAAAGGATCAACGTTGAAGTGAACAACAGAATAAAAGTATTCCTCATTTTTCTTCAATGAAGGAAATTTTTTAAAGGTGAATTTTAACTAATGAATATTCTTGGGCTTCATTAGAGTATATATAGTGATTATATCATGGGTTAACCTCATGATCCATCATTGTTATTCGAAGTTTTTTCATGTCATAAATCTGTTCTTACCTGGTTTGAATGCGTAAAAAGACGATTTACATTTCATACTTATGAGATATCGAGAAATTAGTTTTATCTTATATGAAGGCCATAATATGTATATCAACAATACTTTTTTGAAATGATAATTCGAAAACAAGTTGAACTAAGGTAATGTGATTTGTAAGGATTATAATCCCAAATGATGACAATTATTGATTAGGTGTGGATCCGGACGCTATCAAAATAAATATTTTTGTTTTGATTTTAGTTTTTTCTTAAAAAAGCTTTAAATTGGAATTAAAAAAATTTGATCATATTTAATGGCAAAAATTTAATCTGCGTAATATGAACGAGTTGTTAGGGTCATTCAGTATATGCATGTATGAATGCAATGTCAAATTATGAACAAATGAGGTTAATTAAGATAATTGTTTAATTATTGACGTGAAAAGATTGTTTTGGGTGTTTTTCATCTACTATGACAGTTGCGAAATAATTATTGAATCTTGTAGTATTTTTATCCGATATAAAGTTTATTATCATCTGCAAATATAAATCTTATCTCAATGTAATACACAAGCGGCTAGTGCGACGCAAAAAACAATTTAATCATCTAAATGAACTATTAGCATGATTTTGTATTTAAAAAAATCTATTTATAAGCATTTCTCAAATTTTTTGAATAATTTCAAAATTACTTCAAATTCATTTAACAAACCACATGCTTATTACTATCTCAAAATTCCAAGAAATTCGTGATTTGCGCTTTTTTTGTGTAACATCGAGTAAATAAGATTAGAATTTTTCAACTTTGACATCTGCATTTTTCTTCTTATCTGGAAAACCAATTTTAAAATTAATTTACCTCCTTCGTAGAGACATAATTTAGGTCGCAATGAACGAAACTATAAACTATAAGGAAATCGTGTTCGTAACCTCCATAATCTCCTTAGAAAACTAACCTTTTAATGTGCATAATATTTACTTGAAAATTAAAAATAAAAGAAATCGCCCTTGAAATTATTAAAGAAATTTTAACCTTATAAGTTGAGAAATATTTCGCTCGTTTTTCGGATCCAGTCGATCGAATGCATCACTACTGTTAAATTTAATAAAAAAATACATTTTTTGGAAACTTTCATTTTTCTGATTCTATAAAGTTGTAATTATTCCAATTTTGAATCTTAATTTTATTTAAATAAAGCGTATTTCACAAAGTAGTGTTATTCTTCATTCACCCTTAAAAATAAATTGTAATTAAATTTATATATATTAAAAATTTATGTATTACAATATTAAATCATTTAAAAAATGTAAATTAATTATTTAATCAATAACTTAACTATTATTATATACATATATGCACATTAATAAAATATTTTTTGTGAAATGAGATTCTTGGTTAAACTGCTCGATCTTTTCGCATAAACGATAACAAAAGACGTTATCTCCTATTTCCCGCATCGTGTCGCTCGAATGCACCACTAGAAAAAATTTATTTTTTTCTTTACTGAAAAGTATTTCATACAGATGAATAGTAACAATTCTTCAATAAAATGTGTCGCTGACTCTAAATTATTATTGTTATTAACAAATTATTATATACATATTCATTTTTACATTTCTGGCATATTTCAACATTGTTTTTCTCATGAAACCGATTAAAAATATGTTTCGGAGTGTTAATAATTATAAAGAATTCAAGAATTACACCTGTCTTCTTGTTATTAACATAAATTATGAACAAATTCTAAAACTAGTCATCATGCAGAAAAAAATTATTTTGTCTACTAAGTTATATTCTATACACCTGAATAATAATTTTCCATTAGGATAAAATGTGTCTGCAGGAAAAATTATCAATGTTACTAACAAATTTTTCAATAAATATTCTATTGTGAAGGTATTTACATAAATATGCTGTTTTTTCCTTGATACGAATTTAAGATTTATTATGGAGTAAATTTAACAACAAATCAATTCAAGTTAAAAAATACTATTGTTAATAAGTAGTTATTTATAAACGTATACTGAAAGTGATTAGTTTTGGAATTTGTTCAAAATTTATGTTACTAACAATAAAAAGGATTCAATGCATATAATGTAATTATCAATTACTTTGGAGCCGGATCCCATCAAAATAGATTTTTGTTTCGATTTTAGTTTTTTCTTAAAAAAGCTTTAAATTTGAATTTAAATGAATTTAAATTTGAAGTTTTTCTCATCTACTATGATAGTTGCGAAATAATGATTGAAACTTGTAGTATATTTCTCCGAATGTATGAAAACTTTGTTAATATTGATCTTCTGACATTTTCGAAGGCTGTCATGCGTGTCACGAATGAGTGAAGTTTATTATCATCTGCAAATATAAATCTTATTTCAATATAATACACAAGCGGATAATGCGACGCAGAAAACAATTTAATGATAAAATTTAGACATTTTGAATATTTTTAATTTTCAATTCAAGCTAAGATATTGATCACCGCATTACCCGCTTGTTTCCTACATCCTTTTTTAACAAAAAAGGCAAAGGTTGATTTAATAAATATCTTGAGAATGAAAACAACATTTTTAAGAGAATTTTTGTAAAAGCATCGGTAAAGATCCTCAAGGGAGACTTGATACAATTTTCTCCCTCCGCTAGCATTTAGCAATTAAAAATTTGTCATATTCGCTAACAAAAAAACAACTTAAGAAAATATATTACTTTTACTAAAAATATAAATTTTATAAAGAAATAAGTATTGAATGGATTATTATCATTGTCAGGTTTACATATACTCATATCAACACAAAATAAAAAATATTCCTCTACGAGGAAGCATAATGTTCATGAAATGATTTCAATTAAAGATACATCGCATATGATGAACGCGCCCAAACTGCTTTGCAGTAGCTTCTTTATTTTAATTAATATTTATTTGAAATAGTTTTAATTTGCAATTACTCGATTTGGAACATTTTCAGTAAAAATTTTTCAACTATAATATTTTTTAAATATAAATTTTTTCTACTTTGAATACTTAAATTTTCAATACAGTTTTCAATACTTTAAATACAAAATTATTCTTCAAATTCGCAGTGTTTGGAAAAATTCTTGATTTTTCTAATTATAAGGAAGAATCAATCATGAAAATCTCCATTTTAAAACGTCAATTGTCACGTAATACATTCCTTTTTTTCAAGTAGGTGCATCATGACATGAGGCGAACTTCAATTGCTTAAAGCGTTTATCTCGAACAAATATAATTTTGTCAAGTTTAAATACCTACAAAAAAATGTGTGTTTAAAATTATATACCTTCTTTTCAAATATAAAATAATCTAAATGATATAGGCATCTAAAAAAATAATGTGCTACGTTTTGATCATATTTTATAATTAATAATGTACCCTAATATAAGAAATAATATTAATTTACAAACACAAATATACACAGATGCCTAAATGTGGTTAAATAGCCATTTTCTCTTTTGCACGTGATTGAAAAACTAATTTTTCTCGAAAATGACGCAAAATATATAGTAGTTCATGACTCAAAGTTGTTCCCTTTATGGATTCTATAGAATTAAACTCTTGAACGATGTTTCTTTTGTGTACTTCAAATATTTTTCCAGCGAAAGAGAAAAATATCTATAAAAATTGACTAAAACACCAATTATTTTATTAAACCTCGAAATTTTATAGTTTGAAGCAGTTTTTTAGTTCATTAATAACGTCGACAAATTTTGTCGACATTTTCCAATAATATTTCCGTATATTTGAAATTATTGTGTGGTTTATTGTGTGCATATTGTGTTTCTTCAGTTGTTTGAAGTGAGAAACAAACAGAAAAAAAACGTAAAGAATATTTTGTTACATTTTTTTGATTCCTTTCTAAATGAAACTAAAATCAAAATTTTTTGATTGTTAAAAACTCTGTTTTGATTATTAACAAAGTGGTCGTAGATAGCCATTAGGCTTTTAGGATGATAGTTGATAAATCTAAAAATTCTAATCTGATACAATTAAAGTCTGATGGCATGGAAAATTTGTTTGTTTGTCTCCTAAGAATGAGTACTCTCATATAAAGTCATGAAACTGTTTCTTCGTAAATGGACACATTTATTATTTAATCACCAATACATTTTTGGAGAAATCGACTTACAAATACAATACAATTCTTTTCTAGATTTCAAAAAAAGCGACGAGCGTAGATGTTTGGGATTTTCTTTTTTTTATTCGAAATAGGAATTCTTGCTCTCCGAATTGAAAAAAAAAGTTTCAATGGAGAAAATTGCGGTTATTTTGCTAAAATTTTTGGAAAAATAGAATTTTTGCATTTTTCTCGGAAACAAAAGATACAATAAAATGATCAGATGAAGGTTGAAACATCTAGAAAAGTTCCACAAAAAAAACCTGTTAGGGGAGAGTGGGACTAAGCCGACACTTTCTTCCATGTAGTTTTTTAATTGAAAACAAAAAAATTGTTGGAAAACGTTTCAGGTATTGTTGGATCGAGAATTTAGCTAGCTACAAAACTTTGCTTTTGATTTGAAGTGCGATGTTTTGTTTATCAATTATTTAAAAAAAGTGAAGTGATAGAAAATCTATCGAGCGAAAAATCGTGGTGATTAGCTAAAGTTTTTTAGTCCCTCCTGGGACTAAGTTGATATTTGACTATAATGTTTGAAAAAAGGAGAGAACACATTTTTTCAATTTTTTTATTGTAGTCAACTAAATTCTCGATCCAACAATATCTAATACGTTGTCAAACAACTTTTTTACATTATTATCCTATAATGAGGAGGTATTCGTTTTATGTAAAATTGGACTTCGGTTTTTATAAAATCTTCACGTTTTGAGACACCGTGATGAAGAAAAAACGATTTTCACACAGGTGTCTTTCTGTCGGTATGTCTTTATTTATCCTATAGGTACGATGACATACTCGGTGTCGAATTAGCCCCAGGCCTCAATTTTGTATATTGTTATCCGAGAAACATTGAAAATCTTCAAAAAATGAAAATTTAACAACATATTCATGTTTAGCACCTTTTTTACGTAAGAAAAAAATTTTGACCTCTCAAAACACTTTTTACTTCGTAAAATATGCCATGTCATGCAGAATGCCACAAAACTCTGTCGTTAACGATAGGGCATTACGGCCCACTTTTGTTGGAAAAACCAAGTTCACACACTTTATATTTTTCTTCAAAAAAGCAAGTGTCGACTTAACCACACTCTACCCCACTCTTGTGTGATAGCTTGCACCGTTTAAGATGAAGAATGAAAAATTGTATTAAAATTGAAAAAAATTGTCTAGCCTCAAAACTGATTGGATTCGTATGAAACTGATAAAAATTGTATTAACAAATTTTGGAAATTGGCCACCCTTACATAGCAAAAATAAGTGTTTGACGACGAGACGATAATTTCTCGTTTCTCAACTGTTCTTGTTCGGTTTCGCCAACTTCTCGCTGTAAAAATGATCTTCTAACAACATGTTTATCTCAGTATCGATCGTCTAAAAAAAGCCTGCGATTTCAATGTAACACCGAGAAGTCTCGGTTTCAAAATTTAAAATAATTAAATAGCACGTGCGCGATATAATAAAAAAATATAAAATCTCTTCACCAGTTAAATGTATATGATTAATAACAAATAAATTCAAGAACTTTATCACTTTGAGAAGTTTAAAAGTTTTAAAAGATTTAAAAGTTTCAGTTTGAAATTAAGAGTTTTCATTCTGAAAATGAGAAAGTTTTAAAAATTATGACATTTGAGTTCTTCGATACACTCACACATCATTTATCGAAACTACAACTTTACTTATGATTAAGAAAATGAGTAATTTTGCTGTCCGAATTCTTTTCTTGTAAAAAATATGTAATTAGTTGTGAAGAGAAATAGGGATTTGAAAATCGATCTAAATAGACTATTAGCATGATTTTGTATTTGAAAAAATCTATTTATAAACATTTCTCAAATTTTTTAAATAATTTAAAAAATACTTTAAATGCATTTAACAAACTTATTACTGTCTCAAAATTCCAAGAAATTCGCCATTTGCGATATTTTGTATAACATCGAGTAAATAAGATTCGAATTTTCCAACATTGAGATCTGTATTTTACTTCTTATATGGAAAAACAATTTAAAAATTAATTTACCTCCTTGGTAGAGATATAATTTAGGTCGCAATCTATGAAACTATAAACTATAAGGGAATTGTACTCGTTACCTTTGAAAACTCACCTTTTAATGTGCCTAATCTTTACTTCAAAATATGAAATAAAAGAAATCGCTCTTGACATTATTGAAGAAATTGTAATCTTTCAAGTTCAGAAATATTTCGCTCGTTTCATAGATCCAGTCGATCGAATGCATCACTACTGTTGAATTAAATAAAAAAATACATTTTTGTGAAACTTTTATTTTTCTGATTCAATTGAGTTGTGATTATTCCAATTTTTAATCTAAATTTTATTTGAATAAAGCGTATTTCAATAAAGCGTATGTCCATAAATAAAATATTTTCTGTGAAACGATATTCTTGGTTAAACTTCTCGATCTTTTCGCATGAGCGATAACAATAGCTATTTGTGATACAAGTGCGCAAAATAGGCGATTGCCAACGACTGTAAATTTGCCAGCATGAGCCGGAGGCTCGAAGCACGAGTCGGAGGTTTGCGCACGAGCGAAGCGAGTGCGAAAACGAGGACGACTGCGCAGAGCTGAAGGTGAATGCTGAAATCACACGAGTCAGCAATTGCCTGTGCGCACGTGTATCACACGCTATTTTGTGCAACAACCTTCCGAGAAGGTTGTTAGAGCATAGAGTGGAGTAAAGAAATTTTGTTGAAAAAAAAATTTGAAAAAAATGCTCTGGAAAAAAATTTGGTGCAAAAAAATTGTTGAAAAAAAATGTGGTAAAACAAAATTGTTGAAAAAAAATTTTGTGAACAAAAAAAAACGCACGTGCGCGTACATTTCGCTGATGTGGAAAGTATATAAGAATCGAACTACGCATGCGCCAATATTAT
Organism: Andricus quercusramuli; assembly: GCA_932178445.1. Classification (NCBI taxonomy): domain Eukaryota; kingdom Metazoa; phylum Arthropoda; class Insecta; order Hymenoptera; family Cynipidae; genus Andricus; species Andricus quercusramuli. The sequence goes on from CAKNXH010002446.1 coordinate 222,969, forward strand.
TCCCGCATTGTTATCCGGAATGAGTCACTTCGCATCGTGTCGCTCGAATTTACCACTAGAAAAAATGGATTTTTGTTTTACTGAACAGTATTTCATACAGCTGAATAGTAACAATTCTCCAATAAAATGTGTCGCTGACTCTAAATTATTATTGTTATTAACAAATTATTATATACATATTCATTTTTACATTTCTGGCATATTTCAACATTGTTTTTCTCATGAAACCGATTAAAAATATGTTTCGAAGTGTTAACAGTTACAAAAAATGTAACAATTACACGCTTTTTATTGTTAATAACATAAATTATGAACAAATTCTAACACAAGTCATCATGCAGAAAAAAATTATTTTGTCTACTACGTGTTATTCTATACACCTGAATAATAATTTTCCATCGAGATAAAATGTGTCTTTTAAAAAAATTGTTATTGTTACTATGACCAATAAATATCCTATTGTAAAGGTTCTTAATATAATTATAACTAATAAAAAGTATTGTTAATAAGTAGTTATTTATAAACGTATACTAAGAGTGATTACTTTTTGAACTTGTTCATAATTTATGTTATTAACAATAAGAAGGATTTAATGCGTATAATGTAATTATCAATTACCTAAAAACATATTTTAACTGGTTTTGTAAGAAGAAAATGTTTACCTATTCGAGAAACGCAAAAACGAGAACATTAAATCATTTTTAATAACAATAACAGAAGCGATAGATTTTCTTGACGGAATATTACTATCCGGTTGTCTGGAATATTGTTTTATTAGAAAAAAGATTTTTTTATATGTGAAAGTGACTAACTTTGGAATTCGTTTATAATTTTCATCATTAAATGTTCAATATTGTTGAATGTATATGATTACTAATTGATTTAAAACATATTTAGAAATGAGTTGGCGAGAAAAACAATATAAACCTACGGAAAAGATATAAAAATGTACTATTTGTTTATTAAAATGTTTATAAAAATGATAATTATTAATATTTCTTAATAATTCATCATGAGTCTTATTTCCGTAAGGCACTCGAGCACATTTAGTCAACAAAAAATTGTTATCTACCGTTGAGCTCCTCATCCAAGTATTTGTTAATATAATTTATTTATGGCAATTAGCTTCAATCTTAAACTGATTATTAATATTTCTTGAGTATACTTTCATTGGTTTTGAAGCAGAAAAATTGTATTTAGGTCTTTTCCTCGGCGACAAAGAATAATATTTTCACAATGTCTCACTTTTCTAGTTTATTTATTTATGCAGCAAATAACATAAGGACGAACTTGAAAAAAAGTGATAGAGTTATTTCGTATTTGATTTTGAGCATTTCGAAAAACAGTCAACGAAATCAGTAAGTAATTGTAAGCTCTAGCCGATTTGAAACAGTAAATTTCAGATTACCACTGCACTGAATCAGCCAGTAGTGTCAGCCTGCTTTAGTCAGACATATGCCTGACCGCCAGTGGGACTGATCTGGTATTGACTGTACAAAAAAGTCTACGGGTCCCACAATTCTGAACGGATTCTGAAAATTTTATTTTAGAAATGATAAGCATTAGATTTCTAAGGAAATTAACAAGGACGATTTTAAAATAATAATTTTTTAATGACTTTTTTTAACGCAAAGTGTGTCAAGAAGGTCAATTTTGTATATTTGATCTTTTTTCTCTGTTGAAGATAATTTGCATTAACAATCTGTATAAACAACCGGTATAAACAAACAGTCTACTATTTTGTTTCTTGTGTACAAGTTTTTTGTTACTAGAATTTCTGTGATTAAAAAAAATGATAGTTGGTGTCTATAAACTTTCTATGATAACAATTATTATTGTCATTAATTTTTTTAAACAATTTTAGACATAAATATTCAATTTGGCTATTTTCTCAGAGTTTTTCTTTCCCACTAAACCTTACTAACATCATTTCAAAAGTGATTTTCGATTAGAAGAATAGAATATTTCAATTGGTCATAAGAAGATTAACAAACGAAACACCTATTCTGAGAATCACCTTGCTAAAAATTTGTTTTTACAATAAAAATTATCATCAATATAATTAATATTGACTTTTGAAGTGATAAAATACATTTGATAATTTACATTTGATCATTTATAATAGAAAATTTCGTATATGCAACTATATTCAATATTTTAACAAGTAAATAAAGAATAAGCAATGATTGTTTATATTTTTATTGTTGTTTAGTGTAAATGATTTCCGAATTCAAGCCTCATCTACCTAGTGCTCAGTAGGAGTCAAATAAAGTTTGGATTTTGTCAAACATAAATATCATAAGAATAAATATTTCTAATTATTATTAAAAATTTTATTTTCAACATCAAAATTACAAAAATTGATGGGAAAAGTGATTTCAAAAGCTAATGCGAGAGTGCTGGCATGAATTACATGATTTTCATCAATTTGTATAAGTATTACCAACAGAATATTTCGTTCTGCGCAGAAATTAATAAAAAGTGATATATTTATTGATCATATTATTTATAACTATATTAATCATTAGAACTTGATACTGATGATATTAAGAGGCGAAAACTGTTGCCTTACTCAATTTGTGATCTACCCCAAAACTTTAATTTCAGTTCATCGAGAATTCCCTGATAGGAACAAAGAAGTTTGAGTTTGTATTTGATTCCAAATGAAGAATGATGACATAATTTAGGCGACATATTTTATTAGTTACAATGTTATTTTAGCTTGTGCCGTTTTTCATAAAAGTTAATTTTTTTCATTTTGGATGTATTTTTATAACAAAAATAGATCTCAAATTTGTAAATCCTTTTTGAATGCATAATTTTTGTTCATCCATCTGTTTTCGTACTTTGCATCGTTTTCCCAAAAATTTGATTTTTTACTGTCAATATTATTTTCACGAATAAAACAAAAACTACGCATCCTATCGAAACTTGATCAATACCAAATTTGTACCTTAAAATCTTACACAAATATAATACCTCTTCATTATAGGATGAGAATGTAAAAATAGAAATAGATGGATTTTGATAAGTAATTGTGAAAATTAATTTAATTGAATCAATGGTTAAGATACACTGCGAAAAAAATAATAATAACGAGGCGAGTTGTCGAAAAAATCGACATCTGAAAAGTGACGCGTAGCAGAATAACTATTGTTATTGACAAATATGTTATTTTGACTGTATAGCCTTCTTGCTTATGCAAAAGATACTTTTAGGTGTCGCTAAATAAAATTTGGTACAAATTGAACTAATTTCTAGTTATGACAATTCAATTAGTCGGAATATTTCCTAAGTTAATAGTGAAAAACTAGTAATTGCTTGATACAAATGAATAAATTTAGTTAGGACTGTATATAATAATTATAAACGGTTATAAAAGAAGAAAACGTGAACAATAGAAAAGTTTAATAATCAATGAATTCCAAAATAATTATACACACTCAAGGCCTTTATGCACTCAATTTCAACAGAGTTCTGTTTTTGATTTTCAAAATCTTTATCCATTGTACATTTTTAAAATTTTCGATACAAAATTGCCTTGAATAAGCATGAAGTGGAGTGTCTCAAGAAGTTTATTTTGAAGTGTGCCACAAAAGATGAATGGAAAATTATTAATTTGATCGGGCAAGTTATTTCCTAATTGAATAGTGAAAAATAATTAATTGCTTGATAAACTTATATAAACTTATTTAGGGCTGTATAAAGTGATTAAAAAAAGGTTATAAAAATGGAAAAACTGGAAAAAGTGGAAAATAGAAAAATTGAATAAAATAACGGGGTGGTGTAAAAAATAAGATTTTTAAAAATGATAATGGATCAATGGGCTATAAATGAATTATTCTTATTCAGGATCCTCGTGCGCTACTTGTCAACATAATTATGTTTTAGATTTTTCAAAATTGTACACGGATCATTGTAAATAAATGAAAAATACAATAAAAATACTGTTTGATAGGTACAATTGAAAGAAATATTTAGTTTTTCAATTATTATTCCAAATCATTGTGACAATTACCCGTGCAGAAATCGCCCGATTTCGTACTTAATACCGATCTGGCCCCAATCGGGATTCCCGATCTGGTCCTGATCGGTCGAACTCTGTGGCCCATACTTGGGCCAGACCGGGCCAGACCGATTTCCTACTAAAACGCCATCTCCATGCGCTCACAGAATTAGTGCTGGATATTGTTTTTTGACAGTGCAGTGAATTTCGAATATTACTCGTTTGTAATATTATAATATTCTGTCTATTACTGAAAATGCCTAAGGCAAGTACGCCACTTGTTCGGAGGCATCGAGCACTAATCAGTATACCTCGAAACCTGCGTGAGGAAAATTAAAGTAAGTAAATTACGCTCTGTGGCTCATTGAAACCTAACGTCAAATAAATTAACCATCAATTAACTTTTCTTTTCTCAGTAGATGTTGATGAAATGATTATAGATATTGATTATTATTGACCAATCCGTTCAATTTGTGAATTTGGACGAGCCACAAAATTTGCAATATGTTTTCTAAGGTCGAGAAGTGTGGTTAAGTGTGATCAATTTGCAGCATGTTGAAGCAGTTGAAACAATGTGGACCGTGTGAAATGGGAAATTTAGCAAGAGTGTTTATTCTCCTGTCTGTCTTGTGGATTACGTTTGGCCCAAGGAGTAAGAGCAAGGTAATTTACTAAATACTTTTTACACTGTTTTTTCGTTTCCTAGACACGTAACGGTTCGGAGAGCACGTGGGGCGATTGTCAAATTTGGACGTTTAAGAACTCTCTTCAACTTTCATCCTATAATTACTGGCATTAACTGTTTTTATTTTACTTCCTCGGGACCAGTTCAATTATTATTAATCTAAATTATTTTTTTATTTTTTATTGTTTCTGTAAATACCCCATATTCAATTTAATATGAAACACTTTAGATTCCTATAATTTGAAATCAAAATATATTGTATTATCCACAAAATGATAGTTGAATTTTCAACCCAAAAAGATGAATTTTTAACAACAACAAATTAATTTTTAACTAAAACAAATTATTTTCAACCAAATAGTTGCATTCATAATCAAGTAGCTGAACCTTCAAGCAAAAATAGCGAATTTTTAAGGAATTAGTTTAACTTTTGTCGAAATAGTTCAATTTTCAAGCAAAAAGGCTTATTTTCTGAAGACAGTTGAATGTTCAACCCGAAAAGTTGAATCTTCAAACAAATAGATGAATTATCAATCAAGAAAGATGAATTTCAAACCAAATACTTGAATTTGCAACTGAAGAAACATATTTTTTGACCAAAAATGGAATAGGTAAATTTTCAGGTAAAAAATTAACTGTTAACAACAACAAAAAGACAAATTTTCAACAAAAATGTTTAACTTTCAACCAAAGCGGTGTATCTTTTTAAAAAGTTAAATATTTAACACAATAGTTAAACTTTCAACTGATTAGTAGAATTTTCAATAAAAAAATATGTATTTTTATCTAAATTGAAGGGTAGAAATGCAAAAGGAGACAAGCGCCATTTTTCACTTTTTTCAGGAGAGACTAAAAACATGTTGTAAATTCAGCGGGGCCATTTGAGAAAAAAATAAGAAAGTACTTTCGAGATACTTTCATGCTCTATCGAACTGAAAAAAGTTTGCTCCCAAAAAGCTATCCGGTTTCAAGAAATTGAATGAAACAGGTCACGTTTCGAGGTTAGATTTTGGGTCCGTATCGACTTCTAACATCTTTCAACATTAATTGTGGAGTCAATTTGCAGTTTAAGAAAAAACTAAAAATTTGAATTCTAGCTATTGAATGGACGAATTGATTACCAACGGAAGGGACCCAATAGTAATTAAAAATAATTAGCCAGTGTCGAGAAAAATGAAATTTGATTTCTTACTTTGTGGTTAGAAAAGCTTCTCGGACTGTGAACACAAGAACACAAATTTTGAAAAATGATGCCCCAAAAAAATCCTTTGGCAGGCATATGTAATAGAGTTTATCTGATTTTTCGAGCTAATAAACCCAATTTCGAAAATTTGGCGCTTGCCTCCTTTTGCATTTCTACCCTTCAATTATCAAATTTATAACAAAAAAGATGCATTTTCAACAGAAATGTCATTTTCTATCACAAGTTTCATTTTTATGAACAAGTTCAAATTTAAACTTCAACTTTTAACCAAGTAAATTCACGTTCAGTCAAAGAAGGTGTTAATCTAAATTAAAGCCCAGTTCAATTCAACCTAAAAAGACTAATTTTTCAGAAAATAGATGTATTCTCAGCCAGGGACATTAATTCACTATAAAAAGGTGAGTTTTGAACTCATAAACTCAATTTTTAACCAGGAATGAAAGAGTTACATTTTCAATTGAGAAAAATCATTTTTCAACAAATAAAAATCCTCAACCATATAGATGAATCGTCAAAATTACTGTTTACAAAACTAATTTTCATGAAAAAAAACGAATTTTCAACCAGTCGAATTCAACAAGAAAAAGACAAAATTTTAAAAACAACAGAAACATTTATTTTTGACAAAATTGTTGAATTTTTAAGTCGAGAAGATGAATTTTCCTTAAAATACCTGAATTTTTTAACAAATAGTTGAATTTTCAAATTGTAATGGATAAATTTCCAATCAAAAATAGTAAATGTAAATTTTCAGATAAAAATCAACTTGCTTGGTGAAAAATGCAGCTGTTTTGTTGAACATTAGTTTTTTATATTTCAGGTTATTTAAAAAAATTTTCATAAAAAGCAAAGCTTATCCTGGCAACTTATACCACCTAGAAAAATCTTATGTTTCTTAAAAGTATAATTAAACATTTTTTCTGAAACCTGTTCTTGGCGTGCCCGTACTACTTAAATTTTAACTTAAAATACTGATGCCATTATATATATTTCCAGCTGTTATTTGTGCTAAATTTTAAATTACGGAGGAGGAGGATCTAAGCAACATTGAAGCCATTATTGGAAATTCCAAAGATTGGGCTAGCCGTCGAAAGAAGAGCACCATGCACTACTTTCGAGTTTACTTAAATTAGATGTACGTTATTTCGGTTTTGAATAAATAATAGTTTGTAATTTATAATTTGCTCTTTATTCGCGAAATGCATAAAATGGTTTATAATGAGAGTGATCGGGTACCGATCGGGCACCGACCGGGTTTCCCGATCGGGAGTCCCGACCGGGCCCCGGTCTGGGCGTGTGTTTCATCCGCGATCTGGCCCCGATCGGGATTCCCGATCTGGGCCCGATCTGGCCCGGTCTGGCCCCGATCGGGGCCAGATTGAAATTTCTGCACGGGTAGATATAAGTACAAAAATGTCGTATTTTAACATTTTGACCTAAATTTAAGTACTCCGTGCCCCAGGTTTTTGAAATTAATATAGTGTTCTAAATGGGAAAAGTTTGGTTAAAAAAAAATGGGAATAAAAGTACTTTTTATAAACTTTCTGCAGACTAAAGTAAAGTCGCCTCTTGAGGAATTCGCAAGGAATAATTTTTGCCCAATAACTTTTAATTTTGACCCCCCGCAAACCCCTTCTCATGTGACCATAAAATACCAAAAAAAAATGCAAAATAGCAGTTTTCCATCGAATTCATGCTGAAGAAGGTCATTAATTGCAGGAAAGAATAAATGTTCGCGACTTACAGAAAAAAAAATTATTTAAAAAAATTAAAATTGTTTGAAAACTTGTTAAATATCTTTAAGAAAATCTCAAAATCCGTTAATTATGTCATTAATTCCAGAAAATAATAACTCTTTTCGCTTCACAGGGTGAAAAATTGTTTAAATAAATAAAAATGGTTTAAATAATCACCAAATATCGTTAAAAAATATTTGACTTTCAACATTCGCTAATTGTGTTATTAATTTCAGAAAATAATAACTTTTTACGCTTTACGGGGGGAAAAATTGTTTGAATAAATGAAAATTGTTGAAATAATTACCAAATATCCGTAAAAATATATTACTCAACATGCAATAATTGTGGAATTATTTCCAGGAATTAGCAGCTTTTCACGCATTACAGGGGGGAATATTGTTTAAATAAAAACAACAATTCACGAAGAGAAGTTGTCCATCGATCGGAAGATCAAGTAAAAGTTTCATATTTTTATGAATAATAAATTCTGATGTACAACTGTGCAAATATGTTAATTTTGTTGAAAAATATTGGTTTGTAACACTATAAATTGCAAACGGTTCATCCTACGAAAGAAGTGCAAGAATTGAAAAAAGTTATATTTTTTTCTCAGAGTTGCTAAAAATTACTTTATAGAATTCTTTTGTTAATAAATAATGAAATCTCTAAAAACTTGTTGAAATAAAGACTGACCAGGGTTTCGAAAAAATAACCAAGATCTTCGTAATCAGGAGACTTTTTTTTACCGTTTGAACACAAGATACATATCTCAGTTTTGAAACGTAATTACGAAATAATTTATTAAAATCGTATCTAATCAATATTCTACAAAAATTTTCAGCATATGCTAATCCTTATCTCACTTGAACTTCTAAATTTTAGGTTTGGCAGAAATAAGATTGGCTTAAGAATACTGCCTAATTGAAATGGCCAAAATAACATAAACGATTTTATTACATTTAAAATTGTTTGCATATCCAATTATTTTTAAAAATGGTTGAAGATGGACATGCATTTAAATAGATAGCTATGAACATTCTTCTGAAGTATAAGAAATATTTAAATCCCAGTATTTCAAAGAATTCAGTTCACAGGTTCTGGTAGTACTGCCAATACTACAGAAAGTTATTAGAAATAAAAATATTTATATTAGCAAAATGTAATGTACGCTTTAGAGTGAATAATTTCATCGAATTTGTTTTTTATTTGTTTGAGCCCCTTTTTATAGATTTTGTTGTTTTTTAATTGCATTTAAAATACCTATGCATTATACGCTACATTTGCTTCCTACATTTCAAAAAAGCTGAAAGACTAGATTAACTATAAATTTTACTCATTCAGAATTAAAGCTTAATAAAATTTTCATAAAAATCGCTAGATCCCCCTACAACTCTGATACTCAAGAAATTGAGTCACTCTCTAATTAGTCGTTTATGGATTTTCAAATTATAACAATTCTTCGTTACTAATACCCTCCCAATGCTAAACTACAAAGATTAAAAAAAAAATGTTTGTTTTACATCAAACCGATATACTAAATAATTTGTTCGAATAAATTCCCTAGAACAATTTACTTGTACATTAAATTAATTATTTATGATCGTTAAGTATATGTGCGTTAATCCTAATCAAAAGCGAGTTTATATCACTATTTTTGTTTATACATTATTGTAAGCAAAATTAAATTGAAAAATGGAAGTGTTCAAGGATCTGAAAAATTTAATTCTGAGAATTCCTAACAAAAAACTTTAAGATCCTTCAAGAAATACGGCCTGTAGAGGTTTATGAACAGTAAATTCCTCGTTATGACCAGTGTGCAATAGTGTAATTGTCTTCCTAAAGTATTTTCGTGAGGGAATGAAGATGAAGTTTTTTTTCGAAAAAGACTGGCTGGGGCACTGACGAATGACTGAAGCCTCGAGAACCATAAGACATTGACTTTTTAATGTAATTACCAGTTACATGTAAGATTTGGATCCGACGTCGGATCACAAAAAATATATTTTATAGTTTTAAAATTTCTTAATTGAATGATTAATGTGGACGATTGGTCTTTACACGTGGGTTTATATTACGTACTTTAAAACTCCTCGAGATTGTGCGGCGCTCACCCAATGGAATTACATTCATTTCTTTTCGGTTCAATTCTGTAATCGTGTGGTTTTCCATGTTAATTTTCACACGTTTTATGACCTGACTATTATATTTATATATTCCAGTCAGAACATCATAAGTCTCCAATATGGCAAAGACGTCACCATCGGGTGTTGATAATACAATTTGTTCTTCGGTTGGAACAGGCCTATAAATATTAGGTCCTATTCTTATTTTAATTGATTTGTCGCCAGGAAAAGTGTATCTTCTAAGTTCGAATGTCATGCGCCAATCCAAATGGGGTATAAGCCGAATGAATCTAAGTTGTTCAAGTCTACATCCATTTCCACCAGGAGAAGGAAGTCTCGTAGGTGGAACCATAGATATGGAAGCAGGATGAGCACTTGCAGCTGGAGACTTGGATCTGGTACGAAGAGGAGGCTCGGCAGGAGGAAGAGACCTCTCAGGTAAATGATTTCTTTTGGGAGAAGGAGCAGAAGAAGAAGAAGAAGCTTCGCCACGAGGAACAACGGGATTAAGGTCGCCAATAGGTAACCGCTCGAACTGTGAGCTTAACTCTGTAACAAGAAAGAAGGGATTACATTTTTTTAAGGGGACATTCCAATGTCTCGGGTTGGAAAAATCGATCCCCCACTTTTCTGATTTTCTTAGCGTCCGGCCGGTGAACTAATCCGACAGTTGGCGCTCCGATCAGACCAGCTGGCTTTTGCATTTCAATGCATGGGAGAAGAGTATAAAATAATACACAAACTTGAAGTAGTTTCCAAATTTTTGCCCGAAATATTTTTTTTTGTAATAATATGCATAACAGTAAATATGTGATAATTCTAAAATCGTCACGAAAACTAGCAGCTGAATAGTGGTAAAATTAAATATATGGATGTCAGCATTCTCAGTTTTAAAATTTTATGTTTTATTGTAATTTATTTTGTTGTTTTTGTTAAATGATTACAAGAATTGAAAAGTTTAGAATTAAATATATAAATCCTCAATGATGAATATTTATTAAAATGCATAAATATAATGATAATAAAATAATATAATATTTTCTAATGTTAATGCAAGGTAGCCGTTTTAATGAAGGAAAACATTTCTCGGTCATTTCCGGGTTTTTCCAGGTTTACGAAAAAAGATTCAAGCTCTTGAAGGTAAAATTTTTTTTATTTGAAATTATAAAAACTGAACTGCAAAGTAAAACACTTAAAGTGGAACTCATTTAAATTTTAAACTTTTACAATTAAAGTCTAATTTTTTTTTCATTAAACGCTCAGTGACTAAATAATTGTAAAACTTTTATAAATTGTACAGTTCAAAGATTTGAAAATATATATAAATCCACGCTATTACATATGTATTTTCAATTATTTAAATTGAAGAATGAATCAACGAATTTATAGATTTTCAAAATTATATCATTTTAAGCAATTTTAAGTTAGAAACATTAAAAATTGAAAGATTAACATTTTTTTAAAACTGAACACTTTTTAATTTGGAATTTGTAGATTTTCAAAGTTATATCATTGTGAGCAATTTTAAGTTAGAAACATTAAAAATTGACAGATTAACATTTTTTTTAAACTCAACGCGTTTCAAAATCCTTAAGAAGCTTCAAAATTTTATTTTGAACTCTTCAAAAATCTATATTTTGTTTTGATAATTATTTGAAATCTGAAAAAGTTTTGAAAAGATTCAAGCATAATTTGAAACTTAAAAGATTTCAAAAAATTATCAAAACAAAATATAGATTTTTGAAGATTTCAAAATAAAAATTGTTAAGCTTTTTAAGGATTTTGAAACGTTTAAAGATAATAAAAATTTTGTTCGTAATATTCGTGAAAAAATGTAGAATGATTTTCTAAATTATATCATTGTAAGCAATTTTAAGTTAGAAACATTAAGTATTAAAAGATTAACATTTTTTTGAAACTCAACACGTTTCAAAATCCTTAAAAAGATTCAAAAATTTATTTTGAACTCTTCAAAAATCTATATTTTGTTTTGATAATTGTTTGAAATCTGAAAAAGTTTTGAAAAGATTCAAACATACTTTGAAACTTAAAAAGATTTCAAAAAATTATCAAAACAAAATATAGATTTTTGAAGATTTAAAAATGAATTTTTTAAGCTTTTTAAGGATTTTGAAGCGTTTAAAGATGATAAAAATTTTTTCGTAATATTCCTGAACGAAATGTCAAATGATTTCTTATTAAAGAAAAGAGAATATTCAAAATAGATTTCAAAACAATCTTTGAAGTATTAATAACAATTGGCCAATTAATCATTTGTAAAAACCAAAAATTAAAATAATTTTGCTTCCAATTTGAAAAGTGTTCAGCTTAAAAAAAATGTTAATGAGATAGATTAATAAACTTTTTCGATTTTCTGTTTCGAATCTCCAGGAGAGACGAAATCACCTGCGCCAGCAGAAAAGTTTTTTTTGCACACATGCATTTTATTTTACAAATAAATATTTTTACCATCAAACAAATTTTTTTTCGATCTCCTTGAGCATACCTTGGAGAGAAAAAAACATTTGTTCAATTATATACAATAGTTCTCGAGATAAAAATGATTAAAAATATCCTTTTTTATGTGTTCACATCGTTGCTTCAACCAGTCCTGACACTGCACATCTTTCATATGATTTCTAAGGAATCTTAAAGAATACATTTAATATATTTTCAAGGGATTTCAGATGATTTCTACTGCTTTCTATTCACTTAAAAGATATTAAAGATTGTAAAGGAATCCAAAAGGAGAGAAAGATTATATAATAAATGAAAATTGTTTAAATAATTACTGAATATCAGTACAAAATATTTCACTTACAACATTCCTTAATTGTATCATTGATTCCAGAAAATAATAATTTATCAAAATAAAAATAATTCATAATGAAAAAATTACAAAAAATACCGCCTTCAGCATGAATTTAATAGAAAATTGCTGCTTTGCATTTTTGGGGCATATTTGGTATACAGTAAAACGGGATTGTGAGGGTAAAAATTTTAATTTATTGAAAGGAAATTATTCCTCAAACAGTTTTCAGGAGGTAACTATACTTTAATTCGCAAAAAGAAGTTTACGAAAAGTACTTTTTTTCAATTTTTTCGAAAACCGAGCTTTTCCCATTTAAAACCCTATGTTAATTTCAAAAGCCTAGTGGGACTGGTTAACATTTAAAAACATTACGAAATTTCTTTTTCCGGAAAACAATCAAATTGGGACGTTATTAAAAAAATTGAATTCAACCATTTTTTGGACTTTTTTGGTCAAAATACTTTTTTTAAATTTTTGTCTGTGTTATAATATCATATCGTATACCTTTCTTTATAATACCTTAAAGTTTCATTGAAATTTTTTTTTCGGTTTAGAAATATCGATAATTGAAAAAAGTGGTCCCGACCTTTCGTCGAAGTCAAACGACCACATGTAGATCCTAATATTTCTGACGTACACTGGCCCTAATTTAAAATTTATTCTCGAAAAAGCAAAAACTCCTCTAGTACCGACTGTTATAGAAATCCAGTTACTTATTTCTCAAAACTTTTAGCAATTGTGGATCCAAATCAATATTTGAAACTTTATTTTTTTTTATATGACTGTTTTCTTGACATTCATGTAACAAAATTCATCACAGTGCGATTTTCTTATCTGAACTTGAAATTGAGAAATTCTTGAGTACTATCAGTTAGAGAGTATCCACTAATTACTTAAGACTTTTTTTGTGTTTCTATAAGTACATAGACCAATGGGATTTTTTTCAACAAAAATAATGATTGAAAAAATAGTTTTTCTACGATTTATAAGCATCAAAATAATAATAGATTTCTGATGATGCAATGTCAAATAAAAAACATTTATTTTAGTGACAAAATATCTAAGCTTACAAAAAACTTATTAGGAAAGGGTTTTTTGCACTTGAATTTTTTCTTATAATCGCTTCTTACAAATTAATGAAGAATGTTAGAATTTTATTAATTAATCGCTTATTTTTTGTGGAAAAAATATTCTCTATAACGCTTCTGTTTCCGATTTCGAAAGTAAATTTTTCTATGGCTGAAGTCTGTAAAACAATTTTTTAGAGGAAACATGATTTACAAAAATGACTTTACTGTGAAAATTTTTCACAGTAAAGTTTTAGGTCATGTTTCCCCGAAAAATAGGCATAAGTTATTCAAATTCAACCATTTTTCAAAAAGTAGTAAAAAGTGATAGTAAAAAAAAATTTAATTACAAAAAATATTATTTAATTAATTATTTTTTGCAAGTTTTAAACTATTTCCGTAAAAAAAGTTTTTAAGATAAGATATGATTGATAATGATATAATTTCAATTCTTAAAATCATATACAATTTTTTCCCCCACAGATCTGATTCGTGGCACAACTACCTTGAGTCTCTATTTGTTTGGGGATTGTGAAAATAAAATTAGAGATCAGTTTTTTTCCTTCTTGAATCAAATACTTTTCTAATCTTTTAGGCTTATAAAAGATAAATATTTTCCTGAGCTGGAAATTAAGTACTAATCTTCAGCTTCAACAATTCGAATTGGAGTACATTGTTACAGTGAAGCTGCTTCGGCCTTGTATCAATGGGCGCACTATATGCATGTGTGCGTCCTTGCATTTGCGCATCACGCATGTCAGTGTTTCTGTTGACATTTCCTGTAGTAGTGCAATTTGCCAACTAAAAATCAATGTAATAGAATAAAAAAAAAAAAGAAATATTTCGCGGAATATTGAGTATTGTAGCATGACGTCACGATAATGATATAATAGGTTGAAATATCAGAAAAGTTAGCATATTTGTGCACCATAACATGGGAATGCATACGCTTTTTTGGAGAAAATATTCTAAACGTAAAATTTTTCGGTTGAAGACCTTTCAGTTTCACGAAATACAATGAACTATCCGAAATTTGATATTAGAGTAGCCAATTCTGATGAAATCGATCTGATAACCCAAACTCAAATTTTGGATATTTTATTTTATTCCGTGACAGTGAAAGGTCGTCACTCGAAAAAAAGGAACATGACTAAGAAAATGCATTCTACACTTGACAAATATTACTATTTGTACATTTATGACTTGCTTTTACGTTTAGAATATTTTCTCCAAAAAGTCGTATGCATTCCCATGACGTCATGCTAAAATACTCAATTCAATGTGAATCGGCTGATGTGCCTCAGTGCTTTTTTTCAGTTAGTTTCACAAAATGGTACTGGTTTGAGTAAACTAAAGCAACATCCGTACAAATTTGCATAGTGGGAAAAGTTTGTTTAACCTTATTGTAAAAGAAAGATGAAAAAATCTCTATTTTTTTATTCCAGTAATATAAAACTTGTTCATACTTGTTTTCTTTAATTGGTTAAAAATAAAAATGAGATCGCACACTCTCTATTCATAAGAATTTATCGACTCTTTAATCATATGAAAAAGTTATTCCGTAATTCTAGGACACGCATCGTTTCAGTAATTGTTTTCAACAACAGAAATTCTTACTAGTAAAGCAATTAGTATTTGAAGTAAGTAGAAATTTTCAAATTGCTTGAAATGGTATGGAAAGGTCGTAAAAAGTATTATTTATGAAATCTTAAAATACAGTAGTTACAAATTCTCAGCTTACTTATATGAAAATATCCTAAGGAAGAATTGGAACAAATTAAAATATTTACAAAATTATATTTACCAATAGAATGAAGGAACACTGCAAACGAGAGGAACGAAGTGCCGAGAGCGATTTTCATTTTCTCTAATTATACAGAAGAAATTGATTCGTAGAAAATCTCGTAAAGAAGGAAACTAAAGATAATTCTGATGTTCCATTATAATATATACAAGCATATATATATAAATATCTGAAAAATGTATTGGAGGGGCGAAACATATTTTTTTAAGATATTTGTATTTCGCAAAGCGATTTTTTTCCTGTAGAGGCCTTAACATTGTGTAAATTTCATGGTTTATGTACATGGCACAAATAAGTAAGAGGAACTGACGCTAAAGAGTTTAATAAATTGCTTTTTATCAGTTATTTACATTGACAATATCAGCACTTGGTTTTGAGAATTTTTGTTTATTTAAAAAAACGCGGAAATTAGAAGATTATGAAGTTAAACTCCGTTTCAAAAAGAGCAGTGTACATTTATATCGAAATTTGTTACTGGCACCATAAATTGCTGTCAATGTGAATAAAAAGTCACTCAAATGATAACGGATAAACCAATTTGCATGAACAAATATATGTTCTAAAGATCAGGGAGAGTAATAAATAAATAAAAATTTCAAATTATTATAATTTTTACGGAAAAAATATTCTTCGGTTGTCGACTTTTACATATTTTTTTTCCAAATTAATGAGACTAGGACGTCATGGTTGAAATTTATTTTCCAAAGTCAGAGAAAAATTGCACCTGTTCTCTTGATGAGAAGTTTCTTTTATAATTATTATTGAAAATGTTTTCAATAATTTTTTGTTTCAAAAATAATAAACTACAAAGATGAAGTCTTAAACAAAAAGACGAAATTTCAAGCAATAGGATTGATTTTCCACCCAAAAAGAAGAATTTTCAACAAAATACTAAACCTATTATTTCTACTAAAAGAGATAAGTTTTCAACAGAAAATAGAGAAGTTACATTTTTAACACAGAAAATTAATTTTGATTAATTATATCATCAAAGTTTCTTGGCTGAGAGGGTTCATTGTTATTTATTATTTTTAATAGGGTGTATTGTTTATTGTTATGCCCATACTGCATCCAAAAAACCTAAATTAAAACGTTAATGACATTCAGTAATTCTATGTTCAAATGTTAATGTTTGATTTTATACATTGACAATTGTCAATTCTTGTTCAATTTTCAACAGTTACATGAATTCTCAACCAAAAATTTATCAATTGATATGGTTGTAAGACTTCTTTATTACTAATACATTTTCTTTTCTTAATCTAAATTCATTAAAGTATATTTAGAACTGGTTTAATGAGAAAAATAATATATAACTAAAAAAAGATGCAAAAATCTACCATTTGCTTATTAACATGTTTATAACAATGGTAATTGTTAATTTGGTCAACAAATAGTAGTTTTTTGCCGTTGAATTCCTCATCCAAGTATTTATCAATCTAATTCATTTATATCAAATAGTTTCAATGCTTAACTAATTATTCATGTTCCTTAAGTGTACCTGGATTGATTTTGATGTAGAATAACTTTATTCAGTCTTTTCCTCGGTGACAAAAAATAATACTTTTGTAATGTCTTACTTTTCTAGATTATTTATTTATACAATAAATAACATAAGGAACAACTTGAAAAAAAGTTATATAGTTGTCACGTATGAAATTTCGATCACTTACAAAAAAATGCATCGAAATTGATAAAGGATTGTAAGCCCTAGCCGATTTTGAACAGTAAATTCTTGATTTGGACCACTGGCACTGTGCGATGTGGGACCACTGACTCACGTCAGTCAGTAGTTTCCACCGGTTTTAGCCAGACACATGGCTGGCCACCAGTGGGGCAGATCTGGGACGTGTGCTATGGGAAAAAAATTTTAAACTAGAATTGCTGCTATTTAAAGAATATATAGTTGGTGCACGAAACTCTTTATAATTAACAATTAGTCTTGTTATTAACTGTTAATAACAATTTTAAACACAATTATTCAATTTAGCTATTTTACTCAGGGTTCTTATTTCCCACTTAACCTTACCAGCATCATTTCAAGTTTACTGATGATATCCTGTGAATGTCATTTAAAAAAGGTCTCCTTTGAATTCATTAATTATCAAAGTTTGATCCATATCCTCCCCTTTCACGAGGAGAAAATTATTAATCAAAATATTTGTATTTGTTGATAAAAGTATATACAAAAATGTCATTACATTCTTCAAAAAAATGATTAAAAGAAGGGTCGAGCACCCTATGCATAAAAAGTCACTTTAAGGTTGGAAACAAGATTTTTTATATTTTTAGTATATCAGTGAAATTTAATAATGAACTCGATTATTTTCCAAATTTGAGAACAAAAATTTTCAATTAAAAATTTTAATTAAAAATAAAATAAAATCATCGCACTCGACAGTGTTATGTTTATATTATATCAAAATAAAAATATATTATTTCTTATGTATGTTATTGTGAATATCCTCACTCTCCTTTCCATTTGAAGATATGATTTTTAGAGAGTTCACTGTCGAATACTTCGATTTGTTATATTTTAATTATATAAAATATTTTCAACAGGGTCATCCACAAAAATTTTGATTGTCATATAGCTGAGCTTTTTATACATTTTGACTCCCAAAGAATTGAAATGTGAAATTAAAACTTAATTTTATTTATTCAATAATTTATAATAATTTATTAAAAAGTGACATAATATCAACCGGAAATGTCCATTTTTGAAACAAAACATGTGGCGCCCTCATTGTCTGAAACACATGGTGTGACGTCACGCGTCGTCAAAGCTGAAGAAAATACATGGTCAGTATGATAAAAACAATCGAAATAATTTATCATCAACGTTTTTTTAGCTAAAAGGGTTCATTTATATGGGGTATCAGTATGCCTGGATACGTTAAAGTCAGTTTGGATAATTTTCCAATAGTGATTACACTTATGATAAGCGATTTATTTTTGCGAACTGCACCAATTTCAACGTTGCTGAGATTCGAGGTGTAAAAGAGAAAAAAATTACTTGGGATGAATGACGTTAAACCTTCGAAAAATTCATTTTAATTTATTTAATTTATTAATGTAGAATGACAATTGCTTCATAATTATAATTGCTGATAATTACAATATTGCATCCAGAAAACCTAACCTCACTTTTTTATAGATGCTTTTATCGAATTTTATGAATACTTTGATAAATACGTTTATAAAATTCTTATCAAATTTATAATTATAAGATATGCAATGACTTTTATCAATACTCCATTTTATAATTATATAATAGATATAAATAATTTTCCTGGATTTTTGGCAGACGTGTCCTTGCATTGAGGAACAAAATACCAATGGTAGCGCTGTTTTTTTGCATTTTTAAGAAAAAAAAACGTCAATCGCCCGGCTTATTTAGAAGCGTGTGACAGCGCCCGTGCAGAAATTTCGGCGTGGCGCGGGTCGGGCCCAGATGTGGCAGAATGTGGGCCCAGTCGGGCAATCCTTCCAGCGCCAGATTCGAAATGAAACGCCTAGCCTGATCAGGGCCAGACTGGACATCCATAAGGACGGTCGGATCTGGCCCAGAGCAGCGCCCTTTTATTTTTTTATGTTTAGCCATACTATTATTTAAATTTTCTTGCAGTAATAAATAAACAATAAATTGAGAACTTTATACTTTATTAAAAAATATTAGAAAATCAAAACAGAACATTTTTCATATTTTTCAGTCCAACTTAATATAAATTAAACAGGTGTTCAGCATTTTGTAGTCCTGTTCATGCAACAAAGACTAGCAAAGTGAGGTTATGACACTGAAAATTCTAAAGCAACTATCCGTACCTTTGTAATACACTAATGTTCTAGATAGAAATTGTCTCAATTATCACAATAATAGCATACTGAAGAATGTTGGATCGGTTAAATATCCAAGCGTTATTTGTGCAACAAGCAAAACAAAAATTTGTTCATATTAAGTGAACTTTCTCGATTGCACTGCCGGAAATTTGAAAGAGAGAAAGTACCAATTAAGACGTACTTACACGAACGTTTCACTGTCGTTGAAAGGTTTATTTTGCTCATAGGTTCATTGTAAACTTATTTTCGTTTAGCAGGTTGTACTAGAATTATCAGCATAATTAATTAACGTAAACTTAAGCGAATGAATCACATGGCTACACGTGGCTTTGCTGTCTACCCTTGTACAAAGTTGCCTTCTTTTCCAAACAATCGAAAGAAAGAGTTTGTGGAATCACAAACATAACCTCTGCTAACGTTCCTACTTTTAAATTAATGTTTATATAGTTTTCTTAACTTATTATTCTCAATTCATTTTGAGGTTAGGTTTGCTCGACCGATTTTAATGAATCTACTTACCTTCATCCTCATTGCGCACTAGGGAATGACAGCAATTGACCTATATTTCCGTACCCGTAAGGTACTTTTTGTTTTTGGCATTTTAATTAATTTTGAAATCACATTACACTCAAAACCGAGCCGTATTGTGGAAAATATAAAATAAAACATCAGATATATCAGGCGGTTGGCACAACAGATGGCGCTGCAATTCACAGCTGGTATTTTCTCGATATGTGGTTCCGACTCGAACCACAAGAGTAGCCATGCGACAGCGACAATGTGGCAAACCCGATCGGGGCCACATCGGAAATCGGGACCAAATTGGGCAATTTCTGCACGGGCGTGCAATGGATAGCCCTGTTGCCAAATTTTATTCTGAAATGTGAAGAATAATCAATTTTATCATTACATTTTTCTGATATACTGATAAGGTGAAAAATTTGGCTTTCTACATTGAAGTGACTTTTTCATACCTAGCATATTCGACCTTTTTTTAAAAATATTTTTCAAATTTCATAACTTTTGGTGCACAATATACCTACATAAGTGCAGAATAAATATCAGTGCTTTCGAGTTGTAATAATTTGTGTTTATTTTATTATTACTGTTCGTCACTGCCAGTTAAAAAAACAGTTTTCACCCTATAATGTAATCCCATTGTCAGATATTCTCTACTTTCATTCAAATCTCGAGACCTCAAGCCAGAGGTTTAGTAAAATATCATTCTTCTATACTAGAAACGAAATGAAAGTTTCATTCGAATCTCAGAAAAAAATTATTTCAATTTCAATTGCAGCATCTATCAAATCTATTGTTTATATCATCAAGAAGCAAATCAGAATTTTAATTATTTTTCTAATGTAATGGGGGAATAACAATTTATCACGTAATTCTGAAGAAGTGTCTAAAAATATCATGGTTTATCATAACAGGGGCAGAGGTAGACAAATGGTTAAAAAACGTATACATATTTTGTGAATCTTTCATTTATTAATAATTAAATCAGAAAATTTACCTATATAATTATAATTGTAAAATCGAAACTGAGTAAACATAATATCTGATATATAATATATTATTAATAATTATCTAATGTAATGCCTGATTTTCCCGTAAGCGGAATTAGAATTTTTCAATCTTGAAGTAAGTAATATCATTGACGAAACATGTCTAAAAAAAGAATATTATTTTTGAGACAGCTTCACACCTCATGATATGTATATTGCATCTCCTTATATTTATGGGATTTTTTTATAAATTAAGAAACCATTGGTGTCAGACTTTCGAGAATCGCAATAAATGAATTTTCAGAGTCAGCTCACTAGTGGAACAATTCAAATTGTTCACACAAAGAAACAGTTTTGATAAAATACCAATTTCGCGCATCTTCAGAATGTAAATTTTCCAAATTCTTCGTCAGAATGGTTCCATGATGTATACACATCGAATCGAATTTCATAATTTAAACAAAAAATTCTATAAGACAGTCAAATGCCGTGCGTGTTTAAAGTTGAAATGCAAATAGCAACATTAGAAAATGTTACTAAATAAAAAGAAGCAGGGCCTAAAATATTGTGAAGCCTGACACAAATTTTGATTCAGGTGCTTAATTATTTGCAATAGATTAAAAAAAGGGCAATAAGATTCAGCAGAACGGTATGTAGTCCGAAATTCAAAACATTTTAAGCCCCTCAAAACAAGAACAGGAACTAAACCTATACTATATTTGAAATACTATCCAGTGTAGTACAAATTATTTCTTATATTTTAGAAAGTTATTACACTCTGAATAAAAATGGAATCGATCATTAATATCTTTAAAGTATCAAATCCCTTAGATTCACTAAAATATTTTGCTTATTGCAAAACATCATTTGGCATCAAAAGCAAGATTGAAAGGTGACATATCATTTGACAAATATTACATATTTCATTACTATACTTAACTTTCTGATTATAGTTCGGATTGCAACCAATGTTCAATTCTAGTTTTATAATTTTCTTTCAACTGAACTACTGATTTTACTGAAATACGTGAGGATACCACTTAATTTGAGGATACAACTGAGCAACTCTTATATGGTTTTTCCCATAAAAATTAGGTTCATAAAATAGACATGCTTTCTTATCTTCATCAAGTGCTCGATAAATCACACCTTTTATTTCTATTCCAATAATTGAATCATCATGATCTGCTACCATATGCAGCCCTGCCGGTACTCGAATCGGTGTACCATTTGTAGCTCGGTAAAAATGAATCTGATTAAGACATCTAAAATCTCTACCCACATGAGACAGAGGATTTACTGGACTGGCTTGAGAACTTGATTCTTTAAACAGAAACAGAAACAGAAATATATGAATTTCGATATGTATGTATAATAGAGCGGACTGAAAAAAAATTCTTTGCTCGAAATACAAATTATGATGAAAACTTCTTTTTGGGAGCCAAAAACACGCTCCTAAATTATCATAAAAAAATGCCTTTCGTCTCCGTATCGTAGATACAACTAAAAGCACAAAAAATGATCCATATGTTCCAAAATTCTAGACAATTTTTTAATCTCTTGAATATGTTTTGGAATCCTTTCAAATATCTTAAAGCCTTATAGGTCCTGTGAGACCGTTCAATATCTTCTTAAATTCTAGGAAAATCAATAAAATTCTTGGAAATCTCCAAATCTCTTAAAAATGCCTTAGATTTTTTTTTAATACCTTGAAATATTTCAAATCCTGAGAAATCTTTTTAAATTCCTTGTAATATTTGAAAGTTCTGGTAAATTCCTTGAGAGTTTCAAAAATAGCAAAAAATATTAAAATCCCTTGGAATCACTAAACATGATTAAAATCTAATCAAAATCTCTCGGATTCTTCCAAGATACCCTAAAATATTTGAAATTTTTTCCAATATTTTGAAATCTCTCGAAACTTTTTTAAGTTATTAAAAATTACTTAGAATCTTTTAAAATATCCTGATATATTGAAAATTCTTTGAAAACCCATTAAATTACTGAAACAAATGAAAACTTCCTTGGGATATTTAAAAATGCGCTAAAATATTTTAAATCCTTTAAAATCTTTTAAAATACATTCAAATTTTTTTATAGCTCTTGGAAGTTCCTTAGGATTTTGAAAAAGACCATTAAATCTTTGAAGTCCTTTGAAATGACCTCAAATTATTGAAATCTATTAAAAATACCGTAAGATATTCCAATTTCTGGAAAAACTTCAGAAATCCCTTGACATTTGTTAGAACTCTTGAAAATTTCTTTGAACTATTTAATATACCCTGACATTTTTGAAATTCTCCGAAATCCCTTGAAATTATTTAAATCAATTGAATATTCTTTGAAGACTTTTAAAATATCCTAAAATCTTAAAAATTTTTGGTAATACCTTGAAATATTTTTAAATCTGTTAGAACCTTCAAAATATCTCAATTGTTGTGAATAAATTCTTTGAAATACATAAAAGTATTACAAAATCCTGTTACATTATATGAAATATCATGATATTTTCTAAATCCTGGAAAATTTATGAAAGTGCATCAAGAGCTTTTACAGTCCCTTAGAATCATTTGAATCGCCGGTAAGCTTCCAAAATCTCTTAGATTCTTTTAGCATATCCTCAAGCATTTCGAATCCTTCCAATTATTGGAATTAAATAAAAAATTTCTTTGAATATTTTAAAATTCCCTAAAATATTTAAAATCCTTTGAATACTTTTGAAATTCATTGAAATTTAAAAACGTCTGAAAATGCCTTAGAATTTTTATAAATATTCTATATAAGTTTATGAGAATATATTAGGAATATTCTGCAATAAGAATTTATGAACAATTTTAAAACTAAAATAATTTTTACTGAATTTCAAATACAAGAAAATATTTAAAAGTGATGGGACATGAGCACGAATTCCTGGCCAAGAGTTCGTGCTTTCACCCTATATTGTTCTTTATTTTCCAATAAAATTAATTTTTGGTACCTAAATTATTTGAAAAACTAGTTCAAAGCAAGTGGATTTATATATGTATAGCGATAATGCCATAACAATATTTTTTACCCTCCCTAAGCGACTTTGAAATTTCAAACTGTCGAAAAATATACTTTTTCGCTATTTTCTTAGAGTTACCGCACTTTTATCGAAATTGTGACCATCATAAGTAGATTATATATTACTGCAAATACATTTTGAATTAATTCAGATTCAAAAAAATAGCCGGAACATATATTATGTTGCCATAATGTTACCAAATCATCAAAGTGTTATTGATAATGTACTATTATATGCTGATCCCTGACAGAAGAACTTTTTTGGCAGCTTTAGGGGAGAGTTTTCGATTTCCAAAAGAAATTTTCCATATCTATCAGAACCTCGAGCAAATAACATTTTTTTTATGGGTTCCCAGATCTAAACCTTGGTAAAATTTGACATTATTAATGCCAAGATACTCAGTCCGAGAACGCACAGGAGCAGGAGGCTCAGAATTCATCCGGCTGGCTTGAAAACTGTATTCTATAAAAAGAAATATATATAGATGTATTTCAATATGTGTGTATAATGATACATTAAATTTAATCAATAATTAGGATCACTACGAAAAATATTCGTCCAACAAAGTGTACTATTTTCGGTTCAACCAAACTTTTTTTGGTTCATCAAAATGATTTGTTATGCACACAAAAATTTGTCTGAAGAAAAAAAAAATTTGGTTAGGCAAATACCAACAAAACTATTTTGTTGTCCGAAAGAGAGATTTTTCTGAGGGCGTATCGAAAAACAGAAAAAAAATAATATGCAATAGCGTGTTATTCATGTGATTAACAAATTTTCAAAACACACCATTGAATTTGTTGGTTTTTTTTGAGAAATTTTAGGCTTCAGTTGAGCCTTCCAGCTTGATTAGAAGTTAAGTTAGCATCCTTCGCTTTTATTTACTGCAGATACCAAAGTTATGAATATTTTTGAATTTTTCGAAAACTTGCTCATTAATGAAATTTCAAGGTAACTACTCAATTTTTTTCGAAAGAATTCATGCACTTCTTCACGAAATACAACGGTCGAAAGTTGAACAAGTTACAAAAGGTGCTTTTAACCACGTTTTTTTACATTCACTGCAAATTTGCATCGAAAGCTATAGACGCATCGCGATAAAATGATATTGTACTTATTCGTAATAAAATGAGGATTGACAAGATGTTTTTCCTTTTTTTAAGCGATTTTTTTTTATTGAGTCATTCAATGATTTGTAGAGGAGCCAGGATTTTTGAAACAGATAGTAGTTATCGTTATCGTTACCGATTCAAAATGTAAGCTTTTCTTAGTTGCATTTCCCAAAAATAGTAACTATCATCACTTTTTTAGTTACTTTTTTATTTCAGAAATACATATCCAAATTTAATTTTGCAACACTTTATTCATAAATTACAAGTGATAGTTGTTAAACTTTTTAATGAAAGTCGTAAGTTAGTCAGAACCCACTTAATATTTCTAAAGCTACCTAGTTATCTATCTACCTAGTTATACGACTTCGATTTCTAGAAGATTTACAGTATTTTAAGACCAATAGAAAAATTTTCAATAGACGTTGAATTTTCAACACAATACATGAATTTTCAACTAGAAATTATAAATTTTCAACCGAAACAGAGATATTTTCAGCTTAAGACATGCATTTCCAACAAAGTATAGGCATTTAAAAAAAAAATAAATAAATAAACGAAAGGGTTGCATCTTTAAGTATTAATATAAATTTCAAACCACAAATGGAGGGGTTAATTTTTCATTTGAAAAAATGCATGTTCAATAACAAAAAAAGTTAAAAAAATAGTTAATTTTTCAACGAAGGAGTTGAATTTTCAACTGAAATGATGAATCTACGAAAAAAAAAAAAATCTGTTCAGCTTTCAAGCAAAAATGATGATTTCTCAGTAAAAAAGGTAAATAGTTGAAATTTTAACCAGAAAAGATTTTCATTTAGAATCAGGTACAGTTTATCTCAACCAAAAAGGACGAATTTTCAACAAAATGGGTTTACCAAAGAAGACAAACTTTCAGCAAAATAAATGATTGTTTTTAATTTAAAAAAAGTTTTGAACGAAAAAAGATGACTTCTGAACGAAAATGTAATATTTGATATTTCAAACAAAAAGTATCACTATTTTACATCAAAAACAGTTACATTTAACCAAAAAACAAGTTTTCAACAAATTATAGTTGAATTTACAGCCGAGAAAAAAATCAAAGAAGATTGTTGAAGTTTCAAGCCGAAAAGGCGAATTTTCAACAAAAAAGTTGACGAATTTTGTACAAAATGTATGAATTTTCAACAAAAAAAGATTAATTTTTAACGAAAAATGTCATAGTTAAATTTTCAATTAAAAAAAATTAACTGTTAAGGAAAAAAATGATTCCTTAAATAAAAGTGTAATAGTTCATATATTTCAACCAAAAAAAGTTTCGATTTCCAAACAAAAAAGCTTGATTCAGCCAGAAAACTTATTTTTAACAAAACAATTGAATTTTTAACCGAATTGAATTATTTTATTTCAAAATCGTTCAATTTCGAACATAATAATTAAATTTGCAACCAAATAATAAAATTTTGAACAAAAAAAGATGAATTTTCAATTAAAATAATAAGTAAAATATCTGAAATAATTAAATTCTTGGTTAAATGAATTCATTATCAACCAAAGAGGAATTAATATTTTACTCTATAATAATTTTTTAATTTCTTTCGAAAAGTTTTTATAGATTTTATAAAATTTTGAATCCCGGGGTGGGAGAAAAATTTCAATTTCCCTTTGTTGGGCTATAAATTATCTGCCACCACAATTTGAATAATATGAATGGAAAAATAGTCGGAAGAGCAATAGAATTGACCCACTTAAAACTTTTTAGCCGTGCCCAAAAATGAAAGCAAAATATTTAATTCTTTTGATACGCCCTACTATACATGGTATATACTATGCTATTCGAGGTTTCTACGCACACCAAAAATACTTGGTCAACCCCCACCACTTTCCGGTAAACCTTGACACGTTCGTTAATGAATAAAATTAAAATAATTTTTTTTTTTACAAGTAACTTTTTCGTTACTTTTAATTTTTGGTATTACCTGTCCCAGAAGGCACATGATTCACCTGCTTGGGCTTGGCTTGCGAACTTAATTCTGTTAACAGAAATAGAAATACATAGATGAATTTTTATATGTATGTATAATAACAAATAAATTCAATTGAATCAATGGTTAAGATACACTGCGAAGAAAATAATAACGAGGCGTGTTGTGGAAAAAATCGACATTTTAAAAGTGACGCATGGTAGAAGAAATAAAGAATAAATGTAGGAGTCTCGGAGTCTTTGACTACTCCTTATTGTTAATAATTATTGTTATTTGAGTAACTTAGGAACTCGAGCATGAACTTATTTGCCTAAAGAATGTTATTTTAATTGTATAGTCTTTTTTCTTATGCAAAAAATACTTCAATGTGACGATAAATCAAAATTGTTACAAAAAGTAATTCCTAGTTATTATAATTCAGTTAGGCGGAATATTTCCTAATTCAATAATGCGAAACTACGAATTGCTTGATACAAATGAATAAATTCAATTAGAACTGTATATAACAATTATTGAAAAAGGTTATAAAAGGGAAAAACGTGAAAAATAGAAAAGTTTCATGAAATAAGGCGATGATGTAACGTTCTTAACTCTATTAAAACAATAGAAAGGTCATATTGTGAAATTGTAAACGTGACGTAGCCTGGCTCTAATTCGAAAACATTGCCATCTGATTGTTTGAACAAATTTAAGAAGAATGAAAATGTTTTACATTCTTGAAATTCCAATCGTGCAATGGGCTCAAAATTAATTATATATTAGAAATTTTCACCTCAATCACCAGCTAACTTCATATCGTTGAGTGCTGACGGGATAACAATGGACAAAATGCTGATGATTATTTCTTAGGAAGATATTACAAAAATAAAGTTTTGTCACATGCATTGGTCCTTGAAAATCTTTAAATCTCTTTGAAATTCCTTAGACTTTTTTGAAATAACTTTAAATATTTCAAATGCTTAGAAATCTTTTCAAATCATTCGAAACATTTGAAACTTTTCTACAGAGTTATGTATTCCAATTTTAACTTCTTTCGTTTGGACATTCTTCTAATTTTCTATAGAAAATTTCAACGACTTAGCAAACTTTGTCAAAATGATTTGCCTTCAAAAATAAAAACTATTAAAACTTTTTGATTAGCAGAAAGTGGACCACAAAAGATTAACAAAAAATTACCAATTTGATTTGTTAAGATATTTCCTAATTCAATAGTGAAAAATAACTAATTGCTCAGTAAACATACATAAACTTATTGAGGGCTGTATAAAGTGATTGAAAAAAGGTTATACAAATGGGAAAGCTAAAAAAGAACAATTTAATAAAATAACAAGACGATGTAAAAAAATACGATTTTTTCAAATTATAATGGATCAATAGGCTATAAATTAATGACGCATATAGGGTCCTTATGCGCTACTTTTCAATCGAATTTTTCACGGATCATTGTAATTGAATGAGAAGTACAGCCAAAAATCTGTTTGATACGCATAATTTAAAGAAACATCCAATTTCCTAATAATGATTGCAAATTATTATAATAATCAGCTACAAGTACGAACAATTCGTATTGTAACATTCTGTCTATGCTCCATTTTCTGTCTAAAAACAACTCAGAAAACACTTATGACATGAATAATGACCTTCCAGATTATTTGATACAATCTAACGTATGGCACAATTTTTCATTCGTAAATGTTCATCTGTAAACATTTGATGTAAGCCGTTCTATCTGCAGGTATAATAAAAACTCTTTTATGTCATTCTCTTCCAAAAATATGAAGTTAAATTCATTTAATTTTCGCATACTATTATAAGAGTTTTACATGCTCATAAAAGATGAGAAATGATAGGATCGTAAACAAAAATTCAGAAAGTTTTGAATAATTGATTTCAGCAATTGAATTCTTTCCCTTTTATTTTCAACTTGTGAGAAAATAATATATTAAGAAAAATGAAAATAATAAAATGAAAATGATTTTTTAGACCACATCTTTCCATAATTGTTTGTATGGTTTTTTTTCGATGAAAAAACCTAAGTATAACGACCTTCATATTCTCTGAATAGAAAATTCTGTGTGATGCAAAATTTCATAAAGATTGAAAACACACACACAAATATTTTCGTCTTCAAGAATGTTTTACATTTTCATTTAGAAGTGCATTTTTTTAAAATCAGAAGTATATGTTGAAATCTTGTTTCAAAGTTTGTAGGAGAAAACTTTTCCAAATATTAAAACATGTTGAGTACTCAATTTGTTGATTTTTATAAGATGAATCGGCTCATATATATATATATATATATATATATATATATATATATAGAAATAGCAAATATAATTCACAATTTTTTTTATATTTATACAAATTTAGGGCCACGAAAACGTTTCTTAGTGCTTTTCTAATTAAATGAAAAATAAAATGAGATCAATTTGTTGAAAAATTCATTTGTTAATCTTGAGGCATGTATTTCTTGAAAAATTGTTTTCGACATGATTTATAAATTCTTGAAATATAGTAGTTACAAATCTTCCGCTTACTTATATAAAAATATCCTGATGAAGAATTAAATCAGATTAAAATATTGTCCAAAAATTGTATTTACCAATAGAATTAAGGAACACCGCTAACGAGAGGAACAAATTACTCACAACGTTCTTCATTTTCTTTACATATATAGAAAACACTGATTTATGTACCTGGTACAATTGAGTAAGAGGCACTAACGCTAGAAGGTTAAATGAATTGCTACATTATCAGTTATGTACCCTGACATCGTCACTTATTTTTAAGAACTGCTATTCATTTAAAGACGCGAAAATAAGAAGATCATAAAGCCCAATATAATAAGTTCTGAGATAGAAAACTACAAATATGTGAATTTTGTTGCAAATCAAAAAAATGACTCATTTTAGAGCTATATCCTTAAAACAATTGTACGAACAATGTGCAACAAGAAAAAGATCTTCCAAGTATTTCAGAGAAATATTTTACAAAATCAAGATTTACGATAGAGAATCGGCGGCAAATAATAAACAAAAAACAATTTGTCTGGGCTCACCGAAAATATTTGCTCTACGCTCGCCGCATTTCATGGAATTCGAGGAAATCAAGGAATTCCATGAATTCCTTGAATCGTCATTGATGACCTGATTCGTGATTTGTACGAATCGGGTTTTACACTCAGAGCTAATTATTTATGTTACTTAAGTTCACCTGCATTGATTTTGATGCAGAAAAACTTCATTCAGTCTTTTCCTCGGCGACAAAAAGTAATATTTTCACAATGTCTCACATTTCTAGTTCATTTAGTTATACAATAAATAATATAAGGAAGAATTGGAAAAAATAATTTATAGATGTTTTCGTATATTAAATTCCGAGCATTTATGAAAACAGACATAGAAATCGGTAAAGAGTTCTAAGCTTTAGTGCATTTGAACAGTAATCTCCTGATTTGGACCACTGCACTATGCGACGTGAGACCACTGACTCACGTCAGTCAGTAGTGTCCGCCGGTTTTAGTCAGACACATTCCTGGTTACCAGTGGGGCAGATCAGCTATTGACTGTTCAAAATAGTCTACAAGTCGAAATTCTAAACGGATTCTGAATTTTTCTTAGAAATGATGAACAATTAATTTCCTAGAAAATTATTAAAGCTGATTTTCAAATAATAGTTTTTTAAAGATTTTCTTTTTAACGCAGGGTGTGTCAAAAAAGTCAATTTTGCAGATTTGATTTTTTTCCCTGAAAAAAACTCGCTTCGCGTATCATATTCAATGCAGATGTACTTTGAAAACCTAAATAATTCATTTAAAGTTAAAGTTAATTTGTATAAACAACTTGTATGAACAACCGGTATAAACAAACAGTCAACTATGTCGTGTGCTGTGTGAATTACAATTTTTAAACAAGAATTGCTGCTATTTAAAAAAAATTATAGTTAGTGCACAAAACTCTTCATGATTAACCATTATTATTGTTGTCAACTGTTTATAACAATTTTGAACACAAATATTCAATTTGGCTAGTTTACTCAGAGTTTTTATTTCTCACTAAACCTTAATAGCATCATTTGATGTTTTCTGAAGATATCCTGCAAATGTAATTTGAACAAAATTATGAGAGATTATATGAGATCAAAACTAAACTTTCATTCCATTTCGTTACTGCCAGTAAAAAAAACAATTTTCACCCAATTATAATGTAATCCCATTGAGATATATTTTCTACTTTCACTCACATGTCGAGCTGAAAAACCAAAGTTTAGTATTATAAAATATATTTTTTTTTCTATTAGAAACGAAATGAAAAAAATGTTTCATTCAGATCCCTGAAAAGGATTAATTCAATTTCAATTGCAGCATGTATCACGTCTATTGTTTATAACATTAAAAAGCATATAAGAATTTTTAGTATTGTTCTAATGTAATGAATGGAATGACAGTTTGTTACGTAATTCTTCAGGGGTGTCTAAAAAATATCATGGTCTATCATGATAGAGGGAGAGGTAGACAAATTAATAGAAAAACGAATACGTATTTTGTGAATCTTTCATTTATTCATAATTAAATCAGAAAATTTACTTATGTAATCATAATTGTATAATCGAAGATGAGTAAACATAATATATGTTATATGATATATTATTAATAATTTTTTAATGTAATGCCTAATTTTCCCGTAAGCAGATTTAGAATTTGTCAATCTTGAACTAAGTAATATCATTGAAATTGTTTGATTTTTTGAAGCTATTACACTTTGAAACATTCATATATCCATGAATTTTTGAGTTTATATTTATCATAAATTGCTAATTGTAGATTAACAGTGTTTCAATTTAACATTGCAGAGTATCAATTGGCATCAAAAGTCAGATTAAAAGGTTACATTCAATTTGACAAACATTATATATGTATATTCAACTACTATATTAAACTTTCTGACTCTACTTCGAATCACAACCAATGTTCGATTTCACTTATATATTTTTGTCTTAACTTAATTATTTATTTTACTAAAATTCGCGAGGATACCACTTAATTATAAGATGCAACTGAGTAACTGTCATAAGGTTTTTTCCATTAAAATTAGGTTCATCATATGTACACGCTTTCTTATCTTTATCAAGTGCTCGATAAACCACACCTTTTATTCGGCTGGTTCGTGAACTTGATTCTATAAACAGAAACAGAAATAGATGAATTCCGATATGTACTTATAATAGGACGTATTAAAAAAAAGTTATTTGCTCGAAGTTTAAACTATGATAAAAAACTTCTTTTGGGAGCCAAAAATACGCCCCTAAATTATCATAAAAAATCTAGTTTTTCTTCGCATCGTAGATACAACTAAAAACACGAAAAATGATTCATATCTTCTGGATTTCTATGAAATTATTTGAAACTGCATGAAAAATATTAGAATCATTGAAATCTTTCAAAATATTTTAATCTCTTGAATATGCCTTGGAATCTTTACAAATATCTTAAAGCCTTATAGTATACTATAAAATCGTTCCATATTTTCTTAAATTCTAAGAAAATCATTAAAATCCTTGAAAATCTTCAAATCTCTTTGAAATTCCTTAGAATTTTTTAAAATATCTTTAAATATTTCAAATCCTTAGAAATCTTTTCAAATTATTTGAAATATTTGAAAGCTCTTGAAGATTCCTTAGAAGTTTTAAAAATAGCATACAATATTTCAAATCCCTTGGAATAACTAAACATTACTGAAATCTGATTAAAATCTCTTGGATTCTTCTAAAACACCCTGAAATATTCGAAATTTTGTTAAATCTTTTAAAATCCCTCGAAACATTTTAAAGCTATTGAAAATTACTCAGAATCTTTCAAAATACCCAAAAATATTAAAAATTCTTTGAAATTCCATTAAATTACTAAAACAAATGAAAACTTCCTTTGGATATTTAAAAATGCCCTAGAATATTTTAAATCCTTTGAAATCTTTTGATATACCTTAAAACCTTTTTTACAGCTCTTGAAAGTTCCTTAGGAGTTTGAAAACTACCATACAATCTTTGAAGTTCTTTGGAATTACTTCAAATTATTGGAATCCACTAAAAATACTCTGAGATATTTCAATTCCCTGAAGAACTTTGGAAATCCTTTGTCATTTTTGAGAACTCTCGATAATTTCTTTGAAGTATTAAAACCCTTATATCAAATTCCTTCGAATATTTCCAAATTCCCTAAAATATTTCAAATTCTTTGAAATCTTTTGAAATCCATTGAAACTTTTGAAAGCTTTTGAAAATGCTTCGGAATTGTTTTAATTAACCTATATACATACATGGAAATGTATATCAAACATTTTACAATGAAAATATATAAACAATGTTGAATAAAATAATTTTTACTGACTTTGAATTACAAGAAAATATTTAAAAGTGAAAAAATTTGAAGAATATTTCACATATCTGTTTTATTTCAGAAAAAATATATTCACAAAAAAGAAAGAGATTGTTTAAAATATGTTTCTCTCTAATTTTTACTTATTATTTGTTCCTAACTAAAAAGTCAAAGAAGAGCTCAAAATTTCAGAAAAATTTGCAACTTTCTAGCATTACTCCAACAGAAGATAGTTATGAGCCATACTACGTTCTTTAAACAATTATGTTTGTTAACTTGCATTAATTATTACCTCACTAAGTAAAAAATGGAGAAAAGCTAAAAATTCCAGAAAAAACCCGCAATTATCTGACATTAATATAGATGAAGATAGTTTTCAACAATAAACATTTGTTTGAACAATTATTTTTGCTAAATCTAATTAATTGTGAAGTCAATCTGAGTGAACAATAGACGAATAGTTCAAAATTGCAGAAAAAAACAACAACTTTCTACCATTATTTAAAGAGAATATTATCAAAAATAATGATAAATTGTTCAAACAATTAGTTTTGTTAACATGAATTAATTATCACTTGACCCTAATTGAAAAGTGTACAAAAAGTAAAAAATTGTGAAAAAATCCCGCTACTTTCTATCTATATTCTAAGAGAAAATGGTTAAAAACAATAATAAATTGTTTGAACAATTTAGCTCAACATCTAATTTCAGTATAAAGTAGTATTTTATGTTTGAGGAACAATTTTCTTCAAAAAAAAACCGTGAAAAAGTTCTAATTAGCACCAAAAAATAGCAAAACTCAATTTTCACTTATGGGGGTTCCTTGGGACCCTATAAAACAGACTTGTGGAGGTGATATTGGAAAAGTTATATTTTATTCGTTTTCTGTAGCTAATTATGAGAAGGAATGTCAAGTTTCAACTCGATTTAGCTAATATTGACAATTCTGAATAAATTTACATAAACGTCTTTTTTCTCATGGGAAATACCCCAGGCGGAAAAATTCTATATAGTTTATACATAATGTATTATGTATAGGCACTATATAAAAAATTATATATATTTTATAAATAATCTGCGATTCACAATTTATATAATAGGAACATAATATTTCTTCATATAATTACCTTGTTGGACACGATTTAAGTATGTCATTGGGTCCGGACGGTATAAAGGTGCGTAATATAGCTATTCCTCTGGAAGTGAAAACGACCCCGGTGTACCTAATCATGTACCAGGTTGCTAAAAGCATCGTCTACAGGAATTTTCTCAACATTTAAACTTCGATGACAAAAAGATCA
>CAKNXH010002446.1:257559-270456 GCA_932178445.1 Andricus quercusramuli
GATGAAAAGATCGAATTCAAATGTAGTTGCGCCGACCCTGGTGTACCTGATTATGCACCAGGTTGCTAAAAGCATCGTCTACAGGAATTTTCACCAAGGTTGGCGCAACTACATTGGAATCCGGTCTGTTTATCATCGAACTTTAAATTTTGAAATAATTCCTGTAGACAATGCTTTTAGCAACCTGGTTTATGATCAGGTAAACCAGGGTCGGCGCAACTACATTCAAATTCGATCTTCTTATCATCGGAATTAAAATTGTGAGAGAATTCCTGTAGATGATGCTTTTAACAACCTGGTGCATGATCAGGTACACCAGGGTCGGCGCAACTACATTGGAATTTGATCCGTTTATCATCGAAGTTTAAATGTTGAGAAAATTCCTGTAGACGATGCTTTTAGCAACCTGGTGCATGATTAGGTACACCCGCGTCGTTGTCACTTCCGGAGGAGTACCGATATTATGCACCTTTATACCGTCCGGACTCAATGACATACTTAAATTGTGTCCAAGAAGGTAATTATATGAAGAAATATTATGTTCCTATTATATAAATTGTGAATCGCCGATTATGTATAAAATATATATAATTTATTATATAGTGTCTATACATAATACATTATGTATAAACTATATAGAATTTTTCCGCCTGGGACGTGTTAAACTTCATGGTAGATTCGAAAAAAATTGCAGGGCGATATGCATTAAAATTCGATAAAAAAAATTTCCAATGCATTATTGGACTTTTTTTTTGTATTTTTGCATTTTTTGTGATTACCTATTCCAGAAGGCACAGGATTCACCCGCTTTGGACTATTAATCAAATCAATAGTCAAGATACACTGCGAAAAAAAAATAATAAAGAGGCTTGTTTTGGAGAAAATTGACATTTCAAAAGTGACGCATAGCAGAAGAAATAAAGAATAAACTATGAGATTCTCTGAGCCTTTGATTAATCCTTATTGTTAATAATTATTTCAATTGCCAACATTTAGACACTCAAGTATGAAGTTATGTGCCTAAAGAAGGTTATTTTAATAGTATAGCCTTTTTTCTTATGCAAACGATATTTTTAGGTGTTGCTAAATAAAAGTTGGTACAAATTTAACTAATTTTTTAGTTCTACTAGGAATCTGTATTATCATCGGAGATGGTAACGACTGATCAAAAGAGAAATCTTTTCACACACCGTGAAAATGAAAATCTACAATATCGATCAAAGTTATCTCCTCTAATACAGAAAATCTTTGACGTTCTTCAGACTAGATGGAGCTAAAAATCAAATTTTTTTTGAATTAAATGTATTCAGAAAAAAATCTTCTTCCGCTACGTTGGGATTCGAACGCCAGGTCAACTGATTGCTATTCAGGTGCTCTACCAATAAGCTACTAAAGATATCGGAAGAAGAATCCTTTTTCTGAAACATGATTTCTTTCGCAAGATGTTATATTTTAATACAAATCAAGTTCACTAGGAATCTGTATTATCATCGAAGATGGTAACGATCAATCAGAAGAGAAATCTTTTCACACACCGTGAAAATGGAAATCTACATTATCGATCAAAGTTATCTTCACTGATACAGAAAATGTTTAACGTCTTTTCATACTAGATGGAGCTAAAGCTTAAAGATTTGAGAGTTATTTATTTTAGATACGTTGAAGTTTTTCTGTATTAGAGGAGATAACTTCGATCGATATTGTAGATTCCAATTTGAAATAATTTCTAGTGATTATAGTTAAATTAGTCGAAATATTTTCTAAGTCAATTGTGAAAAGCTACTAATTGCTTGATACAAATAAACAAATTTTCTTAGGACTGTATACAATAATTAAAAAAGGTTACAAAAGGAGGGAAGGTGAAAAATAGACAAGTTTATTTGAAACAACAACGTCATCTTATGAAATTGTAATTGTGACTTAGCCTGTTTCCAATTTCACAACTTTGCGATCTGAATGTTTAAAAATATTTAAGAAGAATAAGAACTTTCACTTTATTTGAATTGCAATCGATAAATGAGCTCAAAATTGCTTGTACATATTCAGGGTCCCCATGCGCTACTTTTCCTCAGATTTCTGTACTCGACATTCCACTTTATTTTTCGTTTGAACATTTGTCTTATTTTCTATAGAAATTTTCAATCATCAAGCGAACTTTGTCTCGATGAATCAAACTTATAAAAAAATTTTGATTAACAAAGCCTGACCCACAAAAGAATTATGAAAAATTACTAATTTCAGAACATTTCCTAATTCAACATTGAAAAAAAATTGCTGAGTGAACATATACCTATACAATTATTTAGCAGTGTATAAAGTGATTAAAAAAGGTTATAAAAATAGGGAAACTGGAAGATAGAAAAATCTACCAAAGAAGCGAGATAGTGTGAAAAAATAAGGATTTGAAAAATTGTGATGGTTCAATGAGCTATAATTTAATTACGCACATTCAGGGTCCTCATGCGCTGCCTTTCAACACAGTTCACTTTTTAGATTTTTCAAAATTTTCACAGAAAATTGTGAATGAATGAGAAGTACAGTAAAAATACTGTTCAATACGTAAATTTTAAAGAAATATTTAATTTCTCAATTATAACTGCAAATCATTATAATAATTATCATCTATAAGTACAAAAAATGTCGTATTTTAGCATTCTGGCCTAAACTTAATTATCTTTACTTCATTTTCTGGCTGAGAAAATAACTTAGAAAACACTTATGACATAAATTATGACCTTACAGATTATTTGATACAATCTTACGTATGACACAATTCTTCATTCGTAAATGATCATTTGTAAACATTTAATTAGGCCATGCTATCTAAAGATATAATAAGAACTCTTATGTAAATCTCTTCCCAAAATATGAAGACAAAATTATTTTTTATGTTCATATACGTTATTTTGCTTTCTCATGAAATTATGCACCCATTTTTTTAACGTATTAGCAAAATTGTTTTCTTCATCATTAGGAGGAGAAAACTAAAGTTGTGGAAATTTATGAAGATTTATGAAATAGATGATGATTTACGGAAAATTATGACGTTATCAAAAATATGCCGGAAGAGAAAATTGAAAGCTGGCAAAATATTCCGGATCCGTATACACTACGTTAATTTTTTTTCATTTTGAATGTTATTTTTTACGATCAAAACAAAAACTACGCGTCCTATCGAGAAATTATTGATGACATTTGGATGAGTTTTCACTCTTTTTTGGAAGAGCAAATTTTATCTATTTATTCTTTCATATCTTGTGTCGTTTATCGGAATATTTTTTTTTATTCCTAATGTTGTTTTTTATGAATAAAACAAAAACTAAGTTTCCTATGAAAAAAATGATTAATAACAAATTTGTAGAACTTTTTTGGGTGCACAATTTTTTAAAACTTTTCTTGACATATCTTTTTAGTTTGACCGCAAGATGGAATTTTTGATTCTTTATTATTTTTTGTGCGATCAAAGTTCGAATTTTCGATTTTTCGAAAAAATTCAAGAAGTTCTTCTAATAATCTTGTAGGGCTTTCAAAAATCGATGTTTTTCTTTTTCTGGCTTTTTTTCATATTGTGCGTTGTTTAGCTTCAAATGTTTATTTTCGTTTGTTTTTTTGAATTTTGAGAATGCTATAACTCTGAAAATTTTCTTTTCACCAACAAAAGTCGTAATGATAAATTGTTCTTGTTTTGATAGAGGGAGAGGGCGACAAATTATTGGAAAAATTAACACATATTTTGTGAATGTTTCTTTTATTAATAATTGAATTAGAAAATGTACTCATATGATTATAATTGTATAATCAAAATTAAGTGGATATCATGTATGTGATATACAATATATAATATATATTATGAATAATTATCCAATTTCATGTTTAATTTTCCCTTTCATAGATTTAAGATTTTCAATCTTGGATTCTGTCTTAATGAACGATTTTACGATTAGGCTTGGCAAACTGAATAATTAAAAATTATAAAGTATAAGAATAAAAAATTTCAAACTCGAAGTCTCCAAAGTTGAAAAATTTATGTGCTTAAACTTGAGATGCAAATTGCAACATTAGAAATTTTTCATGATGAAAAAAAAACGCAGGGCCTACAATATTGTGAATTTCGACAACAAATTTAATGCGGATTTTTAACTATTTACAATAGGTGCTAATTGTAAGTTTACAGTGTACCAATTTTAAATCAAGATGAAAAATAATTTTTACGGACATTCTTTCTGTAAGAAATAAAATGGAATAGCCCATTAGGCTCTTGAAAGTAGCAAACCTTCTTGATTTACTAGTATATTTTGCTAATTACAAAGTATCAATTTTCATTGAAAGCGAGATTAAAAGGCTATACCAAATAATTTATTGATTTGTAATAATTGTTTTGAATCCACTTGATATGAGGATTCTTTAAAGCTCTTAGAACGTGAAGTCCATAAAAATTAGGTCCATAATATGTACACTTATTGTGATATTTATCAAGAGCTCGACGAACATAATGATCTATTTCTATTCCAACAACTACATCATTATATTCTGCTAAATATCGAAGTCCTGGTGGTACTGGAACGATCTCACCTTCTGCATTTTCGTAGCAACAAATCTCCCAAATATGTTTAGGAATACTGGACTGAAGTGATACAGGATGTTGCCGGTTGGCTCTTGTACTTAATTCTATAAACAGAAATACAAATAGATGAATTTCGATATGTATATGTACCTGTATAATTGGGCGTTTAAAAAGAAAAGTTTTTTGCTGGACGTTCTGATAGCGATAAAAACTTTTTTTTTGGAAGCCGAAAATACTGCCCTAAAAGACCCGCCAGTTTTTTGGATCCAAATTATCAGAAAAAAAAGCTCAGGGCTCGCCTCTTTTATCAATGTGTTTTATAAGTTCATAGGAATGTATTTTCAATATGTTGCAATAATAATATATAAATAATTTTGACATTGAAATAATTTGTTTACTTCGAATTACAAGAAAAGGTTTAAAAGTTATATATTGATCTCTATTTGCCGATGAAGTTAATTTCCGGCACGAAAATTGTCAGAAAAATATTCTCAAGCATGTGAATTGATACATGTATAGCGATAATGTCATCAAAATATATTTCGCACTCCCCAAGCAACTTTGAAATTTCTAATTTTCGAAAAAATCAACTTTTTGTTATTTTCTTCGAGTTACGGCAGAAAGTTATACGAATAATGTACTTCTATATACGCTGATTCGAGACATAATAAATAAATATCATACATGTCTTACGTTAGTGCTTTTCGCTGCAAATTAGTTGTTTTTCTAGAAGAATTTTAATATAAAATTAGAAAGTTCCAAAGACTTGAAATTTCTGAACATTTTAGGCTTTTAGTTTTTTTTTCTTAGCATTTTTAAAGAAGGTTTAGAATTTGTCTACAATTCTAGGTTATGTTAGCGTTTCACACCAGAGATTAGTATTTCGAAACAAAAATTATTATGATTTGAACAAGATTTTGAATTTTAACAATTTTGGATTATGTATGTGTTTTTCATCGAAAATTGGTAGAGGAATTAAAAAAGAAAATCTTTCAAAAAAGATTCGATAATTTGAACACATTGAGGTTATGTTAGCTTTTTAATCAAAAATTGGTATTTCAAAACAAAAATCATTATAACTTGAACAATTTTTGCATTTTTGAACAGTTTTAAGGTATATTATTATTTTTACATGAAATTGGTTATTTTAAACAACAATCTTTAGATTTCGATAATGATCTACAATTCTGAACGATTTTCTTTTACGTTAGTGTTTTTTCGTCAAAAAATGAAATTTTTATTGAAAAATCATTAGATTTC
This sequence comes from Andricus quercusramuli, assembly GCA_932178445.1. Classification (NCBI taxonomy): domain Eukaryota; kingdom Metazoa; phylum Arthropoda; class Insecta; order Hymenoptera; family Cynipidae; genus Andricus; species Andricus quercusramuli. The sequence goes on from CAKNXH010002446.1 coordinate 263,384, forward strand.
AAAGAAGATTCTTAGTTTTTGAAGAACTTTAGGTTACCTGGGAGTTTGATGTCGAAAATTTGCATTGTCAAAGATAAATAATTATAATTTGAGCAAGATTTAGAATCCTGCAATAAAAATGATATAATAATTTTTTGTCAAAATTCGTATTTTTAATGGAAAAATTATATTTCGAAAAAGATTCACAACTATTTCAAAGAAGATTTACAATTTTTGAAAAATTTAAGGTTATATTAAGGTGTTTTACAAACAATCTGTTATTTTAAACCAAATTCAGTAAATTTCATAGAATAATTACAATATCTAAGCATAAAAAAAAAAAAAAACGCTGGGTTAAAAGGAAGATTTCAATTGATGGCGATGGTTGTTTAACCTTTTCTTTAAATTGTAAATTCAAAAATGAAGGCTTTTTACTTCAATGGCAGAAAATACGAAACAAAGATAATGAATGCAACAAGTAAAGGAAAAACACGGCAAACAAAAAAACGAGAAGAATATAATTTTCTCATAAAAGAACCAAGAAGTACTTATTTAGGATACATATCTTCATTTTCGTCAGACGCAAAAAGAATATTTACGATGTGGAGACAGAAAGAATTTTGTTAATGAAACTTGAAGGGAGTGTTTTTGACTGCCAAAAGTAAGTTTTCGTCGGTTTTAGAATCTCGAGCAAAGAACTTGATTTCGATACGCCCAAATTTATAATGATGAATCCAATTCAATCAATAGTACAGATCCACTGCGAAAAACATTCATGAAATAAAACGTAGTTTTTTTGGTTAAAAGAAAACGATTTGTAATGCATCCAAAAATTTGTTTGAGCAAAAAAAAATCTTGTTACGTCAATTATTTTATTGTTCAAGCGAAAGATTTTTCCGACTAGGCACACTGAAAATATTTGGTCCACGATCACTACATTTAGGTGAAACTTGACACGGTCGTTAATAAATCAAACTGAAATTAATTTTTTTCATACAAGTAACTTGGAACGTAACTTACAGGAACATTAGGTAGGTGTCCCCCTCCGATTTTCTTTGGTCTCACATATGTTGTAGTACTCGTAAAACTAAGCGACACTTATATTTTCTTACGAGCTAAAAATGGTTTTAAGGGGGTAAAAACCACCCCCGAAAAGTGTGGTACCAAATACCCATTTAATTGTTTCACATATAGTAGCGGTATCTTTGACAATGAAACCAACTGGAAAAATTTCCTCACAATGAAAGATGAAAGATGTGATTTTCTCAAATTTTTCGATAATTTTTTAGGGTGGTGAACTACCCCTAAATAATTTTTGAAAGCACAAAAAAATGCGAAACAGGCATGATTTCAACCCGAAAAACCTGGGAAAAATATATGTTGCACGCGATAATAAAATAAAGTTTACGTATTTTTGCATTTTCACAAAGAAATAATTTATAAGGGGTAACTACCCTTAATTGCATTTTATTATATTTCTGCTAAATAAAGGAAGTTTCGCGTACAAAACCGAGCAAAAAAATTTCTTCACACAGAGGGTTGGAAAATTTGATTTTCTCAATTCAGTCAGAAATTTACATGGGGGTAAACTACCCCAAAGGAATTTACGAGTGTACAATAAAATTATCAAATAAGTGTAAATTCGAGCTGAAAAATCTGGGAAAAATATATCTTGCACGCGATAATAAAATAAAGTTTACGTATTTTTGCATTTCGACGAGAAATCAATTCATAAGGGGTAACTACCCTTAAGTGCATTTTATTATATTTCTGCTAAATAAGGGAAGTTTTGCGTACGAAACCAAGAAAAAAATTTCTTCACACAGAGAGTTGAAAAATGTTAATATCTCAATTTAGTCAACAATTTACATGGGGGTAAACTATCCCAAAGGAATTTACGAGTATACAATAAAATTACCAAATGGCTGTGAATTCAAGCTGACAAATCTGGAAAAAATATATGTTGCACGTGATAACAAAATGAAATGTATCAGACCAACAATCATCATTAGACTTGTTTATTTATTCATTGTTCATTTTCACATCCTTCAATTTTACGTATTGTGTTGGAAAATGTTTTAGAAGGAAAAGTCTACCGGATTCTCAAATTTTCCTGTGTTTTCTGAATTGTAACCACTTTTAAACCAGGAGTACATAAAAAGACTGTGATACCTTGGTGAAGATACTTGATTATGTACTCAAGACTGTATTTTCATAATATTATTTCGTATGTGCAGATTTAAATCATAATCTAACAGTATAACTGAATCTGAAAAATGTCGCAAATAATTTTTCCATATGCGAAATCCATAGACGTCAAGGGGCTGAACTTTTCCAGTAGTGCTTTTTGGTATAATCATAGGAATTATATTCTTTTCAGCAGGTGCTGCTCGCCGTACAACTTCTAGGCAATGTCAAGCCCAAGAGTCTATGAGCAACACGCTTGTCGGCCCTACATTCGAGAAAAAAACATTTTCATCATACCTCAATCGAAAATTCGACTTTCGACGCCTGTGGAGCGGGTCGAAAATCGAATTTTCAACCACAGGGAAGAAAGTGACAGATAAATGCAAATGTCGCCGCCATTTGCATTTATCTGTCACTTTCTTCCCTAGGGTTGAAAATTCGATTGTCGACCCGCTCCACAGTCATCTCAAGTCGAATGTTCGATTATCGATATAATGAAAAATTGTATGCATGACTCGGGCCGAGGCAACGAGTTCACTCGTGAAATCATTGCCTTTCGACCCTCGTCACGCAATATACTATTTCCAACCAGCTCTAAAAATGTTCTGCAGGAAAAATAATTTGTCAAATTTAATGACCCTGATAACTTCATTTTATGACTGAAAATTATTATTATTATTATAATTAATATTATCATTTCAGCATGAATTCACACCCATTCGATAATTTTATTGCATACTCGTAAACTCCTTTGGGGTAGTTTACCCCCATGTAAATTTGTGACTGAATTGAGAAATTCAAATTTTCCAACCCTCGTGTGAAGAAATTTTTTGCTCGTTTTTGTACGCGAAACTTCCTTTATTAAGCAGAAATATAATAAAATGCAATTAAGGGTAGTTACCCCTTATAAATTATTTCTTTGTGAAAGTGCAAAAATACGTAAACTTTATTTTATTATCGCGTGCAGCATATATTTTTCCCAGATTTTTCTAGTTGAAATCATGCCTGTTTCGCATTTTTTTGTGCTTTCAAAAATAATGTTGGGGTAGTTCACCACCCTAAAAAATTGTCGACAAATTTGAGAAAATCACATCTTTCATCTTTCATTGTGAGGACATTTTTCCAGTTGGTTTCATTGTGAAAGATACCGCTACTATATGTGAAACAATTAAATGGGTATTTGGTACCACACTTTTCGGGGGTGGTTTTTACCCCCTTGAAACCATTTTTAGCACGTAAGAAAAAATACGTGTCGCTCAGTTTTACGAGTACTACAACATATGTGAGACCGAAGAAAATCGGAGGGGGACACCTACCTAATGTTCCTTAGTTACAATTTTCGCAGTAACTTGTAACTTCAAGTGAGTCACTTTTTCATTACTTTTAATTTTTGGCATTACACACCAACTTCAAGAAGCTCAGGATTCCTCTCCTTGGCTGGCGAACTTGATTCTGTAAACAGAAATAGAAATAGATGAATTTCGATATGTATGTATAATAATAAATTTAATTGAATCAATAGTTATGATGCACTGCAAAAAATATAATAGAGAGGTTTATTGTGGAATAAATCAACATTTTAGAAATAACGCGTAGCGGTAGAAATTAAGAATGAATCTATCAGTCTCTGAAGTCTTTGTATACTTCGGAACAATGGTCAAGAACAATGGTCAAGAACATACCCGTAGGGAATAGAGAGAAATCAAAATTTTTTCAAACAGTGGAACTCCCACTCCCTAAAAAAATGTGCTCGCATCCCGGCTTTCATAACCCTTCTCGGGGAGCTAGCAAATTCAGCGATACCCCCCCCCCCCCACCAACCCCCCAAACACACCCCCCTTCCATATGGGGGGGGGGGGGGGGGGGGAGACACCCCTGTAATTGATCACAGAAATAATGTTCGTCAAACCCCTACATCTTTCCAATATCACTAGGATTTGTTTTCTGTAATAGATCACAAAAATACTTTCACTCACATCCCTAACCTTTTCCAATGTATTTCAGGCTATGACGTCAACAAGCAGGACGACCGATACCGAGGGCCAAAAAAGATAAAATTTTCAAGAAAACAGTAAAAAATGCAACAAAATGGTTGTACTCTTAACCAGGCCGCCGAATCCCCAACCCACAACGACGAATCCCCAACCGAATTTTTCTCTGAAAAAGCTGTCCTAATCATTTCACTTTGTTGACATCGGATGTGAATTTCAAAATTTTTCTTAATTTACAAGTGGCACTTTTTGTTTCGTGACTAATCTTTTCTTATGGAAATGAATTAAATTGTTCGTGTACGAAAAAATTATTTAAAAAGAATCGCGCAAAAACGGTCTGAGTAAATGAGAACTTTATATTTTATTTGTCGTAAGTGAAAGATTCGACTTGTTTCTTACGCGGACTGCGCCAATAATTTACGAAAATCCAATTTTTAAGTAGAGGAGATATCTGGATGTATGATATTGTAGTACATTATTGATTTGGTTTTATATTATTTTCTACTCACGGACAGAATTATGAAACATCATAAAAGTGAAGATCAGCGTGCAAAGAAGAATCCTCATTTTGCTGCAGATAGAGAACTGATCTTTATACAATTTTTTTGAGATGCAACTGAGAAGTTGCCGAATATTTTCCCCTTATATATATAGAAACCATGATCTTTTTATTGACAGAAAATATTATCTTCATTTAGGTGGTGGGATGAAGTTGAGAAAATAACTCGTTGCGTAAAACACCGTTTATTGCTATTGAATAAAAGTAAACTGTATCTACTATCCTCATTGAAAATGATAGAGTCATGTAAGTTGACGATCTATTAATAACTTGGCTCGATTTGTAAAGCGTTAATCAAATAACTTGAGAGAAAAAATAATGTAAGGAATTGTTGACAAACAGATTTTGAATTTGGACTAGTTTTTTGAAAACTTTTATTGTTACAGTATTTTTATATTTGTTTATTCTTATTTCGGATCTAGTCACATATGCAAACCTTGATATCCCAGAAACTGATGCTCATTAATACAAAAGAACGACCTTTCCTTATTAGATTCAAAATCAAAAGCAAGGTGAAATAGATTTAGCGTGTAATTAATTATTAAAAAACTATTATTTAAACAATAATTTTTCGTGAGTTTTAAACTTCTCTCATCAATTTGATATAATTTTTTCCATAAGACATGCCCAATAATATAATTTCAATTCTAAAAACCATAGAAACTTTTTTCTCCCAAAGACTTGATTTTTGGGCAACTATCGCAAGTCGCTTTTTGAATCTTCTTTTTTCATGCCCCCAATTGTAGGCTGGGTGAGACCGTTCGGGCTCGCTTCTAAAAACTATCCTTAATATATGCAATCCTAAAATGTTAAAAACTACAAGCTTGATATTCAATATTTGTATATTAAAAAATTAAAAAAATCTTTTTTTATTCTCATAATAATAGGCTGGGTGAGACCTTTTCTGGGAAACTCCTGAAAAACCACCCTAACTACATTTGTGAAAATGTCCAGATTGATTTTCGATATTTGAAAATTGAAAAGCGTCAAAACACTTCCTTTTTGATGCTGAAATGGTTCCAAACCTGTCTATACGGTCTTACCTGGTCGGTGACTTTGAGGATAAAAACAATTTTTCAGCTATTTCAATTTTTATATATCGAAAATCAAACTTTTTATTTTAACATTTTAGGTCTACATGTAGTATGGGTAGTTTTTAAGGGGTTTCCTGAACGTTCTGAATAATAGGTACTGTGCAAGGGTAGCTAACCCCTTAAAAAATGCTGTTTGCAAAAAATGAAGTTGCCTATAATTTATTTTTTATTTCATTGAACCATAAAGCAATCCTTTGATCTTATCCCAAGAAATATATGTTGTTACTTTGTATATGAGTATATTATCGAAAAAATGTTGGTGTTGCAAGAAAACATTCATGACAACAAAAATGGTTATAAAATTACAATAATCTTTTTCAGCCCTTTCTCATTGAAGGGATTGATTATCAATTTTTTCAGCTTTGAAAAACTGCATAACATATATTTGAGCCATTCAAATCGGTTTAGCCAATTTTGAGAAATTCGCATTTTGCGATTTTTTAAGTATTGTTTATAACTTTGTGTATATATATATTTTTTTGCTAAAATATGAACAAAAAAACGGGGCCAGCCCAACCATGCTCACCTAGCTACAGCCTATCTAAAACTCTTTAAATAATATTGTTTTAAATTTGGAAAATACTCTAACATTTTGGAATTTTGGTCTAATCGAAAAATTGCATTAGACTTAACACTTTTAAAAGAAACTTGTTTTTCTGGATGAAATCCATTTATGCCGATTGAAGAAAAAGATCGAGATACTTTTGAGAGTATAGAGGAAGGTTTTTTTCTTTTCCTGACAAAATTTTTATAAAATGCAGTAATTCTATCTTCAAATGTTCGATTGTCCATTTAAACAGATAAAGATGTTTCAGGCTCCTTTTTCGATTCCTAAAGTAAAGTTTCATTTTAGGGAACGCTCATTCATGAAAAAGAGAGATTTTTAAAGAAATCATTCTTTTCAAAGTTTACTTGTTCTTTGTTCATAGCTACAAAGCCAAAGCAATGCTAAAAATTTCAACAAAAAAACGCAAATTCCTAGCAATTATCTAATAGAATATATAGTAATGAACAGTAATACATTTTTTAAGCGATATCCTTCATCAACTTAAATCAATTATTGCATCATTAAGTGAAAAGTGGACAAAAAGTTGAAAATTCTAGCTTCACTAAAAAGTGTGGTAGTTTTGCTGACTGATGTTCAAATTATAGTCCATTAGTCAGCGAAACTAACACACTCTCTATTATACTATCCTGGTGGATATAAATTAACACCAAATACTATATCTAGCATTACTATAGGAAAACATAGCTATAAACAAT
>CAKNXH010002447.1:0-37007 GCA_932178445.1 Andricus quercusramuli
GAATCTATTTAAACTTCCTCTTAAAATTCATTTTTCAACATAACATATCATTCAAAGATTTCCTCAGGCATAATACATTTTATTTTCATTTTCCTACAATTTTTTGAAAATCGGAGAAGGCTTATTTATCCCAAATCTTCAACAGTCTAAATTAAAAAAAAAAAAAAACAAATCTTAAAATTCAAATCTTGAAATTAAAATCATTTAAAATTTCTATAAACATCTTATTTCCGGCATGAGTGATTTTTTTACACGTTCAAAAACTCTTAGAAATGAATGTTATCACGAAATAAGATTACTCATTTGGAAATTTTACTTCACAGAATGAATGACGCAGAAAATTCTTAATCTTCAGTAATAGCTAAAGAAACCAAAAAAGCCACTGAAGATCATAGGCACCAGTAAAATTGAAACTTACAAAAAAATTATCGCCATCGGTTTCGTATTGTTGTTGACATGAAAATATTATATAATTACTTGCAATATTTATAATATTTATGATATTATTTAAAATCCATCATCGTGATGTAAAGACCTCAAAAAACAAAATTTCTAAATTAAGTCTTTTGCCTCATCATCTATTTCAGATAGAATGATTAATAAGTGAATCAAGTATCCCCTTGTTGAACAATATCCTCGTCCTGAAATAATATGATATTTACAAAAGGACCGACAATCATTTTCTTTATTACACTGTCGACCCTTGTTGTCGCGAGAATCAAGTAAATTAACCCTCTTTTTCGAAAGATTGTCGATTATACGTTATCGAGTTTGCCGGCGGCGCTGAGGACAAATGGCCGTCGCGGACCTTCCACCGGAAACTCATTATTTCTCGCGGGAAAATGTGAGAAAAAAAATTGTCCGTGACAATAGCGAAAGGGTGAGGTATCCCCTGGTGTGGGCTTTCTAAAGAGGAAGTCGCGCAGCGAAGAAGGAAAAGACCTGCACTCGTGCGAGCGATTGATTCTCTCGATATTTCAGGAAAAACTTTGGACTATCCGCCCGCGAAAAATGAGGAAACTTTTGCTTCCAGATTCGTGATCATGCCTCTCGTAACAGCTTTTGGGTCGCAAGACTCGGGACTCAGGCAGAAAGTGAACTTACGTGAGGGTGTTTGTGAAAATATACATTTCAGTTAGAACTTGCACATTTATTATAGAATCTATGGTTAGAATCAAAGGAACTGGAAAATCAAAAAATAAATAAAAAATAATTTACATTTGAAAAGGAATCTTTCACTAGAACTAAAGGCACAAGAGTAAAGTTATTTACATTTGGTTTCATAAAATAAAATATTACTGACCAAATCTGCTTCAAATCAGAAATTTTTGGCTTTGTTCAGAAAAAAATTGTTTTTTCAGACCTTTATAATCTTGGACATAATTGAAATCTCTGATATTTATTGCTAGATAAAACCGCGCCTTTTTTTTCTTCACAATATTAGTACAAAGCTTCTTCTAATATCAAGAAGGCATCCTATCTCTTTCGCCCAGGCTAAACCATTTTTGAGAACGAAAGAATTTCTGTTCATAAAAATATAATTTTTAAATATTTTTCTCAACTGAGGCAAAATAAGGTAAAAATTCCAGAAATCATTAAGTTAGTCTGAGAGATCGTGACATCAATCTTCTTCCTTTTATCTAATTTGAATTTATCAAAATTCCATTGACACTAGGAAATGCTAAAAATAATTTGGTTTTATCAATAAATGTTACATTTAGCATATCAAAAAAGTATACATTCAAATTATAACACTCATAAGAAGTCTCCTTAATCAAAGCACAAATTCAACAAAAACCCGGAAAAAATATAATTATGGGTTTTCAGAGAAAATCCAATTTTAGTATTTTCATAAAAAACAGCCGATTCAAATAGCATAACTTCGTTGAATTTTTGTTTGCAAATCGAGGCTTTCAAGTTCCGCACTCTTATAATTTTGTGAGTAATGCATATTTAATTTTTTTATCTCTGTATATATTCTTTTACTTAATTCTCTAATTAATTTTGTTTCAATTCTCCCAGCTGATCACTTATCATATCCTCAAAAATGGAAACTTTTAAGAGAAGGAAATTTTTTTTTTCCATTCAATTTTTTTTTCTATTTGTGCCGTTTATTGAAAAAAAGAAAGTGAAATCCTAAGAATATTCGAACTTGAATATTATTTTGAGGTAAATTCGATTACAACAAAAACAAATGTTCGAGAAACGGTTTCATCGAGTTTTTAATTAGGTATACACATGTTAAATTGAAAACGGCTATTGTGGGATCACAGATCTTAAGATAAACTTTCAAAAGGTGATGATAAAGATATTCATTTTATTTATAACAAACATTTCTGAAATTGGTTAGTTGTATTGCGAGGAACGGAGAAAAGTGTATTTTTTGGAGATTAATATAACATAATAAATATTACAGTATATATTATATTTCACTGAGAGAAAAAAAAATGTTATAAAGAAATGGAACCTTGCTCAAAATCCTCAACCTCCTTTAACTTCCTTTGCACTATCGATTCGGAAAGAAATTTTTTATCGACGAATTTCGGAAATCACTCTATTAAGTCTAAGCGGACTAATATACTTATGTGGTCGTAACCGTGTAAGAGGATTACGCGTAATTCCCTTTACTACCGTTTAGAACACGAAAAGGTACGAGGTTTGGTTAGGAAAAGCTAAAGGGAGTTCTACTGTATTTTCTGAGTTTCCCGACACACGGAACCTGGATTCAGTATTATAAACTTTATGTTTTAAACTGCGTCGTAAATTCAAAAAAGTGGTTCGAATTTCCATCAAATAAATTATTGAATCATTTAATAACTTTAGGGGGATTATCAAATTATAGAGAATGTTAGTCACTTTAAAACTATAAAAATGTACCTTATTAAATAAAACATATTAGTTAAGTGACCATTCAAAAACTACATCACGTTTTTCCAATCTCATTTTATCCCTCAGAAAATCAATATATTTTCTTGGATTTCATTCCATAGAAGCCTAAAATAAAATACTGAATATACAAACATCATATTTCAACAAACTTCACAGCCCAACATGCTCTTAGAGTGGTAGAATAGAAAATAGTTGAATTTTCAAATGAAAAATATTGATTTTCCACCACAAAGTTAAATTTTCAACGAAATAGTTGGATTTTCAAGCTAATAAGTCGAATGTTTTACAAAAAAAATTGACTTTTAAATCCGGAAAGATGAATTTTCAAAAAAACTAAACAATTTTTCTACCAAATAGTTGAATTTTCAACCCTTAGAGACGAGATATCAACTAAGTAGTGCAATATTCAAGCAAAATTATTAAACTTTTAACAAACTAGTTGAATTTGTAACAACATATTTGATGTTTCGACCAACAAAGATGAATTTTCAATCATAATGTTGAATTTTCAAACGAAAAAAATATATATTCACTGAACAGTTGCTTTTGCAATAAAAAAGTTGAATTTTTGAGCAAGAGGGACAAATTTTCAACTAAAAATGTTGAAATTTCAATCCGAATAGACAATCTTTCTTAAAGAAGTTGAATTTCAAATCCGAATAGATGAATTTTCTATCTAAAATAATAAATTTTCAATAAAACGGTTTAATCTTTAACAGAAGGATCCAATTTTCATCAAAATTATGAATATTTACAAACAAACATTTATTGTTAACAAAGAAGTCCCACTTTGAACCAAGTAGTTGAATTTTAAATTTAAAAGGATTAATTCTCAACGAAAAATGTAATAGTTGATAGTTCAACCAAGAAAAGATTCTAATAAAAAATAAAAAACCGCCGAATTCAACTAAGAAAGTCGAATTTAAAAAAAAATAGTTGAATGTATTACCAAAAACGATAATTTTCAAATAAACAGTCACACTTCTCACCAAAAAAAGATAAGGTTTCCAAGAAACCGAATGAATTTTCAAATCAAAAAGGTCAATTCTCTAGAAATCATTTGAATTTTCTATAAAAAAGTTAATTTGAAATCAAATAGATGAATTTTCGTCGAAAATTGTAGAATTTGTTAAACCAAAAACACGAATTCTTGATAAACTTGGAACGCGCCTGGATTTTACTATTGAAAATTAATCAGTAATACGTTGTACAGTAAAAATAGTTGGGAGCATTTCTAGTTAGCAGATAATTGACGAAACATACTTGAGCAGAAATAACATTAAGAATGGGAAACTAGTAACGCGTAATTGTGTCCAATTTGTCAAAAATATAACAAGTTGGACTTGGGAAAGTAGAAATAAGAGCGCTTAAGTCAGCAGTGAAAATTTCAAACTCCAGCGGAAACCTGAGTCGATAACTTGGGTTGCGCTACTAACAAGGTGCCTTTGCGCGATTTCCAAAGAAATTTTATACCACGTCGTTACGTTAGCAGAAGACGGAACTAAAGAGAAAAGAAGAGCTGCGCTAAGAAAAGTTAGATCCAGGAAGTGAAATATCCTTACACAAAAAATGAAAAGTTAATTTAAGCTTCATTCAGGATCTATAAATACTTGATATAAGTACGTGATTTTTATAGGGTAAACCGGTTCTATCTTTCAATAGATATTACAGTTCTAATTGGACGAAAATTCTCGATTAAAATGGGGACCAAATGCAGAAAACAGTAATCTTTGTGTCGCTCCGTATACTCAAAACATACCATTCTAGCTTCGAAGATATACGTTTTTTATGGGAGGGGGATAAAAAAATGTTTAACGATGTTGGTGCGAATCGCAGGGAAGATTAAGGCACCTTGGCCAGTAAGTAAGATCGAGGTTAGTGCTAGCTCATGAGTCTTAAGGGTAGAAAGGGAATTTAGAATGTAAGGCACGTGTTCGCATCTGCCTTTATGAGCGTTCCCAGCGTTTCTCCATTTCGTCCTCATTCTCAGGCAAGCGCCTGGCTACGGTGAAGCTCAGCGGCTGCCTTCGGGATTAAGGATGCCGCGGCTCATATTAAGACCCGTATCAAGCACGGAGTCTTCCCTTATCTACGATCAAATGACCTGACGAACCCCCGAACACCTTGCGTCCTTCGACACTATAGTCCCGTTAGATAAATTACAACCTCGGCAACTGCTCACCTGGGGATCGTAAGCTGCATCGTGACGCATTTGCCAACTACGTTGAACAGGTTAACTCATTCGGCCACGATTCCCGTCTTTTATCAAGGAATCTCTTGCCTGACGATTTGCACAGCTTATTAACATTTAATTTCTAGGTTTCCTAATACAGTTTATGAGCTATTTTAATTAGGTTCTTCTCTCATCGTCTACTATATTATTCCTCTCTGCGTGCTGCCTCCACTAGCTTGTCAGTCATGTCAATTCAAGGTTTAAGGAAAGGGGAAGATTGTTATAAGATTTTTAGAACAGTAGTTCAGACCAAGTATTTAGTGGGAGGGGGAGACGTAGATAAGAGTGTAGAGAGTAAAGAGTTGCAACAGAGAAAGTTGGGAGAAAGAATTTAGAAGATAAGGGTCAGTGTTGCAAGGGAATTGTACGATATGGTACATGATAATAATGAAAATTATTACATATGATGGGGTTCGAAAATTGTTAGAAGATAAGCAGATTATGGTTCAGCACTCTGCAGAGGGTGGGTAGAGAATAAGCCAGAATTTATGGCTGGCGGTCAGTAGAAAAGAACTAATACTTGGAGCGTAACAGGAAAAGAGGAAGATGATAGAAAAGGATTTAGAGTGAGGAGTAGAGAAATTATTTAACGGATCGATGGTAGAACATCAACGGAAGATGTAAGACAGATATACAATTGGTAATATTATTTATGAAAAGGTTCAAAGATGTAGAGAAGTTGAATCGAAGGTGAGGACAGGACAATCCAGGAGTAAGCGGAGGATGTACACTGCAAAATCTGCACATCCTCTGCAGATTGTGCAAAGGGTAGTGCTAGGGCACACAATGTGTACAAGATGTTTGGAGGATAAGTTTTGCAGCAAAGTTTGGAGTTTGGGAGGGACAAGATACGAAGTGAGGAAGATATCAGGGGTTCAATGGGTGAAGTGGAAACGAGGATGTTAGAGGGGTATATGTTAACATATGCAAAGGACGCAGAGGAGATAAGTGGTGGAAGGGCAGATGATGGTTGGAAAAAAAAGCTTTCGATAGGGGATTCGATAGGAAAGTGAAAAAGAGGAAGTCACAGAGGTATGTGTCAACATGTGCAAATGGTGGGCAAGAGATGGGTGAAGTATGTACAGAGGATAGTTTGAGGATGAGCTTTGCAGGAAGGCTTGAATTTGGGGAGGGACATGATACGAAGTAAGAAGGAGATCACAAGGTTCATCGGGTGTAGTGGAAAAGAGGATTTAAGAGGGATATATCTATCATGTGCCGAGGATGGACAGGATATGGTAAAAAAGTGACAGACGATGATTTGATGATGAGCTGTGTAGAGAAGGTTTGAGACGAAAAGGGACTGGGACAGTATACGGAGTAAGGAGTAGGAAGAGCTGATGGGATTCCATCCAGAAAAAGACGAAGGGAACTAATAGGGAAGTGGGAAATGGCATGTGTTAAGTGTAAATGTTAACATGTGTGAATGAAGGGTAGTGTAAGGAGTAGGAAGAGATCAGACAGTTTTATTGGAGAAGTGCAACGGAAGATGCAAGAGCAGTTGGACGAAAAAGGGCAAGAAATAATTCAGGGCTATGGCTCTGAGTGAGTAGAAAAGCCTTACTATTTGAAAAGAAGGATTGTGAGGAGAAAATTTTTGGTTGAGGTTGCGGAGTAGGAGAAAATGGAAGGGGTGGACAGTAGAAGAGATGGATAGTGGGAAGTTTTGATGGTAGGAGGGGATTAATAGATATGAAAGAGGTATACAATTATCAATATTATATACATATAAGAGGATTCAAGGATGGAGCGCAGCTCGATTTAGGATGTGCACAGAATAAATTAGAAGAATTGAATGAATAATCTTGCTATGATGCTGTAAATTCCTTGGAAAATAAAATAAAGAGGGAAGGGTCATGGGAAAGAGATAATTAAAAAGGATCGAAATTATAACAAAATTTAGTAAAGGAAGAAAAGAAATATGTATAATACACATACGTTCAGATTTTAGTATTATGATGTAAGGGAAATGTTTAAAAGTATGAAAATATGAAAAAATAAGATTATGACCTGCGCATAAAAAGTTTATTCATATCACGAGTGAAATTGGGTGTTTACTTCTCACGTTATGGGTAGCCACCGTTTGTTTGAAGGAACGCCTTCCCGCCATTTCTGGCGGAAACTCCGGAATTTGTTGTCGGACTGTAAACGTCGCTTAACTACTTGGAATAGCCAGACTGTTGGCAAAACCATGTACCGCACGAAGGAAGTGCGAACCCGCTTCTCTAACTGTTACAAATCCCGAGAAAGGTAAATTACGAGTAAGTTCTTCACGCACCAATGTAGCCAGTGAAAGCAAACAAGAGGTAAAGAATAAATGGCTGGGCGTGTGTGTAAAAGAAAGAGAGAAATGGAGAAACACCTAATTGCCTCATTTCAGGGGACAATGACTCTAGCACGCGAGCAAGAAACTCCATTTTCCTCCCTCTAGAACTACGATTCACCGCAGTGAACGACTAAGGGGGCAGATAAACTACACCTAGACGTGGCTGGCCTCCATGAGAAAAAATCTTATGTACTTTAAAACTTCTTTTTTTATTAGACAGAATAGTACACCATCTTATAAAACTTTTCTTACAGCTCATTATTTTTGATGGAGGTGTCCACATCTGCAAATAGGAAATTTAAATTAAATATCAAGGGAAGAGGTCTATCAAAGAAGTAAACATAAATATTTTCAATCATGTATCCAACAGTTAAGGGTGTCGTAGCCCCGGAAAGAAACTCTTATAGTTTCGGTCGGGTGTTCGCTCATCCATCCGTCTTACTTTTTTTCTGATGAGGGAAGTGAGGGAAGGGGTAGTAGGGAAGTGAAGGAAGGGGTAATTGGGGGTAAGAAAGGGTGAGTAGGGGAAAGGGAGTATGGAAAGGAAAGTGAGGGGAGGAAAATTAGAGAAAGCTTGGAGAGAGGAAGAAGAGGAGGGAAGCAGGCGAACTGTGAGGAGAGGAATAATTTTTTGTTCGGCGTGCTGCAGCTACTTTCACTAATTTTTAACGTTTCAGTCCATCAACAAAATATTTCTGGAACCGTCTTAAAATATTTTCTCAGTCATAATCAGAAAAAAACAATAATTTTCAAGCATAATTCATATTTGAGACAGATTTGAAAATTATCCTTAATTGCCTTCTAACATGGATTGCAAGGTGAACAAATTTTCTAAAGAGAGGTCGTAAGTACAGGAAAGTAGAGTTAGTACTTTTCTTGCGGTCTATTTTCTTCCCCATATAAGGGATTTATTTGAACCGAAATGAACCGTCTAAATAAATTCTACTAACTAGGTGGAAGGAAGGACGGGGTGTCTGCGTCGATCGACTGAGATTGCTGGAGTTTTCGCGAGGCGAGTTCGCCTCAGGATTAATGTTAACTTCACTCGGGAGTTAATAAGTCTAGCACCGATAAATCCCCTTTACCACCCCTTTCTTTTCCACCCGTCTCTCTCACTCATTCTCTCAGATTTTCGACCCCTTCTCCGGCTCGTTTCGACTTTCTCCTTTGCTCTCTTGTTCGTTTGTTAATTCCCTTCTCGTTTGGCGACGACTCTACTAGAACCAAAACTTTGGAAACTTCTGGGGGAAAGAAGTGAACAGGAGAGAAGACGGAAACAGTGGTGCATTGCATCGCTACTGTACCTGCAAGAAATTCTGGCTAGTCAGATTATTTCCTCAACAGAAATTCCGGACGCATTTCTTGCGGAAACTTGCTTGTAATTCTGTGTTATTCTAACCTGATCCCTGTCATGTCAAGTTAAATTTTTTTTACAGAAGAAAAAAGGGTAAAAAGCGTTTAAGGTAAAAATGCTGATGGTAATCTCGACATGCGAAAGATGAAGATCAGTGAGGGAAAAATTAGAAATTAATGATCATTCATTTTATTCTTTTCGATCTGCATTTTTTTGCATGCGGAGATTACTCCATCTTTTTCAACTGAATTGCTTTTTTAGACTTTGTTTTTCTAATTTCAATACACCATTTTTTGAGAGCGCTTAGAAAGAATGTTGTAATATATAATTTTTAAAAGTTTGATGAATATTTTTTATCTTGCCTTACTGAAATTTGGGCTAAACGTATTTGGATTCTATTTCTGATTTTATCATTAGAAGTTTTCATAAATTCATTTATTTTTTTTCCAGCTTAAAATTTATTATCCTACTTGTGTTTACAAGAATTCCATATCTTTATAGCTTGTCCTATAGATTTTCGACCCATTTCTTCGAACTATCATAAACTTTTCTATTTTATCTTATCTTTTTAAAAAATTATATTAACTATTTTAGCTTATCTAAGATATAGTTCTCATTATGAATCTTTGACCATCCGTTTCAGAAAGAATTTATTAAGAGTATATTGGATACATTGAAACTTGTATAGACTTTGCTGCAATACCTCTGAATTTCATCTGAAAAGCTTTCAGTGGTTTTTTCTTTGACACGAGCAAGTATAAATATATGTAGAAAAAGAGTATGATTAAATTTCATGCATTCACTTTTTTGCCTTGTCAAATAGACAATCCTAATAGAAAGTGATAAAAGTTCGTCAAATTAAAAAGGACTTTATAAATATATAATGCCAGAAACATTTCTGGACACAGATAGCTTTCTCGAGATAATGAAAAATAGATGGATTAATATGGTTTAAAACAATAATATAAGGACAGAAATATGAGAAAATAATTCTAGAAGAAGACATTAATTAACACAACGGAATATGCTTAGAATGTATAAGTAACAAAAGGATAGAGAATGACGGAATATAAATAGGTTTGAAATATATTTGGACTGACATTAATATGAAAGGTTTACTATTTTTTTAAATTTAGCATGAAATTTTTTTATGATTTTAGTTATTTGAGGCTTCAAATTAACACCAAGTTGTGTCGAATCGTTGGATTATATAGGATTAGAGAATTCGAATTTTTAAAAAAGTTTTGTATTCATATGCAACGGATGAACAACATACTTTGTTTTGTAGAAACTATCTATATGAAAGCGTTTAATCATTGTCCAACTTGAAAATTACTCTCAACTAACCCTTGAATATGATTTTAACCTTAGGTGGCCCACTATTGACGTTTTTACCCTATTATCTCTACCTTCAAGTACAAAGAACGGAATTTTGACTGCATATTAGTTACTTAATTGAGAAAGGCGTTAAATGTAAAATCATGAAGCATCTTTAAGCCTAACGACCCATCTATAGTTTATGCGAAGCTTGCTAAAGGACGTGCAACCGAACGTGGTAGTTTGCCAATTATTCTGGAATTCTGTGAAATCTAGCCTCTCGTCTGGTGACGAGCGCATCTCTATGTGTACGTGCAGAGTACGTACACACTTTGCACCCGTCGTCGGGCATGTCCCTAAATCGAATTTCCGAAAATCCCTGGAAAATCCAAGAGACAATGGTTTGTCCGGCCGCGCACCCGAGTCCTCTATGGCACATCCCTCTAAGGGTAGCCGTATGCCGTGGTAAATGTATTGTCCCGTCTGGACAATGCCAGAGCTGATTGCGGATCGCTCGGGCGAAAACTTGACCCGAAAATAAAACGAATCGCTCAAATGCTGCCAGTAGTGCCAGTTTTGGTAGACTGGTACTGATGCCGGTTCTGTCGACCACTGCCAAACGCAACCATTCGGAATACTCAACGAGTCGTCTATGTAAAGCTACACCAACTTTCCGGACTTATTGTGTGGAAAGATCCATAAAGGAAGAATAAATCCGACGCGCAAGTGAAATAGAAGAAACAGGAAGTGGTGGGTCAGATTTGAGAGAGTCAAACGAATTTCATTTGGGTGACACACAGTGTATGGTGGGCCAGGAGACCCAATATCCTGTCTAAAAATCAAAGGTGTAGAACAGAAAAGATTTATTTCACAGAAGAAAAAAACGAATTTTCAACCAAAAACAGTATTTTTTGACAAATTAGCTCAACTTTCAACCAAATTGTTGAACTCTTATGTCAAAAAGATGACTTTTCTGTTAAGCAGTGAAATTTTCAAACTAAAAATTAATGTTTTTGGCGAGAAAGTTAATTATCAATCAATCAGTTGAATTTTCAGCTAAAGAGGATGAGTTTTCAACAAAATTGTAGAATTGTAAGCAAAATAATTAAATCTTCAACCAACAAATAAGATTTTTAACCGAAGAAAATGAATTTTCAACTAAAAATGGAGTACTTGAATATAAATTTGTAAAAAAAACTCTCAAACCAGAGGTATGAATTTCTACCTAAAATTGTGAATAATATTCTAATAATTCTAATGAATAATATTCTAATGTACATCTGTGGAGAAAAAAAGAAATAACTACACTAGAATAAAAATCATCAGTTTCAGAAAACGCAATATAAATGAATTTGTTTATGAAATTTATTCATGACCGTATCAATTGTTGTTAGATGGTAATATCTTATATAAAGCTATTATGCTATAATCGCACCATTTAGCGCACCAATTATTAAGATAAAGAAGACAATTTGATTCTCTTGTAAAGGAGTTGAAAAAAAAAATATTTTAAGAATTTTCCCAATTCTTATTAAAGTGTTTGAAAAAGCCACTAATTTTCGGGAAACTTTCTTTCGCTTTCTTACGGGGGGATTCTGCAACTAGCAGAAGTATATCTACGTGAAAAAATAGCTCTTTACTCTATCACTCTTTTCGTTCCACTTTAATTAAACTCAAAGTCCAAATTCAATTAAGTCAAACGTTCTAAAGCGGAATTTTAATTAGTCAACAAGGGCCTTCGACTTCATTTAAATGCACCTCATTGAAATGTTTCATCATCTAAACTTTCACTTCCACAGAGAGAGTTGAGTGACACCTAATTGTGTTTCAACTTGTAATGAGACGATGTAGCTTGCAGATACAATAATCTACGTAATTTTTCAAAATAACCTTTTTATATATCACGTATTTCCTCAAATGTCTTCTTGTGAATAAATGTAGAGCGCTTTTGTTGATGGAATAAAAGGTAATAAAAGCGATGCCTAGCAAATAATAAAATTAATGTTGCGCATAAAGATGAGAGAAATGCAGCGTTCAGTCGTTTTACGCTGATATTACTCTTTATGAATTCTTGACGCGCAAGTTAAATGAAAATACAAGTCAGAGGAAACATTGAGAACCAAAGGAGATGCAAAGCTTTTCAGTTTTGTGAATGTAGCTAAAAGAAATATTACATCGACAAAAAAACTCTAAGATAAATGCAGTGTCGGAAACAACAAAAGTAACTAAAAAAGTAACGACAGTTACCATTTTTGTAAAAGTAACTGAAAAAGGTACATTTTTAAATAGTCAATATAGCGATAAGTATCTACTTTTTCTGTGATATAACGGTAACGACAACTAGTTCCTTTCAAGAAGGAAGCTTCCCATCACTGGATAAATATTATTTTCTTGATTATTAGTAAATGTGTCAAAAGTCGATTATGGGATATTTAAAAGGAATCGTCTCTTGGATCTATTTGTTTTTAAATTAAGCACTTTTTGCCGTCTTTTACCCGACCATTCTGCACGCTTTCTCTTTTTATGAAAAGCATTGTAATTCTAACCGACCAGTTTCGCTAGTGGCAAGTCTCTACGTGCTGAGCAAGTCAAATTTGGCACATAAAACTGTGGAGAGACAGTTACGTCGTAGCTAATGTATCGTTGGCACGTGTCACCACCCATGCAACGATTTGAACTTCCACTGAGAAAAGTGTGGTATTCCCTTAAATAGTTTTTACCTCTGTCATTAGGAGAAAACAAATTATTCTGCTGGTATAGAATTAACTATGGAGTTTATGTTACAACAAGACATATTGATATTCAAATAAAAGTGTGGATATTCTGCGAAAAAATATCAACAGAAAACAAAATTTTATTGTAAAGAGATTTTGGTCCTTCAAGCCAGAAATAAAGCATCGAAGTCAATCCACTGATACAAACTGTAGATCTTAAAACCGGAAGCATTTTCAGATCTTCAGTTTTTTTTCAAGTCAATTCTATTGATTTAAAAAAAACGGTGGCAAAATCCTCTTAATTTAGCTGAATAGAATTAGACTCTAGTTGGGTAAAAGCCACGAAAGGTAAATTGAGTACTACTAAATAATTAGAATGAATTTTAATAAAGGCCCATGAATTCTTTTAAATTTAAGTAAATGTCAGTACATTCCAAACAAATTAACTAATTTAAGTCAATTCTACTAAATTTAAATATTACTAATTTCACTAAATGCAAAATCTATACCTTCAGCGTGACATTCAAATAATCTGTCAATGCGTCTCATGAATATTTCCTGTCAAGCCTTAGGGGCATGGTATAACTAAGCGGACGCTTCGTTGGTAGATTTTCTCTACTGTAGAAAGGTCTCTCCCATTTCTGGTGTTCTAGATCTCGCATATAAACTTGCAAGTTCTATTCAATGTTAATAAGATATTACAAAATATCGACTAAGCAGAAAAATACTCACAATTAAAATAGAGAAGAATTCCAGCAACAAGGACGAAAATGACAACGAGCAACACTAGAAGCAGTAAAAGAATAGTAGGTTTACACCAGGGACTCGTCTGCACTTCTGTTTGGGTACCCTCTTTGGTCCTTTTCTGTTCAACGACAGTCGACTCTCCACTAGCATTAACCACAACCCCTTTATAGGTATACTGAGGAGCCTTCTTATCCGCCAAGAAGCCATGATCATCCTCAGGGTCAGAATAAACCCCATAAGCTTCGAAATTATTCTTCCTGCACCCATTTATCTTCGCCGAAGCAGCCTCACTCCTCTCAGCATTTTGTTTCCTCGGATGTGCAGTGGAAGAAGAGGACCCAACTTCTCCAATCTTGAGAGTTTGTTCATACGACTTTGCAGATTCTTGATATCTAGAAGAAGACTCATACTTCGTCCTCTCGTAGCTTTTCGAACTAGTGAGTTCATACTTCGCAGGATCATAAGTCTTGACACCAGTTTCGTAAGGATCATACTTTGGATTAGTTTCAAAGTTTCTGGTACCAGTATCATAGGTATCATAAGATTTTCCGGCAGTAGCTTCATACCTAGGTAAAGTACCATACATTTGTCCGACGGCATGATACTTGTTATCATATTTACTATCGTATTTGCTGTCATACTTCCTGGCAGTGTAGTCTTGAGCAGCACATGATCCAAGTTCGTAGGAAGATTCGCGAGTCTTTACACCAGATTCATAACCTTTGGAAGCCGGAACCTCATAGACCTTGCCTTGGTGTCGATGGTCTTTCTTCGGTTCAAGTTTCAGAGTCTCTTCTGCATACCTGGTAGTGTATTCATAATCATTCAAGTCCCTTGAATACCTCCTGGTATCTTGATGTTCCATGGGATAATTTCTGAGCTTTGCTGCATCAGTTCTTTCATATGGAGCATCCAAATCAGATTCTTGGTAGGTCCTCTCGCCCCTCCGATCATATCTTAAACTTTCTTCGGGATAGATCCTGTTGTCATACCTTTCCAGATTCTCTCGATCGTATGGTATTTTTCTATCAAGGGTTCGAGTTGAGTAGCCACGATCAACGTAGTTGGCATCAACTTCCCCATAATTTCCAGTTCCCTGAGCATCCTGGTAGGGTTTGCTAGGGTCGAACTCCAAATATCGGGAGGACCTCCGCTCGCTTCCATAGTCCATTGAACCTTCTACCACGTTCGGCAGTTTACTGCTCAAATTCTCACCGGTGCCGCCGTTCGGGATTTGGCAATTCTCAGCATGCTCCACCAAATTCGGCAGACGCGAAGTGGATGAGCTACCTGGAGTGTTCTCCGTCAAATCCAACTTCAGGCCGTTGCTGCAGGTCCTTCTCATTTTCCCTGCTTCGCATGATCGTTGACTCAAAACTTATACTTTAGGCTCTGCAATTTTTCTGTTGGTTGGAGAATTGAGAAAGCTGGAATTGTGACTATGGACTTGTCATATTCGACATATAAAAGTTGTTAGTTTTGGAAAATGGAGATTTGTTAGTAGAAAATCGGCTTGTTAGTTTTCCAGTCTTCGAAATTAGAAGAAATGAAGCTCGTCTGCAAAGAGAAAAAAGGAAAGGGTTAGTTGGTGTTAGTTGGAAATTTTGAATTAGAAATAAGGATTGGTAAGATGCAATACAATTAATTAGCGATATCATCATTCTTTTTTCATATTGGCTCTGTATAATTTTGAATATATTCAAATGATGAGTGACGTGTTTCATATGATGAGGTATATATGTAGGGCAAAAGCAGCTTTCGGTGAGTTTGTTTCCGGTATTGAATTAAAAATTGAAATTGTTAATTGGGATAGGATCCACATAATCCCCCAAATTATTCTTCTCCCGGCTACCAAGCAATACCACCAAAGTAAACAACATATCAATTCCCTTAAAAAATTCTATAAAGGTTTCTCATATAAAATTACCCACGTACACATATTTAGTTATATATTTTGCTTCTTGAAAGGAAAAGCCCCCCCCCCCCCCCCGGTGGATAAATTTAAAGTATTAGCTTTCCGAGGTATTATTTGAAGGGAATTGTCTTGGCACCCCGAATTTCGGAATGAGTAGTCACCAATTTTTAGGACGACTAGTGTATCTTCTCTTTAAACTCCACCAAATTTGAAAAAATGATGAGGCGCACCCTATTTAAAAATTAAAAGCCTCCTGAGCTTATAGTTAGTTCACAACTTAGTTAATCAACTCCTTAAGCTTACAGTTAGTGTACAAGTTGGTTAATCAAGGATTCAGAAGAATGTATGAAGCTCACAAAAGGTAAAGTTTTTCAAGTTTCTCATCTAGCTCAATGTTGTCAAGCTTTTTGTGTGTCAAGGTTTCTCGATGAGTGATGAAGAAAACTTCCCTTAAACTGTGATAACGTTGATATCCTCCTTAATAATTTACTATGAATATAACACATTTTTAATTAATTCCTAATCATTTTCAGAACCTCGCCTTCCTTCTCCTCTCTTCTCTTCATTTTTTTTCCTCGATACTTGTACCCTGACGACTGGCACCGGTCTTACGATGTAAGCCTTTCATCGTCATAAAATTTCCTTGTACCCGGGAATTCTCTGTCGTAATAAGTAAGGCAGGGCTCAAAGGAGATTGCTGTTCCACATGCAAATATGATTAGTTCCGGAGCGTAACTTCATTTGCGTATATTAAAAGCGCGGATAGCTCACTTTATGCAAACGACTACGAGGACAACGGCCACAGTGAGGAAGGTTACGAAGGCGTCGCGTGGTGACGTTGAAAAAAAATTTAGCTGAAAATTATAGAGGAGAGAATGTGACACGAGAATGTGCAAATGCGAGAAAGTCAAAATGCAGCAACCCGTTCGAAAAAATGCTGAGATTGGAGTGCAGTCTCCGCAAATATAAATCTCTATCTGAATTGAAAAATTTCAAGTCAAATATCATTATCCTATTTATACGAAATAAATCTAATTTTCAGTCTCTCTAAAATAATCCTGCATTGAATTTCCATCAATATTATCGACTCCATCAGTCTTGAACTAAATAAATGAGTGGGCAGACATGCAGATGTCGAATTCTGCCAATTTTTTGCGGTCCCGTGAATTAGTAAAGTCTCTCTTATTGCTCGAGAGGTTACAAATAATGGTCGTGGTGACATTCTGTGAGGATGGGCAAAGGACCCCTGAAACTATTTTCTCTAATGAAGCACCGTTAAAACTTTCCCGATATTCTGGATAGCCTTGTGATTCCTGGTCGCGAATCGAATTCATCTCGCTACCTCGTTCTGACCGGAAGATATTCCGAAATTGCACAGGCATATTCCTGCGAGCAATAATTGCACCTTGGAATGCTATCGAAGCCAGTTTTGGAACATCGGAGTTCCTGCGGGCTTGTGCTAACTCCAAGGATCAATAAACTTCGTAGTCCTCAATAACTCACTTTAATATTCAAGAAAATTTCTTAATTATAGTTCTGACTTGTTCGAGTTAATTGAAGGTACTTGGGAAGATGTAAGAAATCTTTGAACTCTTTAGGCTGCTGAATAGTTTCAAATTTATTCCAAAAATCATTAATAACCTACCTTGAAAAAATGATTAGATCGTAGGTTGGATTTTTGAGGTTGCGAAAAGCTCAACACTTTCTTCAGACTATTGAAGAATCAAGATATTTTCTAATTACCGGATTCATAATGGAATAAATCCCCGGTTGGTTTCTTTATGTTCCAGCTTTTTGATTTGAAAGATTTTGGGTCAGCTCGTTTGCTTGGATCGCGAAAACGCTTCCTGATAGAATAAATCCTACGTTGATTTTTTTATTTAGAAATTAGCTTAGAAATGTTTTGTACATTTTGTACAGCTTATTTCAAAATGTAGTATTATCCTAACGAACATAGATAATTAAAATTTTCATTTGTACTGGTCAAACTTGTTTGCAACATGAAAAACTGACTTCAGCTTTTCTAAAATTCATGAAAGCGTGTATTCTCAAAAACTCCACTTTTAAAATTTTATGTATTCTTTGAGACGTAGATGGTAAAATAGAATAAAATCCATTTTCTTTCACTTCTCTACCTCAATCTTAGCATTTTTTCCCATTCGCTCTTTCATTCTCCTCGCCCAGTCCATCCTTCCCTCAAAATCTTTACCACATTTTTTTCGAACTTCTTTTATCTTCCGTTCCTTTGGTACATCCTTTCCCATGTTTCATCATCTAATTTACAAATTTGACACTTTCTGTCCTCTTTCTTTTTCCAATGCATCCCTTCTCTTACCTCGTTTTACAATCTAAATCTTGCTATTTTGGTACATCTACTCCAATCAAACTCCTTTTCTAAATACTTTTTGCTGATTTATTTTTAATATTCATGTACAATTAATTATATTTTGATTCCTCAATCATCACCCATATTGGCATTAATTGTCTTTCCCTATCTCTTTTCTCTAATTCTTCATAGAAATAACCTCCATCTTTCTTCTTCGTATCTTGTTAATTCTATCACCCTCCGAAATTCCTCTACCTTCTTCAAACATTTTCTCTCTAAGTTCCTTCTCCTTCACACCCTTAGCTTCTTCTCAAATTGCCATGCCTGCTTCGCGCTTTAGTACTCAATTTATACCTTTGCTCTTCTCCTCGCGCCATGTATCCAGGTGTCCTCCAGTTTAATCCTAGTGTTCACCTTATATGCTTTTCTTGTATCTGCTCAATATCTTCACTTTCCTGGTAACCTTATGTCCCTTCTCCATACCCTACCACTGGGCATACCATCATATAATGTAACCAGATTCTCTTTTTCAAATATTTTTCAATCTTTTATCTTCTATACACCATATCTGTTAAATTATATCTAACGCTATTTTCATAATTTCGTTTATATGAGATCTGTAATCTTCATTTATTTGCGAAGTATTCCCCAAATATTTAAACTAATTTTTTCCTTCACACTTTACTTCCTGCCTTTTCACAGTTCATTCATTATTTCTCTTCCCTCTTTTTCTGAAACTCATCATCTTCGGCTTTACTATATTTAAATTCAACTTTTTCCATCTAAGTATTTCGTCGAACCTGTAATAGAGCCCATTATCCATTTTTTATCCTCTGCCATCAACACTACTATAACTTCCTCGTATGCCAGTGTATAAATCTTTTCTTTTTCGATCCTACCTCCTCCCCATCCTTTTCTCTTTAATTCTTTTTATAAGCCTGATATAATTATATTAAATAAATCTGAGCTGAGGGAACAACCTCTTAAGAACCAGAAACTATCTTCTACTTGCTCTGCTACCTTTAATCAGTTTTTCGTCTCTCTACAAACTTCCGATACTCTCTTCATTAAAATCCCTTTGTATATGAATTTAAAATCCAATTAATGCAACATATTAATTTCGTACAGACAAAATAGAAGAGAGAATATCGAATAGTTAGAAAGCATGAGCCACTTTCTCAAAGTTTGCATAAACCGGTATTAAAATTGCACGACTGAAATCAATTTTTCTCGGATATGGGGAAAATGGCTACAATGAAAATAGCCAATAGCATAGCACGGCTATGATAATAATAAACCGGTTATCGCTATTTATGTTATCGAAGCATTGTAATGCAACAGCTTCAGTGAGCGTCGATCGCATAACTGTGCCAATGCCTCTTTATTTTTAACGCTCCGTGGGGCTTCTGTCCGGTTGTAGCGACTTTTTCCAACGCGTTTGTATCAGCATTTTTCCGCGTTTATTTGACAATTTGGCTCGTCGCTTCGGGTCTCTGCCATTCTCTTTTTCTCCGGCTGTCTAACCGTTCTCGTCTCGCTCACTTCGTCTCTGTCCCGCGCGTGCTTTCATCCCCTGCTCTCAAATAAACGTTCTCACTTTCTCCACCCCTTCCGTCTCTAGTCAAACAAAAACTTTTGAATTATTTATGTTTTTCCACGGATCTGTAGTCGCAGTGCGGGATGCAAATGCATCTTCTTTTTTACCGCACCTTTGAATATTTAATGCGAAGGCTGTAGCTTCGTTCGACTGCATCTTTCTCTCTCTCTCTCTCTCTCTCGCTTTTTCTCTATACATATATACCTGTGAGGAGAAAGTTGAAGATAAAATGTCCTGGAAGGTCAGGTCAAAGAAAAAAGCACCAAAAGCAATTCATGATGTAAATCTGTACCAGGCTTTCATCGAAAATGTCTGGAAAAAGACTCAATGAAGAAGTTGAAGTGCGGTTAAAGTTGGAAGAGGTTTTCCGTTAGGAGAAATGCATTGGGAAGAAATTAAATCAAGAAGATATAAGTGATTCTCGAGGATTATTTTCAGACTGAAGATGCAGTTAACTGAAGTTTTACAGGGACACTTCATTCGTTTTTTAGCATTCATATAAGTATATTATGTATGGTAACTTTTTTTATATGTGTTCAAAATGTATAAAATTATATTCAATGCTTTCACTATGGTTCATTATAATAAATTTGATGGAGAATTTTCGGACTTCAATCGTGTGTAAATCTACGAATCTTGCCAACGTTCCGTGAACATTGCAGTTCACTTCTTCAGGGCTGACTTGAAACTGAAGTTTTAGGTTCGGATGCTCCTATACATATTCTCGACGATGCCAGTGATTGGCCAGAGAGCCCCACCGTAGTGACTGGTTGAACTTAGTTGGCGAATCAAGTCTTTCTTGGAAAACCCGGGAGGACTGAAAGCCAGAACAGATTGGTATTATATCCATTGTCCATATTGATGTTATTAGGGTGTTTTAAGATTTCGATTGGTTCTCTATGTTTTCTTAGAAAAATATGGTAGGTTTCACCGATTAGAGTTGTTTTGTCAAATGAAATGCTATGTCCTGTTTCGATATGATGCTCAACTATTGCTGATTGCGTGAAATGTTTTAGCCCGACTTTACTCTCATGTTCCTTTACACGTTGGCTGACCGCTCTTCGTTTCAAAATGTCCGTCCTCACGGGTTTTTTAAAAAACACTTGATTTGATATAAAATGTAGGAACAAATTTCAAAACCCGAAAGTAAGTTATCATGATCACCAGCACCTTTTTCTACGTGAATTTAGCCTGACAATAATGTACCCTTGAGTTTGGTGCTCGAACCGGACAGTCGTGAAAAGGAGAATATACGAAAGGGTAGCTAGGAGACTCCTTTTATTTTAGTATTTATTTAACGAGAGTGTCGCCCCGGGAAGTTAGCCTTAGCACCACGCTGACACTGGATACGGAAGTACCCTCGGGGGTGTGCTGCAGACTTCACTGGACACAGAAGTGCCATCTTGGGGGTAGCTAACAGCCAGATACATATTGTACACGCGTGCACGGGCACGCAAGTGCATGTACCTCACCTCACAAGTGCAAAGGTAACCAACTACCTATGCACTCATGTGCAGTCACAAATTCTAGTATATAGAGTACCTTCTCTCTGTACTACAATCCAGACCCTTGAAGGAAAAATCTTCTAATGAAAAAGAGGACTTAATAATGATATGAAATTTAACAGCCAATTATAATTTTGTTTCCTCCGAAGTGAGAGGAAACATTTCTGCTGGAGTTCTGCCTTTCCATCTAATGAATTTTTTGCAAAATTAAAAAAAAAAGTACTCCCCAGCTTGACAATAGGAACCTTCACATTTTGAATGTCAGGTCTTGATAATGTGATTTTACTGCCCAGGAGTTTTGGTATTATTGAGAGGATGTGTCACAATTCAAGAAAGAATTAGTAATATGTATTCAGAAGAAAGTAAACCTGTTGTCACACAAGTTTCGTAATGAATATTCAGAGTTGGAGGAGCAGAGTTTCATTTTTCTTGAAGTTATTTTTTTGTTCATATGAAAACTGTTTTTGTTAAATGGGACGAGAACGTACTTTGAAGTTGTGCCGTTTGAGACATTCGTTCCCCGAGAGAATCTTAAATTAAATTCCCGTGCAATGAAGGCAGACGATGCTTCTGTTGTGATTTATTACTACTCCGGGAGTAACGTCTTTTCGCAAACTACGAGATTTCAAATTAGTGTTGGAAGATACAATAAATGTGAATTCTGCATATACTGTACAGATTCATCTAATACTGTATGCATAAATTATTCATGTAATAATGATATATGTACATTATACACTGAGAAACAAATGTCACGATAACAAAAAAGTTTTGTTGAGCAGTCTTTGTACATTAAAGAGAAATTAGTTGTGATTACTAAAAAAGTGCTTGGTGTGACAAAACAATTTATCTGTCTGAAAGAAACATTTGAGTCAAGTACCGTTTGTTGTACCCGAATTTTCAGTTTACAATATGATTGTTCCACCTGATGTGCCAGAGAAAGTAACATATTATTGGACAACAAAAAACGTTATTGTATGTTATTGGTATCATCTACTCTTTGGAGAAATGCTGCGACTATGTAGTTCGTCAATCAAAAATGTTTGCTTTCTCAAATTAGAATCCTAAAGAACAACAACTGGTATAAAAAACAATGCCTTATTGCAATGGAATGTATGTCATTTTTGGAAAAGTCCTCTATTTAATCACAATGTCATCTGTAATCGTGGATTATCTGAAGAAATTGAATTGTGTTTAATTCAGTAAATTCTTTGCTAATTGATCAGATTTTCGTATTTTTCACGCATAAACTAGATATTTTATTATATCTAAAAAATGCAAATCTTCCATCAAAAAAACCATATCGTTCCTGAAACAAAAACTGTATTGCTCATATAAAAATATGGTTAATTCTACAAAACAAAATAAAGTAGTTTTCTCACCAAAACGGTGCTGATGCTTCTATAGCAACCAACGAATTGGTTCAAAGCAACCAAACTTTTGTTCGGCCGAAGAAATATTTTTCCCAGGGTAGTATTTTAGCTTACATTTATGAGTTTCCGAGATATGAAGTAACATAATCATTACTTAAAGGTTTATCTTCAGCAGTTAAAAATGAAAAATATCTTTTCTGGGCTTAGAATAATCGAATGTGGTCGTAAGTGTATGAAAATCCGAAACATTTTTCCATTGCACGTACTGAGAGTATTTTTATCGTGACACGATATCGCTTTGATTTATGATTCCCGGCGTACCGAGTACCGCGCAAATTAAAGGCTCGCTACTTCGTGTTCCATCTCTTCCTAACCATCTATCTTCCCCGTTGTATTTCTACCCTCTGGCTTAACTCTTCATTCCTTTCTGTCCTGTTTCTCGTCTGTCTGCAGTTTCACCTTTACTGTTTTGCCCTTTTCTTTCGCGATGGGGGCTCAAAGTAGCAAAGTTACGTGATTCCAAAGCACAGTTTTTCAGAGTTGGTGGCACTAAAATATAATCAGCTCGCAAGAAATCAGCTTAAAACCTGAAGCTAGCTAGGAAACTCAAAATTTAATTAGTTAATTTAATTAAAGACTAAGAACAAAAGAATTTTGGCTTAACAATGAAGATTTACCTTAGCGAATCTTCGCCAAAAACAAAAACAGCTATCAAGAATCCTTATCTGGAATGATCCTGCATTTTGAAAGCTTCTGTTGATTTTCAGCGCGATTCTTGATCAAGTTCAATTGAACTTGGCAGATTGAAATAAACAAGAGAACAAAACATAAAAATAACCAATTTTTTACGTGTGTTCAACTCTACATACTAATCTATCGAACCGATTGGTAAAACATTTTAGACGGAATTCAGTAGCAAGATTCTCGAAACGTTTTGCATGCTGGCTGGGGGTCGGAATGAAATCTCGATGCATACGTCACATTCGGGCAAGAGATTTTAAGTGGGCCTTGAATTTTTACTATTTTCATTTGAAATTACGCCTTTCAGTCATATATTTTCAAGAAAGGGAATCTTCCCCATGTTACCCTTACGGTAAAATAGATGGAGTGGGCGACAACCTTTATTTTTGTATGCTTGAATAACGAAAACATGCGTGACAATTTTTTCAACAACTTTACAAGATACGCGATTTCCTTAGACAAAGGTCTTATTTTATTGAGCATCTGATTCTACCACGTGGAACGTTTAACTTTCAAATTCTTTAGACATAATCACGATTCTATTTCACAGCCCTCGTCTTGGGTTCAAAGTTGCAGATTTCTATTAGTTTTTTTTTATGTAATCAGGAAAAATTTTTAAATTCTTATAATAAAAACTTTTCAATTTCAGCAGCTTCAAATTAAAATACTTCGATTTGAAATCTTACGTATTCTTCAACTCTGGGCTTTTTCTTTATTATTAGAATCCAACTTTTCTTTCATTTCTATAAAAGTTTCCAACCATTGTTTGAAGTGTAAAAATTTCTAGGAGTCACAATTAACTATGATTGCTCCTCTTATCCATCCAGCACCATTTCTGGACCTCCAGCTACCATTATCGTCTTTCTCACCGACCACTCAGACGCTTCGTTTTTCCCTTTTCACTTCCTGAAAATCTCGAACGGCGCTCCAATTCAATTAGAAAACTATCAACCAGTATTCTTCACACTGTAGGATGGCAAAAACTTCGATATCTCACTCGTTAGAAGGGGTTCCACTCAAGACTTTTTCCCTCAATTCGATTAATTTACTGCTCCAGCAACTTGTGTTTCAGTCCGTCTATTTATCTCATAGACCGTGAATAACTAACGTAAAGTTTTTGTCTCAAAAATTTTGAATGTCGCCCCCCCCCCCCCATTTTTAGAGTCTGTAAGTTTTGGCATCGCCCCTTTCCTATCTTACGTACTTTTTCCAGACTGAATTTTTGTCTTTAATTTATGTATGAATCATCCCAAATGTTAAATCTTCAAGCCAAAAAGTGATTTTTACAGAACAGTTGCATTACGAAATGAATCATTAAATTTTTTAACCAAAAAGAATCATTTCCTACTGAAAAATCAGAATTCTGAGTAAAATTTACGTATTTTCAATCAAATAGCTGATTTTTCTACCCAGAAGATTAATTTTCCACCAAAGAAAATTAATTTTCCACCAAAGAAGATTAATTTTCAAAATTACAGAAATTTTCAACGGAATAGATGAAATTATTGAACAGAAAAAGGTTCATTTGTATTCCAAAATGGAATTTTTTACAAAAAAGTTGAATTATCTATCGGATTACTGAATTTTTAATGTAACAAGACGAATTTTTATTTCAAAATGGAGTTTTCTTTGAAGTGGTAGAATCTTCTACCAATTTTTCGAATTTTCAAGCCAAAAAGACAAATTTCCAAAGAAATTTGTTTGTTAACGAATAAAGAACAATAATTTTTCTACATATTTAATGTACTAGGTTTAGTTCTTATAATCTATACAAAGCGAACAAAAAGAAGTATATTATAAAGAAGAATTTAATCCACTTAGTAAATCCAAGTATTTCATCTTTAAAAGTAAATTGCTGAAGTGAGATTAACGAGAGGTTGTAGACAACATTTTTAATTAATGATAATATGTCGCAAGAATCACTTTTTTGTTCGAATCTTTATTTTAGCTTCGTGAACGTAATGAAGTTCCGATGTCAACAAGGCAGCACGAACATAATTAACGTCACTCCTTTTATAAGACAAGATTATGAAATTACTCTCTTAAAATGTTCAACACCTTTGCTCTTATCGACGATAAAAAAGCAATAAGTATAAAGTAATGTTTTCTTAAGTTCTTTCGGCTTTCGAAGGCAATAAAGAGATAATGAACATGTTAATCAATATCTCTGGTAATAGATTTAAGAATTTTACTTCTTTTTTATGATCTATGTATTAATATAATTTTTATCCAGTTTTATTAATTTAGGCTTGCTGGAATACAAGAATCGGTTATATTGATAATACTATTATTTACTATAGAATATGAAATACCAGATAAAAAATGATTTTCCTCTCTTTCAACATCAAATTTATAGGAGGAACTAGTTCAAGCCCGATAGAAAAACTTTTGAAGTCATAATAATGATAAATTATGAAAAATTTCGGAAAGAATACATACATACGAAAATGGATCTGGGAGTTTAATTTCAAGAATATTAATACCATCTTATGAGTTATATTAGCCGTGTATCCTATATTTTATACTTTTTTAATATTTTGTTCTTTTATTCAGATCGTACTGTCCCGGTACGAGTCAAATATTCACATTTTAAGCCTTGAAGATAAATATTCGAAAGACACTGTATTTTAATTATGAAAATATAATCCAGAACTGTCATCCAAAAACATTTTTCATATTATAGTGATTATTTTGCAATATGTTATAAAAATTTTTAAAAAAATCACTTAGGTACATAACCCTAACCTGACAACAATTTTTCTATATCTTATCGTACGACACTCCTCATAAGAACCCGTGTAATATATTTTTGATGGAAATTAAGAGAATCAATCATCGGATAGTATTTAAGCAAAAAAATGAAAGAATCGTAGGTACCAGTGAAAGGACATAGTGGAATAATTAAAATCCTGAAAAATTATAATCTGTGAATGAAAAAAATTTTCATCGTCATGTCAAAAACTGACTTTTCAATTAAAAAATGGCAAGTGAGTGGTAAGGAGGCTGACTCTAAATCTCGTTTTCAATATTGCTATTTTTTTCATACTGGTATCCACCTCATACTGGTTTCCCCTAAATAAGCCAATACTTTTCTACTTAATAACATCTTTTCATTTCAGATGAAAGAAAATAATAAAGTGAGTGAGATTAGAGTTGAATGATGTTTTCTCTGAAAGAAAACATAGTATAATGAAAGTTTGACCTGGTCACGAGAGAACGAAACAACTGGTTTAATTTGTCATACAACGGGAGCTCCTAAATCAGCATTAAAAGGGTTGACGTCGACCGGATCTGCGAATCGAAATGGACGTGTTGAAAAGCCCTCTCCACTAATCGCAAGGGTGGAATTCCAGGGTTTTAGTATCGGTTGGCCATGTCGCAGCGTGTTCTGATAAGCTTCTTCAACCCCTTTACTGCTACTCTTCCCATTCGCTGAATCCGTCCTCGTATCACTTATATCACTATTATTTCTGCAAGCACAGTTAACGCCAATTGATCTATTCGATCCCGAAATTTGATTGAAATGACATGCTTTTATATTAGGTAGGTTTGGATTTTTTTAGATTTGATTTGAATTTTTTGCTTGCTCAGCATAAGTAGCAACTGTCGAATGTAAATTGTTATGCCGCATGACGTCATGACCTTTTTTTGATGAAAAATCATTTATTATTTTTAATAACTATTATAATGGAACCATTCTGCTAAAACTTCATCTCTTCGGTTCATAATTAATTTCTTCTTCGATAATTAGACTATTTAAGCTGAAGATTCATCATTGTAGTTAAGATTAAATCTCTTCATAGAAAATTCATCTAAGTTTGGTTTAAAATTAATTATTTTTGGTTGAAAAGGGTACTATTATATTTTTTGTTGAAATTTTATCTCTTTCGGTAAGGAACATATTTCGTTAAAAATTTAAAAATTTCTTGAAAATATTCAACTATTTTGTTTAACATTTCACAATTTTATTAGAAAGTCACTATTTTTGGTTGACGATGCCACTGTTTTGTTGAAATTATTGTTTTTGGTTAATATTAATGTTTCCAACTATTCAATTTTTCATTGAAAATCTTACCATTTAATTCAATTAGGCTGTTTTCAATAACAAATCGGAATATTTTTTTGTTGAAATATTAACTATTTCAATTTTTGTTGATAATTTTCTTAACTGCAGATTTCACTTTTTCATTTTAGGTTGGAAAGTTATCTTTTTGAATTGAAAATTCCATTGCGTAATTTAAAATTCATCTATAATGCGGAAAATGTATTTACTTGGTAGAAAAATAATCTTTTCATTTTAAAATCTCTTTTCATAGAAAATTTACCCATTTGGTTGAAAATCTAACAGTTTCTGGTTGAAAGTTCACTCCTCTTGGTTTGAAAGTCTGCTATTATATTCTTAGTTGAAAATTATTTTTTTTTTTAAGTTAAAAAAAAACTATTTTGTTGAAAAATTCAACTGTTTAGTTAAAAATTATTTTTTTTTTTGATTAAAAATTCATATTTGCAGGTTGAAAATTCAACTATTTCGCTGCAAATTCATAGAATGCGTGCAAAATTCGTCTTCTGAGTACAAAACTAATCTTCCGGGCTGCAAATTAATCTCTCAAGTTAAAAATTTATCACTTCGGTTGAAAACTGAACTATTTTTCTATAAATTTGTTTTTTGTTTGTTTGAGAATTTGGACGCTCTGTTGAATACTAGATCAGTATTCGGCAAAATTTTCATACTTCTTATTCAACTATAATGTTGAGAAATTTTTTTTTCCGTTGAAATTTAATTTTCAAACTAAACATTGAATCATCTCATGTTTCTTCGAAAATGAATCTTTTTTGATGGAAAAGTAAACTATTTCGTTAAAAATTAATTTCTTCCAGTTGAAAATTCTACTATTTGTTAGAAATTCACCGTTCATTAATTTGCAGAACTATAGAAATTTATAGCCTGATATGAGAAAATGTGCATTTTTTCCCACACTACAATTCAAAATTTCAAAAAAACTTTCTTGTTTTAGAAATATTATGTTGGTCACGACTAACTTATAACCTGCAATAAAAAGTATAACAACTGCAATTTGACAGATATGAATCAAATTTTATAAAAATTGATTTTTGCCTCACAAAAGTAGGTCTTTTTTATCGCAAATTGACAATCAGAAAGATACGGTTGGTTTGATATTTCGGCGTTTACTGTGAAGCACATAAAATTATTATCTACACCAAAATGCTCATAAAATTTCGCATAAAAATTACACGTAGCAAATGTTTTTATCAGAACCTATAAACCTATATATTTGATATTGATTTATTAAACTCATCTATTTCTCAATTTTGCGAATAATTCAAGATTTAATTAAATCCAGAAATTAATATTTCCTTTCCACGCTTCCAGAATGTGAAAATTTCAGAGCGAATGTAAATGAAGGACTTTCATTTATTTTGTAATTTCTCATAACCAAGAGACAGGGGTCTGAGGTTTCACGTCGCGCAAATATGAAAAAATTTTTACAACTACAAAAAGCAGCTAAACGTCGTAAAGTATAATCGACGTTTTTAAATTACGACATGACAAAGATCCCACAAGTTTTTATGCAGCCTTGATTTCGCCATTATTATCTTGCTGTTTTTTAATATATCTTGTTTTTCTCAAAGGAAACATATTTTTTCATTCTAAATACCTCAGTCATATTCTAATCTCAAATATAATTGGTAATCATTATGAAAAATAATTATTAACATTTATAAAAAAAATGTTTTTTGCGAAAAACACGACAAAGTTAAATAAATTACAGGCAGCGATAATTAAACGTGCAACTATCTGGATATTTTCATATCCAGATACTACTGCCTGAGCTAAGGGGCATTCAGAAGCGTTTTTCTCAAAACTCCAGGTGGCCCGTGGCGAATACTTCAAAGTTTATTTTCTTAGAAAGGGTTATGGCAAATTGATACTAAGGTAATGAGCTTTTATTACAAAAATTATGAACTGTAATTAAATTCACAATTGATAGTCTTCCCTTGTCAAACTGAGGAATAAAGAATGGTTACGGAATATACAACAAAAAAGACAGAATTTAAAACATAATATCAACTGAAAATATCTTCAATAAAGTCTTTCGTAACGTTAGTGACATATCAAGTACAGAGTAAATCGATAACATTATTACGCAAAATGCTATGCGAGTTTAATGTCCCATTCCTTGTTTTTTTTTTCATTTTAATAATGTAAATAATTATTTGAAATGGAAACAATAGGTGGCATGGTTCCGCTCTGAAACGATCTGTTTGAAAAAACTAATTTTTCATTCAAAAAATTCAAAATTGGCAGTTTTTCTCAAAAGAGCTAAGAATATAATAGAGTTTATGAACATGTTGTCAAATAGACATATCACCATAAACTTTATAAATTTTTGTCAAAATGTAATGCATACACTTTCTTCGGTGCGTGCCGTCATCCTCAGTTGAGACGCGTACATAGCTAAACGTTCACGCAATCGCGTACACTCGTTGACGAATGATTCGCAGGTCCTTGTCACTTAGTAGCGCTCTCTCGAACTGAACCAATAAAAACGTCATTGGTTGAATCAGTATTTTTCAAATATCACTGATGAACCAGCGATTTTCCGACTTTGACTGGGTGAACCGGTAAGCGACTTAACTAAAACAGCGTGACTGAATACACAATTGACGCCAAATGAAAGTTTCAACGATTGACATAGCGTTCCACGCGGCAATACTTAGAGCCTGGCTGCATCAAGTTTAGGCCTTCCCATAGTTAGGCGAAATATATTATATCCTACCATATTGCAGCCTATCCCTCATTTATTGTTGTGAGAGTCAAGTGTGGTTTTTAAAGATAATGTTGCAGAAGTTAAAAAGAAAGTGATGACAGACTTGAACAGCTATGACCAGATGACAGCTGGTACTGAGCAACCAGTGAACCGCACTGCATTAACCTATAACGGAATTCCACTGAGTGAACCAGTGAAATCTCACTGATTGTCAGTACACACTACACGCTTCTATCTGTCTCAACCAGTTGGATTTTACTGGTTAATTTTAAGAGAGCAAGCCTCACAGAGGTCGTCCGGAATAGTGAATACCTGTTTTTGACCAAAATACAACTACGTACAAAGTTAAAGCACAAGGTCGGATACTTCCCGGACATAACTCGCATGTACTATGAAGCAGCAGAGTGTAATAAGACAAGACAAATAATACGTTTTCGAGGGTCTTCATTCCACATTCCACTTTGAGTATTAACTGTAGCCTGGAGTCCTTACGACCTCATACGTGTTTGTATACACATCTGGGTATTATTTGCATACCTAACTCTTCTGTCCCCTTCAAGCGACTTCCTACGATTTCACTCTCCAGAGCTCTGACGTAAACCCATCGACGTCGAAATGTTCTCACCGCATGTAGAAACATACCCAAGAGCATAAAATTACAGCTTCTTCGTGTCAAATCCGCTTAGCTAACAGCAGAACAAGCTTAATGCCTGGTCCTGATTCAAATAGTATATAGAATATATTCGTTGAGTAATTCCGTTTTATAAACGGATATTTCACAGTGAGTTTGAATAATCCTATATAAAAAAGTAATGTAACGATATTTTTCGAATATCTTGCATTTATTGCTATTGAAAACCTGATTGGCTTTTGGATGACTTGATATTGCTGCATTTATTACAGTTGAAATTTATAAATAAAATCCGCTGCTAACTTTCAATTGGTTTATTTAATTTGTGATCGTTACGGTATCAAAATTGATTTTTCTGTTCTTGGAAATATAGGTCTTGAAATATTTCTTTTGATGAGAGTACAAAACTTCATTCCATTAAATAAATAAAATCATCTACTACCATTAATTGTTCAATACCGAGGGACCAATCGTCTAAATTTTTAGCGTACACTAGATATAACGATTAGAAAGATTTCACCAGACATTTCAAAACATTTCAGAAGATATTTTTCAAGTAATTTCAATAGATTCCAAATAGTTTCGACGAATTTAAAGGAATTTCAAGGGACTAGAAAAGATTTCAAATGATTTCAAATGTTTTGCAGAGGCTTTCACAGAAGGGCTATGAGCTGATGCTACTTTAAAGTACTCTTCAAAAATTTATGAAGCTTTTTAAATAATTTAAACACGAAACCTTAGGAATTTCTCAAAATTTTAAAGTTTTTCAAAGTAATTTGGCTTTTCACTACTTTTATTTGTAAATATTGTAGGTTATTCCAAACAAAAATTATTAGATTTCAAAAAAGCTACACAATTATCAAAAGTTTTACATTATGTTATGTTAGTGTTTTTCGTAGGAAATTATTGACATTTTTCAAGAAAAATGATTATATTTTAAAGAATATTAACAATATTTCGCAACGTAGATTACGTTGGTGTGTTTCGGCTGAAATTTATATTTTCAAACAAAACTCATTAAATTTCGAACAAGATTTACAAACGTAAACAAATTATTGTTACTTGAGTGTTTTCCATCGGGAATTGTTATTTTTAATTCTAAAAATCGACGGATTTCTTAGATTGTCGTGCAAAATCATTCTATTCACAATTTTTGATTTGTTTGTCGTTCCATACAAGAAATCGTTACATATTTCAGAGCCAATTCACAATTTTGGAAAAACGTTATGTTATGCTAACATTTTTGACGGGTAATCTATGATTTTAATCAAAAACAAACGTTCAAACATTTTTTTGACGATTTTTGAAGATTTGCAATGAAAAATGTTATCCTTACTTTGTTATATTATTTAAGATAAAAGATACTATAAAATAAAATAAAGTTGTATCATTATTAATTTTATGTGTTGATTTCACAATTGAGTGAGAAAAAAAACAGAAATCTAAGACTAAAGAAACTACTTTTTTCAAATAATACAATTATATTCGAATCTTAATTTATCATTAGAATCTAGACAAACGCAAATGTTCAAGAAAATATTCTTGAAAGGTATAGAATTTGAAATTTCAAAAAAAAAAATTATTATCAAAGATAGCAAACGAGAAACTACAAACAGCAAGTGGGAAATAATCGACAGCTTCTAAAACACGTTGTTGAGAAACAAGATCCAGAGTGAGATTTTATGTCTCTTGTTTTGTGCTCTCGCACCTAGTGGCATCAATCCGAATCCTGTTGCATCCGATTATACTGCAGTAAACAAGTTTGAATGCGAATACCTTCTCTAACAATATCGGCAGTGACACTCGCCAGGCTGCAGAATTGCTGCTTCGAAATTCGCATCGATATTCGACATCTTCCCCTGAATTATTTTTCACCTCTGAAAAACAAATGCTGAAATAATGAGTTACTTCGTATTCGAAGAAATAACGAGTTACGAAAATAGCGAGAAATCTTAAAAACCAAACCACAAGCGTCGTACCATGTTCCGCAATCGTTATCCGTTCTCGGCAAAAGTTCAGGTTTTACATTTTTTGTTTTATGTGACTGGATTTTGTATCGGTGACAATGTGGATGATAGGAGAAGTTTTAAGCCCTACATTTAGATTTCTTCTAAGGATATCTTAGAAATTAAACTGAAAGTATCAGATTATGTTCCAGAATCGTCACGTATTTTTGGGAAAAATCCAAGTTTTAAATTCTTTGGTGGGATTTACTGGATTTTCTGTCAGTGCTAATGTGGATGATAAGAATAGTTTCAAGTCCTATGTTTAGATTCGTTCTAGGGGTACATTGAAAGAAAAACCATAAGCATCATATCAAGTTTCACAATTGTAATCCATTCTCCGCAGAAACAAAAATTTCCAATTTATTGGGAGATGTTTCTGGATTCTGCATCGGTTTAAACATGCATGATAGGGGTAGCTTTAAGTAATACATTCAGGATCCTTTGAGGAAAATCGTACAATCCAAACTAAAATTCCATAATCGTGATGAATTCTCGAGAAAAAAAACAGGTTTTCAATATTTTGGTTGGTGTTACAATAAGTTTCCATTTCTATATTTAGATTGCTTCAAGGGATAACTTACAAACCAAATCACATCCATCAGGTCATGTTTCACAATCATTGTTCATTTTCAGCAAACATACAGGTCTAAAATTTTTTGTAGGTGTTACTGAATTTTGTATCGGTACCAATTTGAATGATTAAAATGAGTTTATTGTTCTACATTCATATTTCTTCTGTGGATATCCCAAACCCCAAACCACAAGCGTCAGGTCTTGTCCCGCAATCGTTATCGATTCCTAACAAATATCCATGTTTGAATTTTTTTGAAGATGTTACTGTATTTTGTATCTATACAAATGTGGCTGATCAAAGAAATTTCATTTCCTACATTTAAGTTTCTTCTAGGGGTACTTCAGAAACCAAACCGCAGGCGTCAGATCATGTTCCACTATCGTCATCCATTCTCGGCCAAAATTCAGGTTTTACATTTTTCCGTAAATGTTACTGGATTCAGTATCAGTGCAAATGTGTGTGATAAAAGTAGTTTCATGTTCCACATTCAGATTGTTTCTAGCAATACCATAAAAACCAAACCACAAGCATCAGATCATGTTCCACAGATATCCATTCACGGCAAAATGCAGGTTTTAAAATTTTGGTTGGTGTGACTGGATTTTGTATAGGTGCAAATGTGGGTGATAAGAGTAGTTTCAAGTTCTACATTTAGATCTCTCCCTCTGATAAAGGCAACAAGAGGACCGAGAAACATGACGCTTCTGATTCTTGCAAGCATCAAAAAGATATTTTTATCCTGCCGGAATACATTAAGGCTATCTTGCGAACGCTAAGTTTCGACTCAGGTTCGCTCTTTATATTTTTCATTGTGCTTCCGCCATTCATTACATGAATAGCGTTTTATTGCTCTTCCTAAACCAGATATCTCCTACCCTGATGCTCCCTTTTCTCCTCAACTTTCATTCTCTCTAGTTGCCGTCCATAAACTACTGTAAGAATTTATTTTTGTTAATCCTTCCCAAGATTTAATTTGAAAGAAGAATTCTGAATGAAATGCTAAAATTCTTACTTTTTAAATTACATTTATCAAGGTGTGTCACTAACTATTTGAGTCTTTTGGATTGAAAATTTGTATTTTATTGTAGGAATGTCCTTTTCCTTTAAAATGAAATTGATCTTTGAAAATTCAAGTTATGGAATTGAAGATGCCACAGTTTTCTAGAAAATTTGCCTTCTTGGTTTAAAAATTCAACTGCTTCGTTAAAAATGCAACTGTTTTGTTACAAATTCAACTATTTTGTTAGAGTTATCATTTTTGGTCAAAAATTCAACTTTTATTTTTAAATTTCCCCTCTTGGATTGAAAATTTATTTTTTATGGTAGAAAAGTCATCTTTTTGGTTCAAAATTCATCTTTCTTGGTTGACAATGAATTTTTTGTTGAAAAATTAACTGTGTTCAGAAAAAGTCTTCTCTCTAGCCTAAAAATTGAGCTATAAGTTTGAAACTTCAACTATTTTGTTGAAATTTCATCTCTTTTAGAGAATTTTTTTCTCTATTATTCCCGTTTTTACCTGAAAAATTATCCTATATACCCTGTTTTGAGAGATTTGGATTAGGTAGATAAAATTTCAATAAAAAATTACACCCAGATTATTTCTATTATAACACGAAACGTGAAACTTCCCACCTTTAAAAGAATTCTCCATGAGAAAATTTCTTTTTTCCGAGATTTTTAATTTGCTTGAATGACTCTTCTGAGAGATGACTCTGAAAGGCCGATCCTAGCCTTTCTCAGAGTTTGTGAGTCCATTCGTTGGTGAAAACATAACCCATGGGTCTACTATGGTCTTGGAAAAAAGTGCAGCTTCTCCAAGGGAATAATCTACCTCTGACATTTTCACCCCTGTTAGTACTTCTCTCGCCCTCAGTCTATTTCCTTGGCGTCTTTCAGTTCAACAATTTTTCTCTTTGCTCTCTCTTTCACTAAGAGAATTTTTTCTCTACCCTTTTTTTCATTGGCCTTCTGTCCTCTATGCACAATTTCACAAGTGCACGTTTCTTCTCCTTTTTTTCAACTTCCTTTTTTCACTCCTTCAGACCATCGCTTTTTTTTGCTCATTTCAGACTTGACGGAACGAACCATCTCACCTTAGATCCGTCTAACCTCACCCTTGACTGCACAATTCTTGAAAAACGCACTACGAGTATTGCGGATTATGCCAATTACAATTTGTGAAACCAGAAGTGCACCAAGACATCTTCCTGTTAAGGATCACAGTCCCTCTTCTTTTTTTACTTAATCCCCTTTTTCCCCGTAAATTTCAGAAATCCCCTAAAACAACTAAAGCTGAAAGTTTTGACACAATTTTCCACTTTTCTTCCTTTTTTTTCAGGAACTTTCGATTTCCTTTTTTGACAACCATAATAGGAAATTCAAGACATTCTTTTTGAAGATACCAATTTAAAAATATTTTCCGAACAATTTATTTGCTGATTCTACGCAAATCCAGAAAGATTTTTGCTAAATTTAAGATCATCTTCAAATTTGAGTACATTTCTGAATCTATGGTGTCACGTTTTTAAATATGTTTTTTTTACTGTGAGTGCTCAACAGTTTTTTCAAAGCTATTCAAAAGAAAGTGCAAACACAAATATGACTGAAGTTGAGATACCCAAATGATATAAAAAGTTGTTTATTTGCCAAATACATTTTTTAAAACTGATTTAATTTTTTTCGCTCTGTGAAATGCATCTGCTATAGAGATATTTTTGCGAAACTTTATCTGAGACCTTTTCTGAGAAAATTGTTGAGGAAGAACGTTAGAAATTTCTATGGTACAATATGTAGAAATTGCTTCCTTTGTATGGAACTCATAAAAATCCTTCAATGCTTGAGGACATTTTATTTTTTAAAG
The DNA here is from genome assembly GCA_932178445.1 of Andricus quercusramuli. Lineage (NCBI taxonomy): Eukaryota > Metazoa > Arthropoda > Insecta > Hymenoptera > Cynipidae > Andricus > Andricus quercusramuli. The sequence goes on from CAKNXH010002447.1 coordinate 35,900, forward strand.
AAATTTCCGAGAAGTATCATTTCCATGGAAAGAAATTGCTGAAGCTGAAGTCATACTTCTACTCTGAAACAAATTGCGAAACTTTAACTGTTTGTAATAGGCTAGCAGTGATTTCTCGAATGGGCAAACATTCTACGGGTTAAGTTTAGATGGAAAAGGGAAGGGATGATTAACGTCTGGTCGATCCTTATTTCAATTCCTGGGGAAACGTAAATCCACGTCGTTGGCATGGCGCGAACGGATGTGGAATTCGCGAAACTAACTGCCAGGTTCTGCTGAAGAAACGTGCGCGACATTTTCTCTGGGAAAGTGAAATATCCTCGATTTTCTATTGTGGTAGGAAACTAATTAAAAACTTGTTCACGTCGCCAAACTTGATGCTACTTTCGTAACTTTTTCGAATTGAAATGTTCACTTACAGCATAATATCGACGTGTCCAATTGACAAGGTTCCATCTCGAGGAGACAAAATGAAAAGGTGCTGACTCGTAGAGACCAAATAAGAAGGTGGTAACTTGCGTGGCAAACTCTTGAGACTAAAAAATTCCATGTAAATTGTATTGTGTACATGAGCGCCCGTAAATCTGTAGCACCTTTTTATTTGATCTGTGAGATTTATCATAACAAACATCAATATCCTGGTTGGACAATTTGTCCAGAATTATCAAAGCTACAAAATTCCGTATAAATTGTATTGTTAACATTGGAGCCCTCATATCAGTAGCACACTTTTGTTTGGTCTCTGAGATGGTTTCCTAAATGCAACCTTGTGATTTGGATACATCAATATACACAATTAATTTTTTGAATTACTATAACAAATAGCAATGTTCTGGGTCAACAACTCACGCCGAATTCCTGAGGCTTCAAAATCCCATATATATTATATTGTGAACATCCGCGCCCTTAACTCTGCAGCAGCTTTTCATTTGGTCTCCAAGATGGCCTGCGTGATGTTACTTTGTTATTTGGAAACTGGATATTTACAATTAATTTTTTAATTTGTCATAACAAGAATCAATGGTATGGTTGAATAATGTATGCCGAACTCTTGAAGCTTAAAAATCCCATATACATTTGTATTGTGGACATTAGCACCCTTAACTCT
>CAKNXH010002447.1:37017-49138 GCA_932178445.1 Andricus quercusramuli
ACATTTGTATTGTGGACATTAGCACCCTTAACTCTGTAGCAGCTTTTCATTTGGTCTCTCACACGGTCTTCGAGATGGAACCTTGCCATTCAGACACATGCATTTTTCGAATCAAGAAAACAAATATGAATTGTCTGGTTGAAAAATTCGTGGCGAACTCTGAAAGCCTCAAAATCCCATATAAATTGTGTTCTTGACACCAGCGTCCTAAACTATTTAACTCATCTTCCTTTGGATTTTCCGGAATGGAACCTTGTCATTTGGGCACGTCGACATGTACAATTAATTTTTTTAATAATAATAAGAAATATCAATTATCTGGTTCAACAATTTTTTCGAACGCAACGGAACTTTTTAAAATAAATTCACAACAAAATTTGGTTTCTTTCGGCTTTAATGGGCATGTGAAACGAGCGTCAAGGCTCATTGCGAAAACAAGCATTACGACCGCCATTGTCCGCGAATAATGCTCAATTAATATCACGGAGAGCCTCAATTATTTTCCGGGCTCACTGACCTAACACGTACAAATGTATGTTCTATCTGTCTGCTAATTACACTACCGTCGAATCGAGCGTGAAATTCAGGTCGCCTTCTGACCATTTTCGGTGTTGCCCTGAAATTTTTACATCCAACCGATGTGCCTATGACATCCACTATTAATGTGTGATTTATACAGGTGCAAACGGCACGCTACTTGTTCTCTCGGATCACGCTAGGCTGAAAATTAGACAAACCAGACTTGATATCAGATCTGAATTTGATGTAATAAATGCACTATGTAATAACAGTTAATTCGTTTTACGATGAACTAAATTCAAACTTCCCCACCACTTTCACTCTCTGTAACCCTGAATTAGTTAAACATGTCTAATTATTGAAAAGCTAAAAGTGATAGAATGCTGTCGGTCGCAAGTAAAAATAATTCTAGACATGAATATCTAGTATAAGAAAAAATCTAGTAAAAGGATGTAATATCTCATCTTAGAATTGGGTATTTCTGTTTTCTTAAAAAACAGGAAATCTTCGATATTAGAGACATCTTGGATGTTGGGAGGATAGTCCCGGTTTTCTTTGCCATCTTCAGCTCTTTCTTCCTCTACTCCACGATTGTGTAGCCTGGAGGCAGTTTGTCGAATGAAATATGTATCTGAGAAGTACGTATGGTTATTCCCACTAGGCGAATCAAGAGAAAGCGAGAGCTGAGAGGAAAATGTCGAAAAGAGGATAGAGGAAGAAAAAAAACAGAAAAATATGAGGGTAACTTCCAGACGCACGTATTCGACCTTATCTAGGGTTTCCCTTTATTCCTTCACTTTTGCAGAAATGCAGAAGATAGATAGTAATTCCAATTCGTACTAGTATCACGTAGAAGGATCTTTGAAGTTTTCTGAAAAGCCAACTTTCTCGCGCGCAAAAAAAGTATTTGGTAGGTAAATAGATAGTAATAGCTTCGCTATATATCCGGAAAATATCTTCTGTTGTCAAAATCACGATGAATAAGTCAAACTTGACAAATTTAGAAGATTGCGTCTCTTTTTTGATTTGAATTTTCTAGGAAAATTAAGCTGCTGAGTTTTTCAGGGATCAGTACATTTGAAAGCTGAAAAAAATTCTCATCCGAGTCCTATGTAGGCGAATTTCCCTAATTATAAACAACAATCACGTTTATGAAAATCCAGTTGAAGGTTTCAGCGAATTTTATCTGTTCTAATTCGGAGAAAAAAAAATATTTCCAAAGATCTACGAAGATTAAAAAAAACGAAGATTTTTTTAAACTTTAAAATTGATCAAATTATTTTTTCTTTCATTTTGAATCATTTGAAGCTTGACAATATTTTCACAAATACGTGGATTCTAATTTTTCGGGAAAATATCGGGGAAAGTATTACATGATTTAAAACTGGTCGTGAAAAGTCCGGGAATGTCAGGGGTAACCTGAGGGAGTCAGAAAAATGTTCAATAAACTTTTATTGAATTAATAAATTTCATTGAAAAATCTTTTTTTATTTATTAATTTTTTAAATCAAAATTCAGCTATCCAATTTGTGGCCCAAAATCTATTTTCTTCAACTTAAAATTCAACTATTCGTTTATGAATTATTTTATTTTGATAAAAATTCATTGTTCGCGGTACAATAATAATATTTTTGGTGTCAGATTTTGGTTTGAAATTCATTCCTCTGGTTGCAAATGTAATTATTAGTATCTAAATGCCTTAAAATAAAATATCTGGTTGAAAATACATGTATTATGTGGAAAATTAATATTTCGTTATAGGAAATTTATTCTTTAGGACGGAAATTCATTCTGTTGTTGTTGAGAATTTAACTTTCTCATGAAAATCGTTCGTCCTTTTTGGTTGAAAATTTGTAATTTTGTGAAGAATTCATGGTTTGGGTTAAAATTGTAACTGAAAATGTAATCCTACAATTGTTCGCGAAAAATTAATATTCTTTTATTCAAATTTAGCTATTTTCTTTTTGATTGAAAATTTATCTTTTTCAGTTGAAAAATCATGTATTTTGAAGGTTCATCATTTTAGTTGAAAAAATCCATTTTCTTGGTGAAAATTGGACTATTCTGTTAAAAATTCGTTTCTTTAGTTGAAAATTAATTTTTTTCAACTGAAAATGTGACTATTCTATTTTGCTTGGAAATTTACCTTTATTTTGACATTTGATTTCCTTGATTGAAAACACGTCGTTTTTGGCTTGAAAACTCAAAATTTGTTATGAGATTTGTCTTCCTAATTTACTGAATGATCTTTCTTGATAAGCTTTACCTCTTTTTTTTTGAGAATTCCTCTTTTTGGTTTCAAAATTAGTCTGTTTTTGTCTAGGATTCAACTAATCTGTTGAAAATGATTTTTTAAATGTTTTCAGTGCTTTTGATGGGAAATTAAAATATATTTTGTTTCACTTTGGTTTAAAATGTACCTGTTTTGTTGAAAATTTCTTTTTTCTTTGTTGAGAATTCATCGTATAATAGAAAATTTGTGATAACCATTTTTGGTTCAAAATTTATGTTTTCGAGATGAAAACTCGACTATTTCGTTGTACATTGAAGTACTTCACGCAAGTTTTACGTAATTTTTGGAAGACCCCTTATGGAATTCTGTATCAGTGTTTCTTTTTTTATTCCTCACAGAAATTTTCATAACAGCCAGAGAAAATAATAAAATTAGTCAGATAAAAGTAATAGAATTTCGAATTTTTGATTTTGTAGCACCTCTGAATATTCGTCAAGAAAAAAGCGTACTTCCTATGAGATTTTTTTAAGTTGTACCACAATTTTGAACGGTAGGTATTCAGAATATGTCTTATCTAAAACAAGCAGAAGGAAGAGGAATGTTTCCAAACAATAAATCAAAAAGATTCAAATCACAACCATGACAATTCTGTTGCTTTTGCTATTACTGTAGCGAACCACAACTAGGACTATGAACGTGATTCCAGGACTGCATCCATCCCACAAGAGATAACCTAATGCCCAGCCATATTAGCGCCAGAACCGTGTAATAGGCGCGACCAGTTCTGTACGCATCTCTGATTTGCCACATTGCCTCTCCAGTGTGGTATTTCGATTATTCGAGCCTTTGATTGCCAACTTCATGTAGATAATCGCACTTCCGGTTTCCTGGAAATGTTTCTCTGCCCCACTGATTTTATCATATCTATTGTTCTTATTTGTAATATATTTCAGTAATTGGGTATAAGATCTAAAAAATTTGGAAAATACCTTATATTTGATCTGTATCATTTAATTTATCGTGGAGTCAAAGAATTTTAAATACAGCTGCTAAGAACTATGAGTGTTTTCACTATGGATTGATTCATTTAGGATCAGTTGATGAGCACTCTGTTTCCTCACAAGCATCAAATTAATTTACTTCCTAATGAATGGAAGTTAATTTTCACTGACAAAGAGAAACTGACACTCATTTCATCAAGTTTATCTTCCTATATTCAACCAAAAATTTGATAACTAAAAAATCAGAGCGTCCATCAATTGATGCTTCCCGAAGTCCTGAGCGAATAAATAATATAAAGCACTGTTGTAATTCCTACATTAAAAAAATTGTTTGTTATGTAAAAAGTCAAACAATATGTTGTTCAGAATTATAAATTGGCCCTGTTGTGTCATAAAAGGTTCAACAATAGTTAAATCGATGTGTCTCGAGGACGCGAACAAATACTCTCAATGTAGTATTGTTATATTTATAATATCAAAAAAGTTTTTTTCATATGAAGAAGGTAAAACTTTGTTTTTATTTCTCTAAATGTCAAAAAACAACTTAGAATTGGTCAAATTATCATATTTAATTGGATTAATGTCGGTTTTTGTGAAAATGAAATGTTTATTTCATTCAAACAATCGCTGTTTGTACACTCTTACTTAGGATTAAAAAGATATTGAACACCCACTTAAAATTATGTTATATTTATCAGAACATTTATTTGTATTTTTCAAAATAAGCATATTTTGGTAAGGTGGCAGAGCGCATCGATCAAAGTACAGCCATTGCAGATTAAATTGTGCAAAACAAAAAAAAATGAGATTTCAATAATCAATAGGTTTCATTTTCCAGGGATGCAAACTATGCACCTGCAGATTAAGAGATTAAAAATAATAATAAGCATACAATTTTTACGATGAAAATGTTTCGATTGTTGGAAGTGAAAGCATTTCAAACTGAACAGGACCTTGTAATCATACAAAGTGCGTGTGCAACCCTTAAAGGATGGAAACGCCCTTTTTGTCTCGCAACAAGAGGGGGATGCTCTGTAAGCTCTATACAGTGAACATAAAACATCGTTGCAAGTATTCAGTGTCTAGTCGTGTGTTCTAACTGAAGTAGACGCTCATACGCTAGCATGTATGAGACAAGGGAGCGTAGCACGTACGTACGCTGAATATCAGGATCAACACTAAAGAACTTATGCTCGTCGTCTGCGTATTTCATACTCGTACCTGCGTTGCTTCTCTTTTGACTTTGTCCCAACAGAACCACTAACTCAACCCCCTGACAGTCTCACAATGAACACAACTGCAAGATCCACTTGCATCAGACAGGTTCAAATGAGGTAATATTGATCTAGAGTATTTTGTAAATCTGAAAACTTCCAAAGCATTTAATTTCAATTCACAACAAAATTAAGTAATCTGAATTCTAATAATTAATAATGCGACAGAAAATTATCAGAAAGATGTTCAATTCTTAATCAAACAATTGCAAAACTTCCAATACTTACATTGATTCCAAAAGAAAAATTCATCTATTATTGAGATATTATTCTTCTCACAAACTTCTCGTGAGATTTGGCTAAATGCGTCATATTTTGTGAATAATACCCACTGATACAGAAATTTCATTATTTTGTATACACAGGATGTTGAGGCGTTTTCTCCATATCCCTGAAAGATTCATTCAAGGACACCCACATTGCCAAAAAACCAAAACCACAGGAGATTTTTTTGTTAAACTATCGGAATAAAAAAAATTCTCGAAATGAGTGGAAGAAGCGTCCACTACCAGAAAAAATTTTGTAATCTTTGAATTCACTTCTAGTGTTGTTTTAACATCGCTTAAAGATTCAGATAAAGAACTCAAAATTTCAAAAGAACGAAAACCACAAGAGCTGATAAATAACTGAAGAACTATCTGGTTTTCAGATTAGGATATTCACCCATAAAATCAAATTTGGTGACATCATGGGAAATATGGCCTTGTTAAAAGAGGCTTACGAACTTTTCTAGACAGCTGTATTTATAATATCAACAGACAGAATATAATGTTAACAGACAATATCCAAAGCCTTTGCTTTTCAACTCATAATAACAGGCAGAAGGAATTGGAAAATCTCAACCTTTTTGATTTAATTTTGAAGGGATGTTACAAAAGACCATAAAATATATTCAACGACCCTTCCTGCTAGAGGACTTTCTCCAAATTTATTCAAAAGTGGCTTCCGACTAGAATAGTCTGATAACAAATTCTCCCGTGATTTTGTTCTGTAGGACAAGTCGATTTTCCTGCTTGAATCTTTAAGGGATGTTAAAGTAATACTGGAGATAAATTCAAACACTTTCCGTTGTCTTTGTTTTTTTGGAAATGTCAGATTCCTTGATTGAATTCTAGCATGTTTTGAAACAATCCTTAAAACAATTTTTAAGACTTTTCCTGCTAGGAAATATTTCCAAGTTTATTCTGAATTAATTCCCGATACCAATAGTATCACCAAAAAATATTCCGTGCTTTCGGCTGTTAGGAAATGTCGATTTCCTTTCTGAAATTTTTAGGGGTATTACAACAACGGCTAATAGTTGAATCAAAAAATCTTCTGTGATTTTCATTTTGTTGTGCCGATTTTCTTGTTTGAATGTGTATGAGATATTATAATAACCCTTGAAGTGAATTCAACGATTTTTCTGGTAGGGTATTTCTCTCACATTTATCTTGAAGCATTTCCCGACCCCAATAGTGGAATCAAAAAATCTCCCGTGATTTAGGCTATTAGAGAATGTCAGTCTCCCTGCTTTAATCTTTGAGGGATGCTAAAACAACCCCATTACATCATGTACTATTAAAGGGTATATTATGACTGAAATACATTTTTTTCATTATATTTGTTTGTAACAATAATAATTACTATTCACTTTGAAAATATTTTGATGATCACTGTGGCTCTCTTCTTTCAGTGAAATGTTTGATCTACGCCATGGACGTTCTGCGTCCCAAGATAGAATATTTTGACGTGCCAAATGACGAGGTGCTATCTCGATAGAACGAAATGAAAACGTGTCATCTTGGGTGGCAAAGTTTGAAAGTTTCGAAATCTAATATAAATAGCTCTGGGAATACCAGCGCCCTCTGAAATAGATAATCTTTCTATTTGGTTCCACCAAGATAGCAACTTTTCATTTGGACACGTCGATTTATCTCTTACATTAATTTTATCTTAGGAAGCAAAGTCCGTGAGGCTTTTGAACATACCCAGAATAAAAAATCGTGTTTGCAATCAAGATTCTGGCTCTGATAAGGTGGAAGGATGAAGGGATCGAAGCTATATATCTGCAATGTAAGCGAAATTGTCTTTGCAGCTTGGATAGGAGTGCTCGCGGCCAATTCGTATAAGTTTCTGAGATTCCCCTGCAATTGACAACTCGTGGTTACGTCTTCTAGTACCAGGACACATCCTGTGCACGACCTTCGTACAACTGTCGTATACGAAGTCTAACTTTGTCGTAGTGTTGTCTACTCGGCGCGTATACTGCGCGCGGCAGCTACCTCGGACTAGTTCAAAATTGAGGAGAAGGGAAGGGACCAGGAATAGAGTGAAGTTGTTCGTAGTTTCTCGGCGAGTTCGTATACCAGGTGCTTCTTAGTCTTTGTTTTCTAACTTCTACTGACTAAGGTCCTACCTAGTTTTCTAAGATGGAATGACTTCCTATCATTGATAAAGACACCGAGATTTCCAGTTTCCAAACGAATTTTTAATCAGATAAAAAATATTGTAGTTAAATCGATTCATGATGTTTCACACCAGGTGCTTCTTTGTCCTTGTTTTCTAACTTCTATCGCCTGAGATCCTACATAGATCTCTGAGATGTAATAACTCTATCATTGATGCGGAAACCCAGACTTTCCGTTTCGAAACGAATTTTAAATCAGATAAAAAATATGGTAATAAAATTCGTTCATAATGTTACACCTCCAGGGAATCAGAAATGAAAAACGAGGCGATTTGTCTGCGTATATATGAAGGCAGAAATCTGAAAGAGAAAAATTGCAGGCCGATTAGGAAGACTGACAACCACTGCTTCTTCCATCTACTGGGGTCGAGGATTAGCGTAACTATCGGAGGGTACTAAATGCCTGATTGTTATCGGGTACCTATGGCCGATAAGGGTGGAGCACGCACCCTCGTAACACGCCCGGTTCTTGCGCTAATCACTATTTTAATCCGATTCACGATAACGTTCAAAGCTGTCGCGTGGATAAACCATATGATAAAGTGGAGCATATTTCAACTTGCTTTCAGGACAGTTTTAAGGAAATACATTTCACTAGCCTGTGTTCACTCCTACCGAGAAAAAATGTTTGCCTTAATGAGCACATCTGCATCAATCATGATAATTAATATGTATTTTATCAAAAACCAAACATACCCTAGACATATTTCAAAAATATAAATTCAGAGACTCCAACAGAGAGAAGTATTTTTTTCCCTTCTTACAATTATCCAAGGCTCTACCTAAATTGGAAACATTGGAGACGTTCCAAAACAATTTCTGATTGATTCACAAAGCTCTGAGAGCGAAACTTGGGTAATGAGTGGAGGGTTGGGAGGGAAGTGGGAGTGAAGATAGAAGCTAGTGGTGAAACTGGTTTAATCTTCGGGGGCAATGGCGGTCGTTTCGATTGAAGTCGTTCGCGAAGATGTATTCCTTGCGGTACGTCCAAAAACGGTAGTAGTCGACGAATCAAAGCGCAAGACCCACGGCTGACCTCATCAAGGCTTTCACCACTTACCAAGGCTGGCCACAAACGGCAGCAGCCCCTATCCTTCCGAATCGTTACTCTGCCACCCTATACCCTATTCCTCTTCACTTTTGCTTTAGAACACGTTCCACAGTTCTCAACACTTCGTGCCAACACCTTCACAAGGCCGTCACCAGACCTCCATTAAAACCACACCCAGACTTCCAAGCTCCTTTCATTCAAGACTGCATTGACTATGTTCAGAAATACAGCTAAGTGCTTCTTAGAAATGAAATAATGACTTACAACCGAGACATGTTCAATGTGCACGATGCAGCTTTTGTTACATTTTTTTTTGTAAGACAATTTTTGTTAAGCAATACGATTAATTTTTCGTTACCCAAGTAAGTGGGAGTTGGTTTTTTAGAAGCCATAATTCACGTTTGCATTTCGACGGAAATAGGAGCTTTAAATATGCAATGTGGTAAGGTCACTCTCGCAGGTTTGCTTTATATTCAAGTATTTCGGATTGCAGCAGGTGGAATTTGAGTATTAAAGCGTACGAGGGGTGGACAACTGTAGCGACATAAACGAGGGTCTCTCTCTATAGGTCAGTACACCATGAAGGTATACATACCTTCTGTAATGTCCTTTCTGGTAAACAAACCAGGGTATCTATCCGATGCATTATTTTAAATTTCCGGCGATGTAATTAATTTTTTGAGTTTAAATTAAAATTTTAAAATAGATTAACCACTTTTTTTGTACAGAAACAATGCTGTTTAACATATCTATTTCACATTCTCAAAATAAAAAATTGATAAATAAAGATTAAAAAACTTGAGTTTTCTTATATTTAAATTTTCTATGCTCAAATTGATGGCGTTGATTTCCGACCATGAAGAACGCTATGCAACGTGATGACTTTAAAATGCAATAATATTTGGCACATCTCGCATTGCAGCCTGCTCTTCCGTATGAATTCGGTGGAAATATGAGAAATTTAATCGTCCGTAATATCGTTTTATATCGTGCCAGTTGTGGCTACCGGATACCGGATAAACTGTTAATTATAATTGCAACCCTGCCAGTGCGCATAATGATAACTGATTTGCCTAGGGTAAATATGGGCGGCTGCTAATAATGTCGGCGCTCGTATGCAAATGTGCGGTCATCAATAAATTATAATAAACAGACCGCGTATCTCAACCGCCGAGGAAATAGCCCTTGAAAAATTCAACTGCTTCCCGCCCAGCTACAACAGCTTTCAATTTGGAAACGTTCCAAAATCAACCATTCTGACGCTTTTAGGATTGCGGAATTATTCAATTCCAAATTTGCTATTGATTTTTCTTTAATTTTTAGCTCAGTTTAAATTTCATGTGGTGTGAAGTATAATACACTTTGAAACTCAATTTATTCATTGAGCTAAATTTAACTCCTGGTAGAAGCAATAATGCATTGAAGCAGAGTGGCCGCATAACTTCATTTTAAAAATCCCATGACTTTTCCCAAATTTGTCCGTAAAAAATTTCTCATTTTTCCGTTAACAATAAGATTTGAAGACCAAAATTCTAGTCTTGTAACATTTTTAGTGATTAACTATGATCTAATGATCAACAATGATTAATTTTTGATTTATTATCATCAGGGCTGCTACATCCTAATTTAATCAAAAGGGAAAAAGCGACCAAAAATGATTAATTTCTGATCAAAAAGTGACTAAAACTGACTATTGAGCAATAAAAATGTCAGTGATGTTTTTTGCAATAAAAAAAAAATGATTAAATTTATATCAATTCTAGGTGAATCTTAATTTTTAAAACAGGACAAATTACATTTAAAAGAACTCAAAAGAATGGAGAACATTTTTTTAATTTCATTGATTTTAGTAACATTGGTGTAAATCAAGAGGAATTCAAATGAAATGTTAAGAATTCGATTATATTCTCAAAAATTCAAGCTGCACTGAAAAAAATTCAAGTGAATTAAAAAAATTTGATGAATTAAAAAAATGTTAAATTATGGATAATTCATTGAATTCGATTAGTTTAAAATTATGAATGTTATAAAGGCTCCAGCATGAAAAAATATTATAAAATTCCCCGGATTTTATAAAATATCATGATAATTCTTGAAATTCCAGAAAGTTAATTTTTTCAAATATTTCACAATAATTTCCTTGCAATGTTTTGAAATTAGAAAATTCTTTCGAATCTTTGGAAATACCCTGAAATCTATAAAATTCTTTGAAATCCTTTTAAGTTTCTGAAATCGAATAAAAATTCCTTGAGATCTATTAAAATGTCCTAAGATCTTTGTAAATACCTCAAAATATTTGTGAATATTGTGATCATTTGTTTCAGGAAATTCCTCAAACCCCATACAAATTTTTTCAATACCTTCAAATTCATGTATATCCTTGGAAAATCCTTGAATATTGATAAATCACTCAAAATGCCCCGGAATCTTTCAAAATACTCTAATATAATAAAAATCTATTGCAATCTTCTGGAATCCTTCAAAGTTCTTTGAAGACCTCAGAAAATCTTTGGAATTATTTGAAAAAAAAAAAAATTCAAGAGAAGTCAGAAATAAGTATAGGCCTACATTTAATTTTCAAAGTTCTTTAGAATCTTTTTAAATTATTCAAATCAGTTCAAAAGGGTCTAGCCGGATAAGATAGTCAAATCTGCCTTGTAGGGAACCTCTATAACTAAATACATCCTCATATTCGGCATGTATAGAAACCCCTTATCCTAGATTTTCAGACCCCTAGATCCCCATGGGGCAACATGGGACACCATAGAGTGCTGGCGAGTTTTTTTGCAATATCTCGGTCAATTTTTGAGCTGGGAAAAATAAAAAAAAAGCAAATTGTAGAGTTTTTCAAGCCCTATAAACCTATGAAGCCGAACAATTTTTTGGCGCGAAATTCAAATTTTTACAGCCGTTTGAAAACTTCAAAATTTTTTATATCGGAAACAAAGACCGACTCCTCGCTAAAAGAAAATTATGTTATGTATTTTTGGCTCAAAAATTCCTGTGATTTTTTTCAGATTTTTAAAAGTGGTGGAACGACCTCAAAAAAAATAAAAACCACTAAAAACCGCGTTTTTTGCCTCTGGCTCTTTCTACATAATTCCTACGATGAAACCAATCACACCATCGTATTCTACGTAAAAAAGTACAACGAAAACGTGTATTAATTTTTTTGAAAATAATTTTTGGCAGCCCTTCAAAAATTCAGCAAATAAAAACGATGAGCCCGGCTCACATGCAGTGCAGACATTCCAGATTTTGACATCTTCCAGTTGCAAGGAAAACCCAACGTAGTATACAATGGCACAATCAGTTTCATCATAAAAATTATCCAGAAAGCGTCAGAAGCGAAAAACTCAGAAAAGTTCGGTTTTTGGACACTTAACGCTTTATAGAAAAATATTACGATGAATCCGATTGCGCCATCGAATTCTACTAGAAAAAATATATCAGGCGGAAAAGTCTGACTTATGCCGGATCTTACGAACGGCATAGTACCGCGCCAGTTGTAAATGAGGAGCAATACCAGTGCTGATCAACTGTACCGTGCCGAGCGTTGGCGCGGTACTGGTTCAGTACTGCCCCAGTACTGAA
>CAKNXH010002447.1:49148-62236 GCA_932178445.1 Andricus quercusramuli
ACTGGTTTAGTACTGCCCCAGTGTGGAGTCCAAGTGTTGGCTAGAAGACGACTTAGGAGTTTTGCCGAGCGTTGGCGTGGTACTGGTTCAGTACAGCTCCAGTACTGAATCCAAGTGCTGGCTGGAACCCGACTTAGGAGTTTTGCCGAGCGTTGGAGCGGTACTGGTTTAGTACTGCCCCAGTGTGGAGTCCAAGTGTTGGTTAGAACCCGGCTTAAGAGTTTTTCCGAGCGTTGGCGCGGTACTAGTTTAGTACTGCCCCAGTACCTGATTCCTAGTGTTGACTGGAAGCCCAATTAAGAAGTTTTGCCGAGTGCTGGCTCGGTACTGGTTCAGTACTGCTCCGCAGTACTGAGTGCAAATGCTGGAAATTTTTTCATATAAACGTTCAGAACTTAAGGACAGATGCATCACGTCCTTATGGTTTAAAAACTTTGTTATCTTGTGAGACGAATTCGGCTTCGTATTCGATAGATAATTAATTAAAAAGTCGATCAATCGATCGTTTGATACTATAACACCCGGGCGAAGGCGAAAATCATACGCAGATGCGACAAATTGCCATCCAAAGTGTCAACTTCTATTGCTGTTTAAAACAATAAAAAGCTTTAAATTTTCTTCCTTTTTGCTACTGTGAAAAAAATATTCCTCGAAGATGTAAATACCTTACTGCAATCAGGCCAATCAGGGTCCCGCGGTATGGTGGTTACACCACTGCTGGCCGACTAAGTCACGTTTGGACTTGAATTTTCGAACGGCGTCAGTGATCTGGAATTGCGTTGCATATTCCTTGAGCGATTTCGGGAGAGGATCTAGTTATAATTACAACTATAACTATAAATGAACATTAAACAGCAAGAAAAGGTAAGTGGTAAGCCCTTTGTATTATAGAATTATCCAAGGCAATAAATGTATGATGATGAAGAGGGGAAAAGCTACAATGGGAATAGAGGTTATGTCAAGCAGCTGATTTCATTTTCCCCAAATCATACTTTATTGCTATTTTAATTATCGAATTTGGGTTTTATCTATTGAGGCGTCAAAATTTAAATAATCTACGTTGATTCACACGTATATCATACTTAACAACACACGTAGAAGTGCACATGGATTTACGTCTGTAATTTTTCGGGTATTTTGACACGCGTAATTTCTCGTGTATTTTTTGTATTTTAATACACAATGGTACTTCCTATGATTTTGAGGCAATGAAATTACTCTGCCAGATGTGCATGAGAATATTGAACTTGAAACAGAATTTGAACAGTTTTCATTTTAAAGTAAAAATATTCTGTTTTTATTATTATACTGATACTCGTGTCTTTTCTTATAGAATGTAAAATTTATGTTAGTGCACGCTCTCCCGTCCTGAAAAAGTACAGTAATTTTTTAGCAATGAAATAGCAAAAATTACAAAACAAACCTATGCTTCTTTTGTCATATTTTTTATCATATTTTTAATAAATATTTGTAGATCCTAATAGTTTACGACGTCGGAATTTTGAATAAGGATATAAGTGCAAAAAAGACGACTTGCAGTTGCACTTATTGCAACGATGAATGCAGTCGAGACCTATGGTTATGTCTGCAATTTGGTACGATATAAAGGAGAAATATCCGTAAAAACATGTGGAAATACGTGAAAAATGGAACAATGGAAATTTGCTTTCTTTTAGCTGAAAGTTAATTTTTTAAACTGGAACTGTAACTAATGTATTTTTAACTGAAGATTGATACCTTTTACTTGAAAATTGATATTTTTCACTTAAAAATTCAATTAATAAATTTTGTATTGGAAGTTCATCTTTTTTCATTAAAAATTCCACTGCTTGGTTGAAAGTTTAACTACTTTGCTGAAAAATTATTTTTATTAATTAACTAGATTTATTTTCATTTAAAAATCCAACTAGTTGGTTGATAATTCATGAACTTTTTTCTATTTCTTGTTACAGAAATTGTATTACAAAAATTCGCAGATGTCACCGTCAAAGATTTTAATTCCTACATAACACGCTGGTTATCAAATACCAGTGATCGAGATGGTGGAAAAAAATCAGATTAAGTTCAGCAGCTGTCCGAGCAGAAGATCCACAAGAAAATATTTGAGTGGCATACTTTCTTAACTAACTTTGTTCTAAATTTTTCTTAGAATTTAATATTTTGATACTCACAAAGTTGTACTACGTGTTTTTCTGATAATATAAGTGTCGTTGCATGGATCTTGAAATTGTTTTTATTTGTATTTTTGACAACTAAGATTCAGGCCATAGTACATTTTAGTCATAGTTATTTCCAGCCAAGTATCATTTTTCGCTAAAACTTCTATCGACTTATGTATGCACTCAAAGATCCCCATGATAAATTCTTCTTAAAAGTTCAAGAAAACTCCCCTGATATCGAATATCTTAGTTTTTTTTAACTTGGGACAGTTTTTGTTCAAACAATTTACATTCTTAATGAGAAGAACTAATTTTTGTAATTCGTTTTTAGGAATTTTTATCTAAAATAATTTTTTTCCGTTACAGCATTGTAAATGGGTCTCAGAAAATATTGCTGCTGAAAAAATTGAAACTTGTGCATTTGTTATTACGTGATCAGCTCTCCGGGTTGAGAAAAAAATTATTTCGATGAAGTAGGAACGTCCTTTTATGAATTTTTACATAAACAATTAAATTTTAACGTCTTCAAACGCCTTGCAATTCCAGAACAATTACTGTTAAAATAGTTTCTTTTTAACAAAAGTTTATCAAAAGGAATTTCTATTTTATCGAGAAAAATTTTTTTTTTCTAAGACAGCTTGGTCACGAAATAGACAATGTGCAAGATTAAAATTTGTTACAGACAAATTTTTTGACATTATTTTGCAAGTATGTAATTTTTTTCAAAAATGAGTTGTTTACCTGAAATTTTAAACCTGAAATCGGTCTTTCAGTAGGCGAGTTACGTTTCGTACCAATACCGGTTCTGCGCCAGTACACACTTTCGGTACAGTTACAGTAACCATTTGCAGTACCGCCCCAGTACCGACAGACAACTCCGAGCCGAGTGACATTTTGTATTAATGCCAGTACCGCGCCAGTACAGACTTGCAGTACGGGCATAATACAATTTCCAGTACCGCGGCAGTGCAGACTTCAGGTACAGGCATAATACCATTTCCAGTACCGCCCCAATACCGACAGACAACTCCCAGCCGAGTGACATTTCGTACTAATGCCAGTACCCAGCCATTTGCCATACGGTAATATACCAGTACCACGCCAGCACCGATATCCGCCCGGCGGTACTGGCGCGGTACCAAGCCAGTTGTAAATTTCCACCTGGGCAAGGCGACTTTTCGAATAATTAATCGAATTGAAGTTCGGTTGGGTACGCTACAGATAATCCCAGTAAAACTTGATAATTTAATTTTGAAGCTGCAAGCTTAATCCTCCTGATGGACTTGCCAGGAAGAGCTTGCTGTGGGACATCCAGAATTTCCAGTATTGCGACAGGTTCAACTTTATTCTGCCGATTTTCTAGCATATCAGAACCATTTCTGACTTTCCTAATCGACAGCCCCAAATAAAAAATTGAAAAAAAATGAATCAACTTCTCATTCTTTTCTTTATTCCTATTCATTCTACATTTGAGCTTCGTTCAAAAGAATTAAGAAATTAAGAACAATTCACAGGATGCAAAAAATAAGACTCGAGAATCTTTTAGAAAGATTTTACTTTTCGGAATCCTAAAAAGGCCTTCAGGTGGAAAATGAAATTATAAATTGAGAGAAAGTTCAGCTAAAGTCGTTCTCTCTGGAGAAGTTATTCGAAGATTGAGAGCACTTCTTGTTCGCGAGATAAATTTTTTATAAATTTTTTTTTTTTTACAAAGTGTCTCGGCTCACTAGAAAAATTCCTTCTTCCGTTATTAAATATTTCGGTGAACCCAGATCCGGCATATTTCAATCTTTAGATTTCTTAAAACTAGAATGCCATTGTTTTAACACTTTTAATAAGTCAGCATTAACTTTTTTATAGAATCTCCTGAATTTGAATGTAACAATACTTACAACTGATGAACTTTAGTCTTGTTTATAATCATAAAGTGAACTCACCTGTAACAAAAAAAAGTTTGATGAGTAAAAGAAAGGATTTTTCAAATCGAAAATGATTATCAGTCATAATGAAACTTGAATTTTCTTTTCAGATCTTGAAACTAGTATGAAACAGATTTTCGTATTGTTTACAAATATTTGCAGGTAATCTGAGGAAAGCTTTCTAGCTCGATCTTTGTACGGAAATCTATCAATAGTTCGTCCTGTTTGTAGTATGATCAGAAAAGGTGCTCGCTACATGAGCACCTGGTAGAAGCTTTTAATTCCTTTTAATGAGAGGATGCTTTGTACGTGCGCATAGCTTTGACTCTGAATCCTACAAAGTGCTTTCGTGATAGAAAAGCTTGCACAAAAACATGACTAACATTCAGTTCGTCAATATGTCACAGCGATCCCTCGCTGTTCGTAAATGACGAGACCTTTTTTCCAGTATAGGAAAAAAAATGTGGTTCGGCTATTGGAAAACAGCAGAGAAAAGTAGAAAAATAACCGTTTTTTCTTTACTAAAATATGTGCATATCTGTCAATTACATGGTGCAATAAAAGTAGTCACAATATTTTTTTTCTGCAGTCTTTTCATTCATTTGAAACACGTTTCTAGCAGGTTTTTACAACCTTTCTTTGTCGAAACACTGATTTTTCTTTGCAACTTTATGTCCTTTTTATTACCCGGACTTTCCTTATTCTTTTCAACCCCTTAAGTTATATTTTTATTTTATATGTCTTTTATGGTTCTTTTGTAGCCTCTTATTTCAATACCCAGCCCAAAGCCTTCCGCCTTTCATCCGCCTTTGGACTTTAATTTATCGACTCAATTCTGGTCAGAAATTTCTCTGGCCAAGTAAAATAATATATATGTATGTACATATTATGAACTAGAGGGTTGATAATGAACTCGCGGAATCAAGAAAGAAATTGAATCGATCCGATTTCGCGCCTCGATTGGTACCGTGAGGATGTAATTTAAATTTCCGATTTTAATTTTACTATTATTGAAGTTTGAAGCATGTCTTATGGAAAATATAAATGTGAATGCCTATTTTTTGATATGCGTGAAAAAATGACAATTTCTTTCTTAATCATTGATGTCTGAAATGAGTCTGAGGTGGAAGTTAATTAGTTTAAATTAAGAAATCTACTATTATATTTTGGTTTGAGAACTAATCTCTTTTGGTTGAAAATTCTACTACTCAGTTGAAAATCCAACTATTTTCTTGAAACATTGTTTTTTCAGTTGAAAATTAATTTGCCTCGATGAAAAATCAACCAATTCGTTTTTTGATGGAAATTAATCATTCTTAGTTGGAAATTCAAATATTAAATCTTTCATTCGAAATTCTTTTTTTTTCGTTGAAGATGCAACTATGTGATTGAAAGTTGCACTTCTTTGTACAGAATTCATTTTATTGGTTTGAGATTGAACTATTTCGTTTAAAATTCTTTTTCCTTGGTTAAAAAAAATGTTTTCAACTAACAATTTTACTATTCCATTTCTTGTTGAAAATTGATCGTTTTTAGTTAAAAATTCAACAAGTTCTAGGAAAATTGATGTATTTTCTTGAAAATTGGTCTTTTGTATTGAAAATTAATTATCTTAACTTCAAATTTAACTACTATATTTTTTGTTAAAAAGTAATTTTTTTTAGTTTAAAATTCGACCATATGGCTGAAAATAAACTTTTCGGTTGAAAATTTATATTTTTTGGTTGAAAATTCAACTGTTTTTTTATTGTTAAATTAAAAATTTCAAATTTTAAAATTGCTAAATTTTGATTATTTTTTCGCTTTAGAATTTAACTGTTTTGCCAAAAATTTGTGATGTTCAGTTGAAATTTTTGGTGAAAAATTCAACTGTTTGGTTGAAAATGAACTTTTTAGTTCAGATTTCATCGGCTTCTGAATAAAGCTTGATACTTTTTGCCTATGAATTCGACTAATTGGTTACACTTCATTTATTTGGTTGAAAATTATATTTTTTTGTTGTTTGAAAATTCGTTCCTGTCGCTTGAAAATTCAACAATTTAGCCAAATTTTTTTTATTTCTTGAATGAAAAATCTTTCTTGGTTGAAGATTCATCTCTTTTTGGAATCTACTGCCTTTTTTGTTTAAAAGTTCAACTGTTTGGTTAAAATTGATTCTTCTTTAAATAAGGATTCAAACATTTTCATGATAATTCGTCTTTTTTAATAAATTCAACAGATTATCGCTTCAAATGAAATTACCTGTTCGTTGAAATATCAAATATAATATTTTCCGTTGACAATTCACATTTTTTTATTAAAGTAGATGGCTTTTTATTTTGAATTAAAATCTGCTATTAATTAAAGTTCAATCTTTTTCCTTCAGGAATTCAATGAATTTGTTGCAAATTTAACTATTTCTATACAAAATTTACAATTTCTTTGAAAATTTTTCTGTTTCACTTAGAAGTTGAACTATTTAGTTGTTATAGTAACTGCATGGTTGATATTTAGTTTTTGTTTTTTATAATTTACCTTTGCACTAAGTTGAAAATTTAACGATTGTGTTCAAAACTCATTTTTCTTTTTCGAAAATTTAACTGTTTTGTCAAAAATTCGTCCTTTTAAATTTCAAATTCTTCTTTATTAGTTGAAAATTTAACTTTTTTCCGGAAAATGTTGTCTTTTTGGCTTGAAAATTGATATACGTGTTTTAAAATTCAACGGTTTGTCAATTTAATTGTTTTGGTTCGCAAATTCATCTCTATTCGTCAAAAATGAAACTGTCTCCCAGAAAACCTAATCTTTTTGACTTGAAGATTCAACTATTCGAATCAAAATTAAACTTTCATGTTGAAAATTCCTCTCTTTTGCTCGAATGTTCGAATATTGGTTGTAAATTTTATTGTCTGAAATTATTTTTTTTTTCTTTGAAAATTCAACTATTTGGTTAAGAAATGATTTTTTTGGATGAAAATGCTTTGTTTTTCGATTAAAAACTGAACATTTGTGTAAAACATTCGACTCGAAAAAAAATTGACTCAAAGGAGGGGTAGTCGTATTTGTGACGTCACCACTGAAGGCTTCAACCCTTGTGTTATGATCTGTGACGAAGAAGGGGATGGGTAAAAAAAAGTTCTTAAAATAGCGTGACGTACTTCTTGAAGGTAACCTAGAAGAAACGCAAAAATTATTGAAAATTTATGCAGATATATTCATAAATAATCATGAATAGACCAGAAACATGAAAATATATGCTTAATTATAAACAGTGAAATAATAGAAATTTTTCAAAATCTAGTCAACTCAACAATTCTGAACACACATAAGAAATACATTTTTCTTGAGAATTGGAATGGTAACATATTCGCAAATGTTCACGGACACGTCATAAATAACTATTCGCCTAGCCATTTCCGGCTTGAGCGAAAAAATATCAATTCGCGTTCCTGAGAACGACTTTTTACAGCAGATCGTTTGGACAACAGATGCAGCTCACAAGAGCACACATCAAAAATAAATATTAGAAACCACGGCTGAGAATTGTAAATATAATACGAGCCAGCAAACAGCATGAAAATATAGCCAAGCACCTAGAATGCAGAGGATCGTCGAGTCTTGGCACGAATTCTGACTAAAGCAACGTTTATGCAAACCTTCTCTTGTCTTCTTAAGTATTCTTCAACATGTGTGATGTGAGCTGTTGAGAATTCCAGCTTTTGAAAGTTGGAATCATGAAAAATGAGACAATTTTATCATTTTGGGTATGCAATCTCATTTAGAAATGAAAGGATTTTCATAATCAGAAGGGTGAACAATTTCTGTGACTGGTGTGTAGTGTGGCAGTTATTGAAGCCTTGCAATTATTTTGAATCACTCCTCACACGATTCTTCCGGAAAATGATGGAATATAATGATTCATAAGAAAGTGCTTGCTGGGTTATCAAATTCCGCGTCAAGTGAGTCCTAGTCGAAGTATTTTTGATTAATGAAGACTAAGTTATTGAGTGAGGAAGACCGAGATAATTTCTGATTTTTGCCAATTTTCATGATTAAAGCTCGATTGCTGGCAGAATCTAGGAAAATCATGGTAAAAATTCGAAAGTCGCGCAGAATGAACCATGAGATTCCGTTCCGGAGATACCCAGTGAAAAGTAAGTGCATCTTTTTAATCGCTAGTTTTTTAGGTGTTACCATACTCCTGGACTGCATTTTATTTTTAATTACACAGAAAATAAGTAGCTTTTTCATTTTCTTTCAGGTTAGATTAGATTAGATCAGGCAATATTCTCTTACAGCCTCATCCTGCAATTCATCTATGTCCACTGTCATGGTCATTGTCAAAACTGAAGAATAATTGAATTACTATCATTGTTCGTATTGCTCACTATGGACGAATCGTGGTTCAATTTTCTTTCAGCTATGGTTTGAACTCTGAAGAAAAGCCTTGTCTGTAAATCATTCTTTTATCTAATGAAGCTGAAATTCTGTGAAACTTTTTTTTTCTGTACTATTTCTCATGGAAAAAGTATATCCAGACCGATCACTGATTTTTGATGAAGTTGAAGAAACTATAATATTCGCTTATGTTTATGATGAATGAACTATTTTTTTCTAATACAGTATATTGTCAAAAACTTTATAAAAATGAACTCCTTATTTTTCGTGAGATATTTGAATGTTCATATCACTTTTTGTGTTTATAATGAGTAGTTTAGTTTTTTCCAACATGGGAGTATTATTGATCTCTTCTTAATTCGGAATTTCAAATTAGATTAAAATCAAATTCAAAATCCTATTTAACGTCCAATACTCAAGTTAATGTACAGAATTCCTGAAAATAAAACAAGAATCCAACGATAAAATTCGGACAACCACCACAAAATGTTCCTATTGAAATTCATTTAAACATAATTTGTTTCTTAGGACAAATATGAAAAAAAGGAAAGAAAAATGAGAAGGCAACCAACCGCATCCCCAAATTTGATCTTTGGATTCTTATTTTATTTTCAGGAACTGTATACATCTTCTTGTTTTTTTGTAGCGACACTTGAATGTTCTATTTCCGCGGCGTTAAATGATACCCTGCACGGAAGTATTTAATATGAAAAAAGTTTTATTTGGTGTAAATTTCCAACCAATTAGGTATAAGACGTATCACTCTAAAATTGAATACGGCAATTTCTGAACCATCCTATACATATGTATAGTACTCGTAACGTCAATGTTCGAACTCCTGCCCTAACCTGACCCGCTTCCATTGTGTGCTCGTGGTTGTTTCACAAGGTCAAGTGGAATTCAAAGCGTGTCAACTAGTATCAAACGAACCTAATTTCAGAATAATTACGCTCCTTACACAAATACACGTGTTTCTGTTGTCCTCTCAATCAATAATAATACGACATATGTTATTTCTGCTCTTCCAAAATGTAAACTCTTTATCCTGACATGTGAAATTGATTCACAATTTTCAAACACATATATCCGGTTGTCAATAATCGTTATAATATTCGTTTGTCTATGGAGCGGGCACAATGTGCGACTTTCCGCCCGCTTCGGAGGCATAAAACGTGGCGCTTATGGAGAAGGTTGCGAGAAAATATATTCGAGCTTATAGAATGTTCATTTAGCTAAACCATTTGATAATCTGAAATTTTTGTATTCGTAACTCTCTTCTTCTTCTAACTAACTTCTCTTCTTCGCTCTCTTCTTCTTTGATTTAGATTATTTGGACAATCTACCAACACATGTTTTTGAAGAGGATTACTTCACAATTATCACACTTTTTGCGATCACGTTTTGAAATTAAATTATGATGCATTAAATGGGAATGCCAAATTATGAGCCTAGTCAAAGCTATTTTATATTTTCGACTGTTTAGGGGAATGTCGTTTTCTTCAAAGAAGTCACTTTTGATTTCATTTTTTGTGGCTGGTAATTATTTTCATGTATTGTTCCAGATCATAGTGATGGATAAGTTGATGAGATTGCGTAGATCATAAGAGTCTGCAAGAGCAAGTTTATTATGAATAGGAGAAGTGCAAGCTCACTTAGCTGAAGCATCCTTTTCTTTGTTGTCTTTCATTCCTATGTGCAACGGAATCCAAAAAAGGACTATTTTCTTTCCCAGGAAATGAAGTATTGCTAAGAACTCTTGGGTAGATAGCTGAGGTCAAACATATGATTAAATTTTGTGAACTTCTCCATTGCTACGATGATACTTCGAGGGTCAAAAAAATTATGGAATTGTCTTTACATTTTTTTTATAAATTCAAGAACTTTTAGCATTGCATACGTTCTACCTCTAAATACTGGATTAGAATCTGGTACTTTGAATTTTGATTTGTTTTCAGGAATTACTATTCAACATCCCATTCCTGTTTTTGACTTAGATCCGCCAGTATAAATTTGGAAGTGGTTGAAGAAGTTTTTGAAAAGATTATCAAATGCATCTCTGTGTTTCACTTGTTCGGTTTGATTTTTAGGTACATCATGCAGTGACAAGATAGTTCCCGGTAGGAGGATTCCTCACGGTGGTTATATAATGAGGCGGTGAAAATCGCCTTTGTGGGCTAGTTGGTAGTTTTGGATTAGTTTCCTCTAGAACTTGATCGATTCTAATATATAATGATTTTAAATATTTAACACGGCTCTCTCATTTCTTTTGGTGAATTTTTTTTAAAGGTAGCACTGTAGTTATGGTTAGCTGGTGTAGAATCCAGTTCAGCAGCATGGATAGCGTTGATTTCTTTCTTCTGATGAACAAGGGAGGCTTGCCAGCTCCACAGAAGATGCTACTAGTCGGACTGGAACAGAAGGATCTTAATGCCGATCTGAGTCCTGAATTATGATTATCTAAGATTATCTATCTATAAGTTATCTAATATAAGTTTATTTAAGATATTAGGTTGCGCAGGGCTGTAGACAATAGATCCGTCATCTAGTTTTGACCATACAGGAGCGTTGATTGTTTTTATGATGAGTTTGTAGTCCGCTCCGCAGTTCCTTTTACCTAAAGTTTTGATCAAATTTAGTCTTTGTTCACAGTTGAGTTTGATTTGATTGATGTAGGGTAACCATGTGAGGTTCTTATCGAAGATTGAACCCATGAATTTGATAGTCCCAGTAAGAGTTAGCTTCTCATTGTTGAAGTAGAAAATTGGGTCCCTGAACTGGGACTTACCTTTAGTGAAAAGCATGCACATTGTCTCTGTAGTGGAGAATTTAAATCCGGTAATGTCAAACCAATCCTGAATGCATTCAGACATGTTTGCATTAATTGTTAAGAGGTTTGGGGGAAATTCCATTCATAATAGATCGTGATGTCAAATAAGATTATATTTTAGAAAAATGAATATAAGTTTCAGTGAAGCATGGGCTAAGCAAAGCGTAAAGTGAAGCGGTAAAGGAGAGAAAAAAGTCGGAGAGAGAAAGGTATGTTCTACGTGTCATGAAACGGGTGAGGGTCGTGGGTGACAAGCTCGGTGTCAGTCGCGTCTCTGACAAGAGGACACGCTCCGGCAATAATGAACCACTCTTGGTTCTTTCACGCTAAAAATACGCTGGGGTTGGATGTTAAGCATCTCTGCTGTTTTAACAGGCCAAGGCTTATCCTCATGAATGCAATCGGACACGAGATGAGACTCAAATGCAATCAAAATTTTTCACATTCAAAATTCTTTGACAACACTCGATAAGGATTAATGCAAAGTGGTTGCTTCACTGTTGAAAGTGCCTTTATAATATATACTCGTAAAAAGCGTATTTAAAAACTATGAGGTGCATTTCCTCAACCCTTGATTTGCTGTAAAAGTTCTGCATAATTTTTTGTTATAAATTATGGGCCGTCCATAAACTACGTTACAAATTCGAGGGGTCGCTGCAAAAACTACGGTTCGTAAAAGAAAGGGGAGGGGGACGTCAGTGAAAGTAAGGTTACGAACTAAGATAATGTTCAGTACGTATCCTCAAGCTAAATTTGAAAAAAGTTTAAGTATTTTGTGGAAGATGACCCTGCAGCAGTATAATTAATTAATAACTTAATAAGTTTGAGAATTACTTTTATATTCCAGACTTTACACTCTATCCCTTATTCTTTTCTCCTTTTTTAAAGAGTTTTTTGGTCCAATATTTTAGGAAAATTCCCCCCCCCCTCCCTCATTCTCTCTCTTTTCGTTCTTTCGTTTAAATACGAACTACACCAATAGAATCCAATAAGAAAATCCAACTTTTTGTTCGTTGAACGTACAATCTTTTTGGGTTGAAAAATCTAATATTATATTTTTGGATTAGAATTATTCTCGTCTGGTTGAAAATTCTACAATTTGGTAAAAAATCGAACTTCTTCATTAAAAATTTGTTTCATTCATGGTCAAAAATGTATTTTTTAGTTACAAATGAAACTACTTACTTAAAAATTCATGTATTTCGTCAAAAATTTATCTAAACGTTGAATGTCAGTCATCTTTATTAATTTCTTTAATTGAAAATGAGACAATTCAATTTTTGGTAAAAAATTATGATACTTTAAATTAAGAATTAATCTGTTCTAGTTGAACATTCAACTCGTTTGTTAAAAATTCATATATTTCGTGGAAAACTCGTCTTTTCGGATTGAAAATTCAAACTTTTTATAGCAAATTCAACAATTTGTTGGAAAATTAAACAATTCATTTGAAAATTTGACCATTTAGTTGAAAAAAATTTTGTTCGTTGAAAATTGAATTTTTTGTTTGATAATTTAACTATGCCATCTGTAGGTGAAAATATCTACATATTTTATAAGTTGAAAATTCAAATGTGTGGTAGAAATGTAATGTAGTTTTTGGAAAATCCTACATTTTGTTGGTTGAAAATTCCTTTTCTCTCATGTTGAAAAGTATGTGTTTTGATTGAAAACTTAATTATTCCATTCTTTGTCCAAAGCTTATCTTTTTGTGCTGAAAACTCAACTATTTTGTTGAAATTTCGTCTTTTTTGATTGAATGAAACTAGCTGAAAATTATTGAAAATTATATATATATATATATAT
>CAKNXH010002447.1:62636-320655 GCA_932178445.1 Andricus quercusramuli
ATAAATATATATATATATATATATATATATATTAAATTATTTGTTTTAATTGAAAATTCAATTATTCCATTTTTTGGTCAAAGTCTATTTGTTTTTATTGAAAGCTCAACTATTTGGTCAAAGAATTATATATTGTGTTGGTAATTCCTTTCGATTGGTTTGAAATTCATAAGTCTTGGTTGAAAACTCCTGCCTTTTTAAAAATTCATCTTCTGTGGTAGAAAAATCATCTTTTTCTTAAAAAATTAATTTTTTCCTAGAAAATTTAACTGTTTTAGAAAAAATTCTTCTTTTTGGCTTGACAATTGAGCTGTTTGGTAGAAGTTCATCTATTTTGAAAATTCGTCTCCTTCAGTGGAAACCCCTTTTCTAGTTATAAATTCAAACACTTGGTTGAAAATTCATGGATATTGATGATAATTTGTCTTTCTGCCAAAACGCTATTTTTCTTGTGAAGAAAATTATCTTTTTGTTGAAAACTCATCTCAACATTAAATGTCAATCATCAGTATTAATTTTCGAATTCCAAATGAGACTATTCAATTTTTGGTTGAAAATTATGATCATGTGATTGAAGATTAATCTTTTCTAGCTAAAGATCTAACTAGATTGTTTAATTATTTTGTTGAACATTTTTTTTTCTCTGTTAAAAATTAAACTTTGTTTCTGAAATTTAAGTAAGCGATTTTTAGGTAAAAATGCCTATGGCTTTGATAAGTTTAAAATTCAACTATGTGGTAGAAAATTAATGTATTTTGTTGTAAATTTGTCTTTTTTGGTAGAAAATTAATCTTGCTGATTGAAAATTCGCTTTTTCTTTGTAGAATAATTTTTATATTCAAAAATTTGAAAGTTATGTGTTTCAATTGAAAACTTAGTTATTTAATTTTTGGATTGAAATTTATCTTATTGTGTTCAAAATTAAAATGTTTTGTGAAAAAATTATAAGTTGAAAATTCAACTGTTTGGTAGGCCATTCATATATTTTGCTGAAAATTCATCCCTTGGAAATTAAAATTCGTCTTTTATGGTGAAAAAGTCATCTTTCTCCATTGAAAATTAATTTTCTTATTGAAATTCCAAAATTTTTTGAAAAAATGCATCTTTTCGGTTTGAAAATTAACCTATTTGGTAGACGTTCAACTATATTGCTGAAAATTCGTATTTTGGATTATCAATTTTTTATTTAGCAGAATTTAATCATCTATTATTCTCCTATTTTCCTGAAGAATCTTCCGATTTCTCCTGTTCGGAAAGATTTTTGGGCTGTGAAGTCTGCTATTTTAATATGTTCAACTAACCTTGATTGATCACCCAAGAGAGCGGGGTCAAACTGGCAAAAGATTGGTAACGTAGCTTTTGTCGGTCCCTAATTTGCGTCTGTTATTTGAATGGAAGAATCAGAACAAACAGGATGGATTTCGGGAAATGGAAATGGTAAGCAAAAAAGAAGAGAAAGAATGTAAAAATAAAAAAGAGGTGTAGTAATATAAAGGGTGGTCGCAGGTAACCAGTAGAGACTAAGTGTGCAATCAGACGATGTAAAAGCGGCGAAACGAGAAACGCGACAGGCGATGCAGGAATAACAAGGAAATTTCGCTTTGCAGACCAACCTCCAATCACCTCGGAAACGGTTCAATAGTCACCCTCCGATAAATCGATAGGTACGCGAAACCAATAGCTATCGTTTCGATTTTCGTGCCCAAGCATCCCTTCAATCTCTTGTCCTGTTTCAGCGGTTGCGAAACGTCAGCCATAATCCTGAACATGCATTCCAATCTTGTTTCGACCAAACAAATTATTTTTATTCTCCTTTTTCCCCGTTTTTCTTATTTAAATCGAGTAAAACTGGAGTGAAATTAAGAACTCATTCTGCTGTTTTCAAACTCAGATAATGAAATAAACTAGTAGTGCTGATCATTTTTATTTGAAAGCTCTCAACCTTAATTAACTTAATCGAGTTTTACTCATAGGATTTAGAAAGAGGATTGTGTTTTCATTATCGGATATAATACCTAGATAGCGATTAAACTGCTGGTTTATTAGTGCGCGATAAAATATTATGTGAGATTATAAAGGTAGTTATGATTTAAATCATTAAAAGATTATCAATTTCATGTTCGGGATACTTCAATTTGGAAGCTTAATATATAAATCAAAACAATTTTAGTTTAAATAGATAAATATTATTAATTGGAAAACAATTTTCTTGTTTTTCAAATTTGACAATTTTAGAGTCAGAATCATTATAAGTTGTCAATTTTCTGTCAGGAATATCAGGATTTAGGAATGCTCAAATTCGGTAATGCTATAAACTGTTGGGAATTTTATTATTCGAGAATTTCCAATTTGAGATTTTTATATTTCGGCAATGTTAATTTTTTATGGATAATTAAGTTGGAAATCTAATTGTTTCGTGCTTAACAAATAAATAATATTTATTGAAGCACAATTTTCTTAATTGTATAAATTCAAGAATGTTATAATTTGAGAATTGTTTAATCTCGGAAATTTAAAAGAGTCGGATGTTTTATAATTTGGCAATTTTCTGCCGGGAATATTATTATTCGACAATTTTGACATTCGGCAATATTATAAGCTGTCGGGAATTTTACTACTCGATTATTCTTAAATTCGGTAACAGTATAAACCGTTCATGAATTTTATTATTTGCCAATTTTTCAAATCAGGATTTTTATATTCAAAATAAGCTAAAGAAATTTCTAAAATTCCAATTATTTCCAAAGTTAATCTATTTTCTCGAATTCATTGAAACTTATGATGATAATTGAAAGCCAGTAAGCAAACAATTAAGGGCCTCGACTTAAACAATTCACGGCCTTGATTTGAACAATTTTTTATTCGCCATGTTCCAAATTAGCAACTGAAAAACATGCTCTATATTAAATCGTGTGAAATCCAACAATCTAAAAACAGAAATCTTCAATTTGAGTAATTTTCAATCCTTTGAAGAGTAGAGTCCTGAGAATTGTACATCAAAACTAATTTGACATTCATGCATTTTTGGGAAAAAATGATCTTGATAAGTTTGCTCATAAAAAAATGCTACGCTATAACATTCCATCTGAATTATGAACTGTATATTCGAAAGAATTTAAAAATAAAAAAGGAGATAATAACATATATTTGTTATCTATTTCCTTTTTTGCAATTTCTCATTTTCTCAAGTTGGTGACCAAAAAAACTGTGAAAATTAGTGTGCCAGAAGACGTGGATCATGAAAGAAGCAAGATTCTCGTGTCTCCGAGTGGTGTCTGAAATGGTACCGACTCTTTGAATACTGGAAACACTCAGAATTTTTATAATGACTCGCAAAGACGAATCGCATGCCTCAAACGAAAGCTTATTGAAAGCCGGTGAAAAAACGCAGGCTAAAGGCTAAGACTCAGAATCTTTGAAAGAAAAGTGTGACAGGAAAGATGATAAATGGTCGACACTTACTAACCTTTTTTTCCTCACCATCTCCTCTTCAAAAACGATTTTATTTTAATTATTTAAGAACATAACTTGATCTTCCTCTGAAGGACCGTCCATAAACTACCTCAACAATTGAGGGCCCTGGGGGGGGGGGGGCGGTCTCACAACAAAGTAAAGTTGGTAATAGGGAGGGGGATGTTCAGTGTTAATAACGTTACGAACTTAAAGAACGTTTAGTACGTTTCCCGATGATAAATTTTAACAAAGTTTGTCAATTTCTTTCAAGATAGCAATGCGATAATCTAACTTAATAAGTTTGAAAAGGACTTTCATACTTATTATCCTTTTTCCTCTTTTATCCTTCTTGCAAAGAATTCTCCTTTTATCATGCTTTTTCCAAGAAACTTATTTTTCTTGCTTTTCACTTAAAACTATTTTTCGTTGAAAAGTTTACAGTAACATTTTTGGTTCGGAATTCATTTCGTTTGGTTGAAAATTCTAATATTTTGTCGAATATTCAATTATCTTGTCAAAAATTGTAATCATTTTCTTCAAAAGTCATATCTTTTTATTGAAAAATCAACCAGGTGGTTGAATGTTAAACTAGCTTGTTGAAAATTCAATTTTTTTTAATGCATCATTTTAGTTTTCAGTACATCACTTTGGTTGAAAATTTTCTGTTTTCTTGAAAATTCGTTTTTCTTTGGTGAGAATTAATTTTTTCAACTAAAGATGTAACTATTTCATTTTTGGTTCAAAAATTTATATTTAATATTGAAAAAGGATCTTTCATAGCTGCAAATTTGGTTGAAACATCAACTACTTGATTTCAAGTTTAACTCATTCAAAAAAAAAAACTTTTTTTGGCTGAAGGTTTATCATTTTAGTTGAAAATTCATATTTTGGGTTGAAAATTGAACTGCTTTGAAGAAAATTCGTCTTTCCACTGGAAAATTCAAATATTTGATACAAAATTAAATTATTTGGTTGCAAATTAACTTTTTGTTCACAAGTAATATTGCTGGGTTCAAAAATAAACTGTTTCGGCGAAAATTCATCTTTTTGGCTTTAAAATTCAACACTTTGGTTAAAAATTGATGCATTTGTTGAAAATGTATTGCGTCATAAACTCAAATTCTTGGTTCAAAATTTATCATGTTGGGTTGGAAATTAAACTGCTTATTTAAAAATTTAATTACCTTTATAAAAATTTATTTTGTTCAAGATTCACTGAAATCGTCAAAAACTTAATTTTTCATTGAAAATTGCTTTTCGAGTAAATTGAATTGAATGAAAATTTGTTTCCTTCTGTTAAAAATTAATTGTTTAACTGAAAATAAAAGATTCCATTTTAGGTTGAAAAACATGTTTCTTAGTTGAGAATTCAACTCTGTGGTTTGATATTCAACCTTCATGATTGAAAATTCATCTACTTGGTTCAGGATTCAACTATTTTGTTTCGAATTAGTTTTATTGTTTAATTCAAGTAAATTCATATTTGTCTTTTGATAGAAAACTCACAGTTAATCGTGGAAAACTCAAGTTTATTGGTTGAAAATAAGCTTTTTTTTAGGAATTGTGAAAACATTTTTCTAAAAATATTGTCTTTTCGCTTCAAAATTCAACTGTTTTTGGTTGAATTTGAATTTTTCTCGTTTGATAATTCGACTTTTCCGCTTAAAAATTTCACCCTATGTTGAAAATTTGTCTATTTGGGTAGAAAATTATCTGTAATAGTCGACAATTTATCTTTCTTGGTTGAAAATTATTTTCCTGTTAAAAATTATTCTTTCTGGATGAAAATTTCATCTCCTTCAGTAGAAAATCTTGTTTGATTGAAAATCATCTCTTTTGGTAGAAAACCTTCTTTGGTTAAAAATTTACATATTAAAAAAAATGATATATATTTCATCCTCATTTGGAATATTTTGTATTGAATTCAACATGTTATTCACACACATTATATTTAAAAGAATTGGATTTCTTATTATTCTCCTGCATTCGCGATAAATCATCCCATTTTCCCTGTTTTGAGATAATTATGCACTACTTTACTTTTTGGTAGAAGGAGAGGGGGTAGCAAAAAATTGGTGAAGGATGGCCCCGAAGAAATACATAAAATTGGAAATAAAATGACAAACAAGATTTTTATGAAGAAAAATGGCGACTTGACAACTGTGTCTATAAACGTGCACATCATTTTCACGCGTCATCGCCCAATACTTCTTTCATACGATCCCGACCGACCTTCTCTCTCATATTCGCAGATACAGACAATATCCAGCGGACCAAAAAATCCGGTGCATTCGGTCGAGTTCGATTGATATCCTCACTGCTTCCATCATCCATATATCGAACATTTTTCCTGAACCGGAACGAGAAAAGCCAGATGCAAGCAGCATTAGAACCAACGGAGGAATGCGTTCACTTTTTTTTCTTTATTTGAAGATAAAGAATCGAGAGGTGCACAAAGTGAGGAACCGAAGGAGAAAAGGATAAGGAGAGCAAAACGAAGGTGCAGTCGATAGATTCTTCTTTTAGCAACTTTTGTCTTTTAGCGGCATGGCTTCCGAGCTACTGCCACTCTGACGCGACGACTCTGCATACACATCTCCATTTAGATGCTCTGTCTCCTTAGTCAATCCACATTTTTCCTCTCCTTTTCTTTCGTCATTTTTTTTTTCACTGTTCCTTCCTAGCGAAATAACTTTTTGAATTAACATACATTTCCCTGAGTAGTTTTTTCGTCAACCAGAATTTTATGAGGGGTCATCCACAAATTGCGCAAGACGATTGGGGGGGGGGGGGGGCTTGTGAACTTTTACTGCTCCTTATAAGGGGACGGAGGTTGGGAGATCTTAAGTAAATAGTATATTGACGACGCCATTTGCATTTATCTGTCACTTTCTTCCCTAGGGTTGAAAATTCGATTTTCGACCCGCTCCACAGGCATCGAAAGTCGAATTTTCGATTGCGGTATGATGAACAAATTTTTTTCTTACAAAAAGTAAATCCAGATTGCATTGATCTTTTCATCAACAAAGACGAATTTTTAACAAAATACATCAAATATAGACAAAATATTTTAATTTTCAATTAAAGAAAAAATTGTTGAATTAAATGATTTTCAACTCAACCGAAATGATGAATTTTCCATCAAGAAGAATAATTTTCTACGGGAAAAATACAAACTTTTAACAAAATCTATTAAGTTTTAACTAGGTACTCGAGTTTTAACTAAAAAGATTAAACCCAAATAGGAATAATCAAATTTACAGTCAAAAGAGTAAATTTTTAACCGAAATGGGAAGAAATTTTCAACAAAGTACTTGAATTTATAGCCAAGAAAAATTTTTCAGTAAATAAAGAAAACAAATTTCAACCAAAATATTGAATTGTTCGACTAAATAGACCAATTTTCTGTAAACAGTTGAGTTTCCAGCTTCAAAATAATTATTTTTGTAAGAAAGTTAATTTCCAATATAACTGTTGGATGATGAAGCTGATGAGATAAGAATTTTCTACAAAAAAGTTGAATTTTCAACAAAGAAGTATACATTTTTCACCAATACAATTGAAATTTCAACCAAAAGAAAATCAGAATTCAAAAAGATGAATTAGTTTTCATCTGAAAAAGATAAATTTTTCAGAAAAAATGAAACAGTTCCATTTCCAGTGAGAAAAATTAATTTTTAACGAAAAAAAGCGAATTTTCGACAAAATCGTTCAATTTTCAACCAAACAAATTAATTTCAGTTAACAAAAAAGTTTCAGCTATTCAGATTACTTTTCTACTTCAGAAAATGAATTTTCACAAACAAAATACATGAATTTTTGATTAGGAATAATAAATTTCCAAAAAAATATATTATAGTTACATTTTCTGGTGGAATATTACTTTCTAACCAAGAGAAACAAATTTTCTAACAAACAATTAATGTTTAACCAAACATAGAATAGTTAAATTTTCAGTTGAAAAAAATTAATTTCAGACAAAAAAGCGGAATTTTTAACAAAATTATTAAACTTTGAACAAAAAAAGAACTTGCAACAAAATACATAATTTTTAACCAAATAGGTGAATTTTTGGCTATAAAAGATAAATGTTTTACCGAACATAGAATAGTTGAATTTTCGGTTTGAAAAAATGAACTTTCAACCGAAAAAATGGAATTTTTAACAAAATGATTAAACCTTCAACGAAAAATGAGGGGTTTTAACTAAAATAATGTGAAAGTTGATTGAAAGAAAAAAAAACGAAAAACATTCTACTTTAACCGAAAAAAGTGAATTTTTAACAAAATTTTTGAATACACAAACAAAAAAGATTAATATTTAACCAAGAAGTCGCATTTCTTCCAAGAAAGTTGCAACTTTCTCAATTAGACATCAATTTTCGAACCAAAAAGACGAATTCTCAATAAAGTATTTGAATTTTAAACCAAAAAAGATTTTTTATTCAATATACAAAGAAAAGAATGCAGAATGTTGAAATTTTACATAAAATGAAGATTCTGTTATAAGACATTTGAATTTTTAATCCGAAAATATGAATTTGCAAACAAATATTCATTTAAATTTTTTACCAAAAAAGTTGAATTTTCAAACAAAGAGAATAACTTTTTAACAAAATTTAAAAATTATCAACAATATAATTAAATTAATTTCAACATCACTTCATCGGAAGTTTCCTGGCAGTTTCCGGGTTTTCCTGATATTCCCTAACTTTCCCTAACCAGTTTTAAATTATCTGACTTTCCCTGACATTCCTGAATTTTCTGTTATCCAATGATCCAGAAGCATGATTTTCTCATTCTTAGGTTTGTCTTTCAGCGAAGAAATATTTTTCTCATTGCTCACTATAGACACAGAAAATGTAAAAATGTCATTTGTATATATATTACTGAGCCATGGTGGCTCAACATTAAAGAATGATAAAAAAATCTTTCAGCTAATTTATTTAAGGCCATTAAAATCTGCTCACTGCGCTGCTCTTCTTTTGATTTGAGAAATAGATTATACGACCATTGTTTACTTTTTTCAGGGGCTGAAAGGAAAATTGTCAAATTCGAAAAATTGTTGTAAAAAAGATGTTGACGAAAGTGACCTCGGGAGAAAAACGAACATCTTCTTTTTCAGTATCTTCTCTTCTGTCAAAGGAAAGTTTGTTTTTTCCTTTTGTACTTTCTTTTTCCTTTTTTTTATGTTCAAATGTTTTCCTTTTCAGCTTACTAACTGCTTATTCGTCCACTTTGTTCTTCAATTTTCGTCGAGTATAAATTAACGAACCGATATTTCCCTAACTTTTATTTCCCAGCTTTTATTAATTTTCGTTTGCAGCCTTTTTCTCATTAAATTCCCGAGTATATCGTGTCATATCATTTACTTAGTTGCTCTATAAGAACCATGAGTTCATTCAAGGGAGGCCGGGTAGGCAGAGGTGGAAACGCACGCGCTAAAAAGTAATGAACTGCTTTCTTTCGTGACTATTGACATTAGCTCATTTTTATAGCAAGCACTTTGAAATATGGCGCGGTATCTTTCAACCTTTTGCTGTTTCACTTCTGCTGAACACTGTAAAAACTAGGGATCTCTTTTTTACGGTATCATTTTTTACGTGTCCTGTTTCTGAATAGGAGAACTTCATACTGTTATTTTCAATGTAAAACAAATGAATCTGGGTTCCCAGCAGCGGTCTCATTTTAGTACCACTCGAGACTGTTTTTTCTGACTCTTATTTAATACGTGAAGTTATCCCTAAAATAATACTTTTTTTACAGTGAAGCACAGGCAGAAAGTTTTCGATTGTACGTTTCTAATGTTTTTTCATCATCTTCTATTTCATAATACTACCAGCCAGTCGGAACATTATTAAGATCATGAAACCTCATATAAAGTATATCAAAATAATTTTGATTAACTCCAGGCACACATCTATTGTGAACAATTTATGGCATAATGCACATTCGCTTGGAACATTATTATACATTTACAACGTATTAACTCTCATTTTAATCTCTCCGTTTCATTTGATTCACTGATAATATCATGAAACGACTTGTGTTTATTGTCCGCGAAATATAAAAATAAACACTGAATGAATAATGAATTCATAAAATCTCCAGCTTTGAAATCGGTAGCATTATTGGTTGAATTTTAACGAGTTCCCAATTCAAACGTTTTTTTGATTGAGCAAGAATATTAAATCATGAATATTGAGATGATCTATAGAATTTCAGCGAGAGCTGCATTCAGAGGATTGTTGCCTGTGTGCCAGGGTGATTGAAAAAACATCCATTTTTTTAAATATTTAGTACACCTGGGTATTTTTGTCTAAATAATGAAAAAATATCACTTTATAAAATTAGGGCAAATCGGTGTAAATTTAGTGTTTGCAAACAGCGTCAACGACATGTGTCAGTCTGCTATGTGACCAATGACCTGTTATTATATTCAGCAGTTTTAGAATTATAAAAATGAAGATATTGTGCTGGAATCTTGGAAAATGGATAAAAATATATAAGGGCTCGTCTGTTTGGCCTACTTCAGTTTTTTTTTGTTGAAATAATGAAATTTTATCATTCCGAGTTAAGCAAAAACACTAAAGCCTTGTTCTTAGATGCATCTTGAGTGAAAAATTAATAAAATTGCACTATCTAAACAAAATAAAATCATGATTCACGACTATAATAATCCTAGCCTATGACAGTGTCACATAACAACAATTTGAATATGTAACAAATACAATTTTTCACGTCAAATTTACTTACACAATCGTATTCCTTTTTTATGTCTGCACAATTACCATTCATTGCAATTTTCTCTTAAATAAATATTTTGAAAATCGATCATTGTTCAAACGGTACTTCATATATATTATATGTTTAAGTAACAATTAAAAATGGAAACATTTGCAACCCAATATATTTAATATTGTTGAATGTTATATTTTCGATTGTTTTGATTAACATACTTCTCATGAGGTATTGAGGAAAACTTCTGCAATAGAGCAATTTCTTTTTCTGACTCAAATTTTTTATTTGTCGAAATTTGCGACATATGACCCACGGAGTGGTTAACCTTTGCTTCTTTCCTGAATGAGTTTCCAATAGAAGGAGATTTCTCATGGTTTTTTTTTTTGAAAGAATAAACCGAAGATTAGAAACAAAATGAATCCATGAAGCACGAAGGAAAAGACAGTAATGCCAAAAAGTAAATTCCATCCTTTATTGGCCCTGTCTCTTATTTTTTATTTCACAGTCTCAAATTGGACACTTTGTTTGGAAGGTTAGGAAAATTGTTATAGATAAAAATTGTGCACATCTGCAAGAAGAAGACAACTGTTTTAATAAATTTTACGAATAAGTGTTATATTGCGTACTTTCGACATTGCTGATCATATGTTGGGATTATTGTAGTTCTAAATGAGCTTAAATGATAGAGGAAACTATTTACCTATTTACCTATACTTCTTTACTGTTTTATACCCTTTTTTCATGATTCAGACAAAAATATCAAGGTATAAAATAAATGTTTAAAATGTGATGTTTTTTGTACCACCTTATTGAATACGTATTCATTCATATGTGCGTCTATGTTTAAGTGAATTTTTCTTCGCTTACAAGGGATCCGCATTCCCGAAACTCCGACAATAATAATCGCTTTGAAAGCACAACTCGACAGGAAAGTTTTCATTGCCCAAGACGCACGTAACCTCTTAAGTTCATGTATATTGTATGCGTATTGGGAGCCTCGCGTGCTCTTTATCAGGAATTCTGAAACGCTCGAGCTTACACTAAATTGTAAATGAAAAAAATTAATTTACATATTCCAACAAAGCCCTGGTTTAAAGGTGACTTTTTACATTTTACAAGAAACAACAAGCCTTCTTATAGTTGCAAACACCAGTTTAATTTTTATTTTATGCTCTGAATATAAACCTAATTATTCTAAGGGGAAGTGTCCATTAATTACGTGAGACTTTCCACGTAAGTTTCACATTTCTAATTATTATTTTAAAATATGCTAACTAGCACCTATCTTGGCATTCAAAATTACATTTTATATTCTCATAAAAATCCTATTTTTATACGTACTTCTTACTTGTATTATTTATTTTTGTTATGTTATATTTTATATTATATACGTCCAATAAATATACTGTCGACTAAAAATTTCGGGTGGCAATAATTGATATGATTTTGTTATCTTGATTATATAATATGAAATATACGTGAGAAAGGCGTTGGCGAAGAGTTCTTAAGAATCTGAAGAACCATTACAATAGACCATTTTTAATTTACCCTTAAGAAATTAATGGACGTTTCTTGATAAATTTATCCTCTTTCGAAATTCCCGGAATTTATTTTTAAAAAATAATACCTTAAAACTAGCGTGAAGTAAAAATTTTTTTATAATAATTCTGGTTCTCTCACTCTAAGGCAATTTCCCTTAGCGACGTAAATTCTGTGCACTCATAGGACATGTTGAAAAATCGCAAGCATTTTAAGCAGCGAGTACGAGAAATGAAACTTTTTTTTCGTGGCGGACAGGCAATTTTCGTCGCACGTGCGTCGAATTAAATTTTCAGGTCATTTTCAGCACGTACCCGTTCACTGTTAGTTTTGTAAAACGCGCTCGTTTCGAGTTCGAATGATATAGTCGATCGAAATTAATGGTGCCCGACGCTTGTGTTCTGTTCTCCAATGGAGGGTTCGGCAGCAGAAATAGAAATTCGATTTTTTCACACGTGTGTCATTTATATTCAAACATCGAGCCCACCATACACAGTTAAATCTAAACAAAAGACATTTTAAACCATTTCTTTTCAACAAAAATACAAATTGCACATTTAATAAAAATATTAGCAAAACGTCCTTTTTTGTAGAAGTTGCCGAGCATGAAAACTTGAAAATAAAGCAAGAGTCAAACATGCAAAAAAAAATAAATAAAAGCGAGGAATAAAGGTGCATCCGTAATTTTCGCTCGGGTGAGCTACCACATTTTCCAGAAATTTTTTACTATGGAAATTTGAAATGCAATTGGGAACAAAGCATTTCATGGAACGTCACGTACGTACTTAGCGCTTTACGATTTTGGAGATATGGGAATAAATTTTTTTTTGAATGTGCACGATACGAACCGCCCTTTGTTGTAAGTTCCATAAAATATTACCCATCTGATTAAACATTAATAAATTTCTCCTTGAAGTATTACGAATTGCAGGGAAGCATAAAAGCTTCTAATGCTTTGCGTTTTTAACAACCCTCCACATTTATACTCACGATTTGTGAGGCATAAAATCAGAACATAAAGCTGCTGTCTCGAAAGACGCATATGCACATTCTTTATTCTTTTGCTTGTGATACTACGATAAAGTCACGATCAGAGAATTGTGTTTCTCATAAACAATTCATATAACGACAATGTGAGGAGAAGCTTGAAATATTAACGGATTTACTATCTGAAATTCTTTAAAAAAAAGAAGACAAGGGGATGTAATAATTCTTCATAATCAGAACATTATATCATTGTCAAATGGAAATGAAATCACAAATAAGTTCTGCGGTTCAACTTGATTTATGAGTTTATTTTCAATTTTTAAATGGAAAAGAAGTACAGTGGTCACTCCAATAGCAAAACTAATTTCCGTGGGAGCCAAAGTGCGTTGAAAAGAGAATTGCGTTTGACATGGCAGTCGATCAAAACATTTATCGAGGGTTCCATCAGAATTTTCCGTGTTCGATGAACCATTTAGCAGTGCACTCTCTATAATAAATTCATTCAAACTCCATTCCCTTTCGACTTCCGTGAAGACTACCCTGTTCAGTGAAATTCAAAATCCAGCGAAACCTTTTTATTGAAGATCCCATTGCCGTAAGAATATATAATAGCCATTCAAATCATTATGTGCGTTATTGCCTAAGAAAGTACAAATAGTAGTTTCAAGCACATTTTTTCTGTTATTTTTACAAACCTAGAACAAAAGTAATCTTTGACAAGCTTTTTTTCTGCATTCTAATATTTTGAATCAATAAACTGTGCAATATTAAAATTAATCACCAATTTTTGAAATTCAATAAATTAACTCAAATCAATTATTATTTAACATTAATGTAATCTTTCATCGGCTCATGTTTCTCCCAATATAATATATTCATTCTTATATTATTTGGTTCTAAAATTCTAATTGAAAAAATGCATTATTCTTGCGTTTTTTTTAGCAAAATACAAATGTTTTTGTAACAAATTTCTAAGTGAGTAGTAGTGAGTAGGTAGTGAGTTTACTTGACTTTTATTTGCACCCGCAAGACATTATTCTATATATATATTTACGTATTATTCGTCGGAATTTATCAGAATAGTATTTTCCGAAATGAAATAATTTTTGTTACTACAATGTACCAACCCTGGCTTTTGCATTTTGAGTTCCCGTTAGTTAATCAGTTCAAAATAATTACTGTAACATAACTTTGCTGTTGAAATTTATTTTCAAACATACGATTAGTTTACAAAGGCTTGTTTATGCTATTGAATGGTACATAGAGCTGTAATTAATTTTGCGTACTTTCATTGGGAAATTATCTCGCAGTGAAAGCGAATTTGGGAGTTAATTCGCGAAGAAGATTATGGATAATGTAATGTACTTCAAAGCACTAATTAGCAAATTAATGAATCACAGGCTAATTTCGACGACCACAATAATCGCTTAACATAAAGATCATTTGCAGAGCCAAGCCGAAATAATTACATACATCTTCCTAATAAACAGAATGAAGTTTTTTTTATTTGTATTTCAATTGGAAAATTAGAGAAAACTCAAAAAAAAAGTTACTTTGGTAGTAAAGCACATTTCTTAGATCTGTCTAAATATTATTGATTATCTGATCAATTCTCATTCTTAGATCATTTTTTTCTCTCTTTACACAGTTTCTCGGAAAGTTCTTTCTTCTTTTATCAGTTCGATGAACAAATCTTCTATGTATTCAGATACGTCTCATCAGAATCTGAAATTCTTATTCTCTTTTTCCTGCTGTATCGGATCTTTTCAAGAAAAGTTTCATCAAGGAGGTGAGTTGAAGGCACCACTTGAATATCCATCCACGTAGGGAGTAAAGCATATAGTGAATAAGGAACCTAGTCTTTTTTAATTCTATTAGTCGAGCACGCGACTTCCTTGAGCGGCTCGCCTTTTTCTTCTTTCTTTTGATAACGTTATCTTCCAACACACATATCCAGTTTCACAGACTTGGGAAATAAGTGTGTATATTTAGCTCTTGCTGAAATTCCAATTTGTGGCTCTGTCATTCATTCATTCACTTTTCTTTCTTCCACTTTGTGTTTCTATCACGCTCGTTATTCTTTCCCTCGAAAGGTTCGACGTTTCCATCAACCTGACCGAAACCATCAAGCCATTACGTAAAAGCTGTTATTAAGTCTTTACTGCTTTTACCTGTGTCCATTTACCAGAAGAATTTTGTTTTGACATTCTTATTTCGAAATTACAATACCAGAATCACAAAGTTGTTAGAAATATGCGATAGAATTGAATTGTGTGACCTTCTTGCCCTGCTAATTAATACGTTAAGTTGGTGAAATTCTAATAAAAAATGTTATCTACAAATTCAGATTTACAATATTCAAGGTCTTTTTGGAAACTTCTTCATTTTCAATTTTTTCTCAATTATCAATTTAATGTTATTCAGCTTTGAATAATTTGAATTAAAATTATATTCTTTATGCGCACTTCATACGGATAATGCTCAAGACTTGATTTTGTTGAACTCTGAATGAAAATCAAATACTGTTTTAAGGCTCTCACAATTTTTAGGATATTAATTTTCAAAAAAACTGTGGTTTGAAGAATTCGTTTAATTCTAGTGGCTATAATTTAGAACGAAAATCTATCGTATCTTTTCTTTCTATTTAAAATATCACTGAAGAAAGATTGAATTGCAAACCTTTTTTCCGAAAAGAATAAGCTCTCTTTATCCACGTTAATTAATCTTGAACATATATTGGAATTGTATTTCCATGGATCGTCAAAAAAACTTTCAGGAAATGTACACCCTTTCTTGTTTTATAGAACGTGCACGAATCAACCTCCTGTTTGCAATTACAAGTAGTTTTTTGTTAGTTTTATTGCGTTTTTCCTATGCATTAGAAACATCCGAGCGACGCTCAATACAAGCTCGTCAAATCAAATAAAGATTCGAAGCCTCCCTCGTGATCTCGTTTACAATGGTTCTGGATAAATGTAAAAATCCCTGGACCATCAATTTTCAGCCCTGGGAATCTGTATTCCAGTGACTGAGTCCACTGCAGAAATTGATGCTTTTCACACTTCGAGTGTTGGTACTCACAACATCATTGGTTAAAAAAAAGAGTGGAAACAAACAAAAAAATAGAGAAAACAACGCTGAGAGATAAAATGAATTCACGACAATTCGTGAGCACAAATCTAGATTAAAAAAAATGCATATGAATCAGTAGTAACGAGCTTTTTGGTCAGATATTCTCTGAATTACTACAAAAAACAGACAATTAATTATAGATCGAAAACGATAATTGAACTTGATTTGAAAAAATTCAAGTGAATCCGTGGCAATGACCTTTTTAGTGAGACAGAGAATGTTACTACTCTCAGGAAACAAATTCTTAACTTTATTTAAGCAATGAATTATCCATTTTATATTAAAATCCTTAATTTGAGCATTCAAATTCCCTTTCACTTTCTTCCTTTCTAACCAGGGTCTATAAAAGATAAGCAAACTCGTTTTGTAAAATTTCTGATGAATCAGTAGTAACGACTTGTATGCTCAGACATCATTTAAGTTACTAAATAAAGCAAACAACTTCATAGTTGTATATGGAAAACCCTTATTCAATAAATTTATGTACGTTTTACTTTTTTCCTTGACAACGAAGCTCCATAAGGGGCCTTTCAAAAAATACGTAACTCCTTTGAGGTGGTGGGGGTGGTGGGCCCCCCCCACCGTGTGGGGGGGGAAGAGTCAATTTAATCATTTAAATTTCTTTTCTCGTTCTTCCTTCTAACCGAACCCCATAAAATGTTAACAATCTTGAATTAAAAAAGTGCAGGTGCAAACTCGATTTGAAAAAGTGGAGGTGAATCAGTGGTGACGACCTTTTTAGTCAGACGTTCTCTAAGTTACTACACAAAACAAAAAAATTCTGAATTGTGTATAAAAACACTCTAATTTAATATACTGCTTTCTTTTTCCTTGTTCTCCTTACTCACCAAGTCACATACAAGGTAAACAAACTTGAAATGAAAAATTAAAGGTGAATCAGTGGTAACGACCTTTTAAGTCAGACATTATCTGAGTTGCTACACAAAACAAAGAAATTCGCAATTGCACTTAAAAAATCCTAATTTGATAGCTGACTATCTTTTTCCTTTTGTTTTTGCCAACTGAGCTCCATGACAGATAATGAACTCCATTTGAAAAAGCGCAGCTGAATCAGTGGTAAATCAAAAGAAAGCAAAAGAATTCTCAGTTTTATAACAAACTAAAACCTGATTGAATAATCGGATCTCTATTTCTCATTACTAGCCAGGCTGCATTAAAGGTAAGCAATATAAAAATCCGTAAGGTAATGAAAGTTCGCTAACGTAATAAATAAAAAAAATAAATAAGTAAACGCACTTAAATTGAAAGATGAAAAAAAATGTTTAAAGATTGGAGGAAATGTTTTTCCAGTAGGCGTATAAGAATAAAATCTAATTTAAAGTTCTTTTTACTATCGTGCTAGATTTATAAGAGATACAGTTTTCCCTCTGGGATTATGGGACGCTTTACGTACTCTGACTGGCACTATGCTTAGCTCAAAAGATAGACTTTAAGCTCTCTCACACTGACAGGCGAATGTTATTCTTATTCCAAACAAAAAGTATTTTCCTTCCCTTTGGAGTGTCGCTCGAGAATAAAATGCCTTTCAAACTGTACGATCCGTCGACTCGCGGCACGTTTCCCTTGCAAGAGGCCGTGTTACGCGCAGAGAAATTGCAGCTGAGATACAATTTCGCAGCTGGGAGGAACTCGACGGATAGACGACCTGAACAGAGTCGACCATGCAGGTCATGGAATCTAAGAAATGGCAAAAAATAACAGGATAATAAAAAGAAACCCCGAAAGTGGAGAGAAAAATTGAGGATTGAAAAAGAGAATTGGGACACAACCCAACACTTCATACTTCTGAGCTGTCTTCTGCATATTGAATTACAAGTATTTAGCAGATTTGGCAAAATTAAGTCTTAATAATAACATTTTCGAAATACTTTTAAAAACTGCGGTTATTGTTAACCGATATGTTTCAGCAGATTTCATGAATTTATAGACGACTAGCAATAATATACGCGCACATCATTTCGAAAAAAATAATTCAAAAGGCATCGATTTCCTAATATTAAACTTAGGGTAATTCATAATTTTCACGAAAATGGAAAATTCAGTGTATTGAAAAATACTAAAAATATAATAACTCGCATTTTAAATTTCCGAAATTAGTAACTTTTCGATGGCAGTGAATTTTTCAAATTTAAAATTGTAGAAAGTTGCAATTATAATTTTTCGGAAGTTGAACTTTCTGCAATTTTGTTTGCGGCAGAATAATTTCATCCCCAATTTATAACATTATATCAAATTAAAAATAAATCAATATTGACTGTCTAGTTCTTGCATGGTCTTATGTTTCGGGCAGAATTTTTCTTATTCATGCACAGTTCAAATTGAAATATGTATCAGTATTAAATCAGTATTTTTGAATGTTTTACTGCAACATGTTCACTTTTGATATTGTGTCATAAATTTTAAACGTTATTTTTGTTTTACAGATTGGAAATTAATGTTTTCAATTTTAAGGATATCTAATTAAAAACTATTGACCCTTAAATATTCTCGTTTTGTGTTCAGAATTTGGCTTTGAAAGCATTTCCAGCACTTTAAAGGATTCCGAAATGTTCTGGAAAGTTTTTGGAAATTTTTTTCTTCTTATGAATAATCAGAAATGCTTTTCGTGAGATTCCAGGAAACCGAAAAAAGTTTTTAGAATGCATTGGAAATTACATACTGGAGGTTGTATGAGATTTTGAAATATCTCAAAGTTTCAGAAAATTTCTGTAAGGTTTTGAAAAGAAGATC
This sequence comes from Andricus quercusramuli, assembly GCA_932178445.1. Lineage (NCBI taxonomy): Eukaryota > Metazoa > Arthropoda > Insecta > Hymenoptera > Cynipidae > Andricus > Andricus quercusramuli. The sequence goes on from CAKNXH010002447.1 coordinate 81,239, forward strand.
TTAAACACTTTGAATAAAATACTTAGTGCTCTCATTATTTATTCGCATTCATATAACACAATTTTATTTAACGGTATAAAGGATTCTCTAATTTTTTTTTCATAAAAGTAGAAGAGAACAATGATAAATCCGGCAATTAGCAAATCTAGAAGCAAAAGCAAGAAATAGTATAAATTGAGAATTTAATGGCTACCTTAATTTCTCTTGTCTGACAAAAAAAAGAAAGGATACCAAATTACTTCTTTTAATAAATTTTCTGAACATTTTGTCCAGTTTCTGGTATCCCTGCCTATTCAAAAACTCTGAATTCAATTTTATTTTATTCTCTGTTTTAATTCCTTTACAGAATTTTAAATCACTTTCTATCCTATCCTAAATGCGTATGCATTTTTAACGGAAAATAACTCACGAATCTTTAATTAGTGAACACGTTTCCAATGTTACCTATACATTTTTTCACTAATATTCAAATTCATCTTCTCCGCTTGTTCAATGTAAGAAGATATTCACTTAATGAAATTACTAAAGCCAATAGGATTACGAAATCAAATTTGAACTAGTCTCCAAATTCGTTATCAAGATTGGTTGTCGTCACGCGGATTCAAATACATGCCGGAGGATCTCCAAGATTAGGAGCGGCGTTTGTCAGTTTGCAAAATTAATTAAAAGCACTCGAGGGCGCGTATTAAACGTTTTCCAAGCGGTAAATTTTAACTGCGGTCCGGGACCCGCTATATGTAGCAATCGAGCAAGGAGTAAAGAGGGGATGATAATGAGAAGAGGGGATGATGGAGAAAAGGGAAAAAGGGATGAAGGCCCGAAACGGGAGTGCAAAATACAAAGAGAGGATGGTGAATCCTTCACGTCCTGTTCACGTAAAGCTCATAAACGTTAACGTGTATAGTCGCGGGATGTAGGAAGGATGTACAAATGTATGTACCTACACATACTGTTGTTCATGTTCGTTAACGTCAACGACGCGGCGTAGTGAACGCCGATCTCAAGTCGTAGTCACGGTGTAGATTTAACGTTCTACACGAGTCAGGAATTTCTTATCCGACCTGAATACCATAGAGAGAACTGTCGTAAAATGCTTACTCCAGGCACTACAAGACCAAAGACGTTGCTCATCATGTCGCCATCTTCTGCACTTGTATTCCCTGTTCACACAAAGAGAATGCAAAATTACCACCGCGATGAGAGCTTTCAAGTTTATACTCGTTTTCGGTTCCACATTCGCCAAATCGCTTGATTTATTGATGTACTCAATGCTACTCGAGCGGCCATCCATAAACTACGTAACAGCTTTTTCGGGGAGGATTTCAGGAGAATGTTACGATCTATTATTTACGAATAGTGACGGGGTGGTAAATTGACACTGTTGAATAATATTTATAACAAATCAGCACTATAAAAAATCCATGTATTTAAAATTATAGTATATCGTTAGAGCTTTCCAGTGGGTACAATCGTTAAAGAACCTCATTAGAACGGGTTTAGAATTTCGTAAGTCAGTCCAGACAACGTTCCCTAAACATATAATGTCCCAAAGACGTTAAGGGATGCATTTGGGACATTCTTCGTTTTTAGAACATTATTTAACCTCGAATTTTTGCCAGAAGAGAGGAAAACTGCAGAAGACCATCTTCCTGAGTTCAGCCGGTCTTCAACATTCGGTTTCAATTTTCGAGTGGCGTGTAGTTTCTTTGTTGCATGTTCCATTCTTCTTTCTAAATTAATTTCCTTTTTTTCATCATTCCTTAATAATTTTTCTCTCACTGAGAAAAATTTCTGATACAGATAACAAAATAATTTTGTTATAATTGGTGCAACATTTTCTTTTGGTTTAATTACATTTTTGTTTTACAAAGAAAAAGTTTTCATTGAACAAATAGAACAACATTTTGTAGCACAATTGTATTTTTTTCAAATAGAAATTGATAGAATTATTGTCGCAAAGACAGAAAGGTTACAGAAACACAAAGCATGAAAACATGATAGAACAGATAACATTTTTGGAAGCAAGAATAGGATAAACCACGATTGAAAGAGACATAATTATGTGAAAGTTTATTGAAATTCAACAGAAACGTAATAGAAAAAAGAACACATTAAGTTTGAAGAACATTGGATAACAATTAGTAATAATAACAATTTATTAAAAAAGAATGAAACGTATGAAATCAAACATAAAAAAATTGAAACCTAGGAAGAGAACACACTTATGTATTGTGTTTTGTGGATCGAAGGAAATGTTCTTTGAGATTTATCACGTTCGCCAAGGGTCTAAAGTGGATTCAATAGCCACCCCAAATCATCCGTCTATCCAAGGTATCACTGTACCTTTTTCCCCTTGGGATAATCTTGAAACACTGATAGTCTATAAAAGCTGCTCAGAATCGAAGTGAAAGCATTCATTATATATATTTATTTATTTATTCATTTGAAACAGTCAGTTAAAATTTAGGGTGAGAATTCCAAGTAAATTTTAAATTTACGAAACGCAATACTTCAGTTTTCTGCCTTCACTTTTTCAAATGTACCTTCCCTAGCATCCAAGGTAGATGAAATTAATTTTACGAATAGATACAAAATTTCAGTTTTAACTAGAGGAGAGGGATAATTAAATTGCAAAGGAGTTCAAAAATCGTATCGACTATAATACAAGTTCTTCAAACGAAAATAGTTATAAGAATCTTAAGAACTGAAATATGAACAAAAAGTTATAAAATCGATAAAAATAACTATCCGTGGTTCATACTTCTCCAGGCAATGATTTTTCATACGGAAGAATATTTCTGCGATACTCTAGTTCCTGTAGTATCTTAATTCTTTCAATCAAGAACTTTCATTTCCTTCGAATCCAAAGTTTTTTCCGATTCTAATTACTTCTCTTCGGTGGAGAGAACTTGAATACGAACTAAATCTTATTGAATTTATTCCACGGCTGTGTGTTTCATGCAGCAATCGTTAATCCATTTCCTAAATTCGAAAAAAAATTACATTTTAAAATAAAACTCTAAATGTAAGTTGGCAAAAATTCAAATAAGAGTAAAATATGTTCTAATCGCCTTATTTAAATTGAAAATTGTAATGAAAGTTATATTTTTTGTGTAAGGGCCTGAAGTGTTTCAAATTTGGAACTATACAACGTTTTTTCATCCAGAAAATAGAGAAAAAATTATGTTGAATAGAATTTATAAAGAAGCTTAATTTAATTTGAAAAAAAAATCTTAATTAAATACATGAATTTACAGCCAACTAATCAAATTTTCAATTAGGAAAGATACGTTTCGAACCAAAATTGAAATAGTTAAACTCTAACTTAAAAAATTAATTTTAAACCAAATGAAATAGTCTTTAAGAAAACAGTTTGATCCTCAACCAAAGCAGCTGAAATTTCAACCAAATAGGTGAATTTTCAACCAAAAATTATGAATTTTAAACGAAAAATGCAAAAGTTGATATTTAACCCAGAAACGATTTTAATTTTAAATAAAAAACCGTCTAAGTTGACTGAAAAGGATGAAATCTCTAACAAAACAGATGAATCTTCAAACTCAGAAGTGGAATTTGTCTATAAGATTTTGTCAGAGAACAAAAAATTTGAACCATTTTCTTAAGTTCTTAAGCCAAAAAGATGAAATTGATATAAAACAGTTGAATTTTTTAACGTAAAAGCTAATTTGTAATGTAATATTTCAACTTCATAAGGAATTCTTAAATTTCAAACAAAAAATGTTCATTCACAGTGAAAAATGTAACAATTAAATAAAACTGAAAAAATGCAACCCAAAATATATACGTTTTTGAGTGAAGAGATGAAATTTGTACCGGAGAGATACATTTTTATTGGAGAAAGATTTTTCAGTGAAAAAAAAAATTCATCCAAATTTTTGAATTTTCAAGCCAAAAAGTCGAATTTTCTATTGAAGAATTAAATTTTGAATAAGAAAGTGATTTTTTGATTAAATATCCGAGTTTTATACGAAATTCTTGATTTTTCAAGTCAAAAAGATGAATTCTCTAAGAAAAATGTTATAGTTTATATTTCAATACAAAAAGACGAATTTTCCTACGAAATAGTTTAATCATCGACCAAAACAGATTTGCATTTTTAACCAAGAAGGACCAAATTTCTACCAAGATGGTTCTCAAACTGAAAAACAGAATTTTCAACAAAAGAGTTGAATTTTAAACTAGAAAAAGGTTTTTCAGTGAAAAAAAAATCAACCACAGACCGTCTTATTTTCAATATAAAACGACGAATTTCCAAACAAGAAGAATGACTTTTTAACAAAATTGTTGAATTTCTGAAAAAAATGTAAACCAAATAATACAATTAAAAAAAAATTGAAAAAATACATAATAGTGAACTTTTTAACCAAAGAGAATTAAATTTTGAATAAAAGATAGTTGGATTTTCTTTTTCGGTTCTATTAGTTCGGTTTGTAATTGAGTTTAGAAAGAAGGAAAATATGAGAATAGAGGAAAGATTGCTAGAAATGAATAGGAAGTTTGTTAATTAATTACGGCGATACCACGCTGAAAACACCAGTTCTCGTAAGATCACTGAAGTTAAGCAGTGTTGGGCGCGGTTAGTATTTGGATGAGTGATTGTTCGGGAATACTGCGTGCTGTTTGCCCGTCGTGGGTGTGGTGAGCCCACACTTAATGGTATAAAAAAATAAGAAACAAAATAATAATAGTGTATATAAACATTGAAATTCATTTTTAGTACTTGGAATGAACAAGGTGAGAAAACTAGCAAGTCACGCCTACCCCGAAAGGGAAATGGCTTAATGGTATAATAATAATAATAATAATGATCAGAAAATGAAGAGCATCTTCCACTGAACAATTTTGATTTCTGACAACACATGTAATTATAAAGTTGCACTAGTCACAAAGATTAAAAATAAAACAGTTTTTTTTTGCAAGAAATTGGATATCAAACAAAAATAATAAATCAACTAATAAATAAATAAAAATAACAAATTTAATAATTACCACTCGAATCAGTACATGTTTATTATTTCTCAGTGATTGAAATCTAGCTACAGAAATTAGTAAAATTTAACTGACAACCAGTTACATTTTGCCAATGCAAATTAAGAGAGTACATTATTTGAATAGGTTAATCAGATTAAATCAAAAGGCTTTCGCTAGAATCCCCCTTATCCCCTACTATCCCCAAAAGTTATAGAAAATAGCACACGAACAAATTTCGAAGCCTTTGTAACAAAAGGTCACGAGCAAAATGGTGATAAGTTAATTAGCTTTTTAAATGAAACTTTGTTGAGCTTTTAAGAGCTACCTTCTAGAGCTTTCCTCATTTCTCCACCTCACTCCTATCTCATTATCGCTTCCTGTTTTCATCCCTTTTTCTCTCCCGTTTCACTCAGTTCCATTGAAAATCTATCCACTATCGCCATTTCCTCTGCTTTCCTTCATCCCTCTTTAACAATGAAAACCCCCTCCTTTGTCGTATAACCTTCTACGTCGACAACCTCCAACGTCTACTCTACTCTTGTAGAAAAGCCTTAGTATAAACGCGCAAGTCGAGACCCCGTAATCAGGACCATAACACGAAGCTCTGAGAGCACCCTTAACTCAGCGGAGCTGCGTCACCTTAATTGAAAGTACACGAATACACACGAAACAAACGACGTTTCTCCTTTCTCTCAGTGCCTTCGAAAGTAAACGAAGATTTTCAAACTTTCTAGTTGATTAAATACCAAAGAAAGCAGACTAATTACTTTTGTCTACAATGATGCATTTTTGGATGTAACAAGTCGTTAATCTATTTCAAAGAAATTCCGCTTAAAAGTGGGACGGTGGTGGCGAGTTATTTCCAGAAAAGAAGCATCGGCGCAAAGAACGTTTTTTAAGCAGAGGTTTTGTCTCACTAAAATTTATGGTTCTTTCAATTTTTATTTCATTTCAAATAGCATTTAAGGTAAAATTACAATAAACAAACAGAAGAGTCGGAAACTTTTATTTTAAAAATACACCGACTTTTACCTGATTTTTTTGACTGAGCAATTTTTACTTTTCCTAATCATTAATATTCGAAGACCAGCATTTTAATATTGTAGAATTTTTAACGCAGAAGCTTTCATAAATGGAATAACACGATGAAGAACCAAATCAAGATTAAAAAGTTTCGAATTTATTTATTTATTAATTTCAACCAAGAAAGATTACTTTATAAAACAACAGATAAAATTTTAATTCAAAATGAGACATTTTCAATGAAGCGGTTTTAATTTCCGACCAAACAAGATTACTTTCAGGGAAGTAGTTGAATTTTCACAAAATAATCAAATTTTCCACCAAATAGTTAACGTTTTAACCGAAACGTAAAATTTTTTAACACATTAGATTGAAATTCCACCAAAAACCGATGCATTTTCAACCGAATGAAGGAATTTTTTAAAGACAGTTGAATTTTCAACAATGACAACAACTTTTCAATCCAGAAGGACGAATTTTCTGTCCAAATAGAATAATATTCAACAATACAGTGGAATATTCGACCAAAAAAATGACTTTTCAATAAAATACTTGAATTTTTAACAAAGTAAGTTAAATTCTCAACAAAATATTTTTTCTTTTACCAAATGTTCGAATTTTCCACATACAAAGATAGATTTTCAAACAAAGGGTCCAATTTTCAAACAAAGGAGATGGAATTTAACCAGAAACAGTTGATTTTCAACATAATTTTCGATAAATATAGATTTTTCAGTCAAGAAAGAGAAATAAGTTCATGCGAGTTGTTGAACTTCCAATCCAAAAAACCAATTTTCTGTAGAACAGGTAAATTTCAACTTTTCATTAAGAAGTTATTTCAACAAAGAGCTAAGCTTCTAATTTTTTATTTTCCCTCATCATTAATATGCAAAGACCAGAATCTTAATCTTGTCCCATTGTTAGAATAGAATATTGCATAAATGTATTAAAAAATTTCAAATTAAAGATTTAAATTTACGATCATTAGCAGTTACTTAAAGTGCCTCTTATAGATATTCCCTGACTTTTGCAAGATTCTTGTAAAATCCTTGACTTTGCTCAAAAATTTGTATTTATTAATAAATACTTTGTAATTTTAAATTCAAGTATCTCATCATCCCGAAAATTTGGGACGACTAGTTCATCCCCTTTTTCAATTTCCCCAGTTTTTCAGGACTAGTCACAGCCTTTTGAATTACAAATATATTTTTTATTTCGGAAAACACTTTTATCGTAAGATACAGAAATCTAATCTAAAAATTGCCAGCATTTTCATTTATCAATTTGAAATACCATAATAGCTAATGTTTCTGTGAACAGCAATAATTTGTCTTTCAAATTTCAATTAGCGTTTTTTTTTTAAATGCAATTAACTTCCGAGATAAGGAGAACTTTTAGAAATTTACTGCGCTCATTTTAAGAATAAATTTCAACAGAATACTGCTGATATATTGAAAATACCTTGAAATTTATTTTACAAAAATGTTGTCTTATCATGTTAGACACGTTTTTTCTAAATGATTGTAAATGTCCATGGTACGAATAACGGGACCCGAAAAACGTGTTATTTGTACCAAAATTTCACTACAAACTTGATTTTTTTTAGAGTAGACACTCCCTTTTTTAAAATATTGCCAACATGTCATCAATGTCCTTCGCAAAACATTCGATTAGTCCAACAACTTTGAAAAATGTTAATTATTTCCCAACCTATTAATGGCAATAATATTTCCTGAGAATTTATGAAAACGAAAATAACTGATCAAACTGAGAGTCGATAAATAAACGCTTAAAGATGGGCCAAAATGAGTATAAAATAAATTCAAAAATTGTTCCTAGCACACGTTCGCAGTATTCAGAAAAAAAAATCATTTAGGATAACAGAATATTGTTCATCTACTTCAAATAAAAATGGATGCCAAAATCATCAATTGAAAATTATTTCAAAAATATTTCAATAATGAGAAATATTTAAAAGAACTTTTTAAGGGGGTAGTCACGTTTAAATTACTTTTTTCTAGATAATTTTTATTTGCATTAATTTTTATTTGACATTTCAAATTTTTCAATATGTTGTAGGACATGTTTTTGGCTACCAAGCAAATAATTATTGTAATTTTTCATCAACATCCGGCCGAAATATGGGTGACCAGAAGACGTCATGTTGAAAAACAGTCGCCATGATTTCTCAATTTTGGATCATCTAAAACATAAAAACCAAATTGATTCTTAGAGAGTACATAAGTGGCTATCGCATGAACCTCAATCATATAAAAATATTGATGAGTAAACAAATGTTGAAAGTTTTTATTATTTTTCCTTGTTTTCCACGTTTTTACAACAACGAAAAATAATAAAAACTTTCACCATTTGTTTATTTATCAATATTTTTTCATGATTAAGATTCATGCGATAGCCACTTATGTACTCTTTAAGAATCATTTTGGTTTTTCTGTTTCGGATGATCCAAAATTGAGAAATCATGACGACCATTTTTCAGCATGGCGTCTTCCGGCCAAACATATTTCGGCCGGATGTTGATGAAAAATTACAATATTTGTTTTTTGTTTGGTGGTCAAAAACATGTCCTACAACATATTAAAAAATTCTTAATGTTAAATAAAAATTAATGCAATAAAAAGTTATCTGAAAAAAGGTCATTTAAACCTAACTACCACCTTAATTATCTACTTAACGAAGAAAATATAACTGGAACGTTAAATCCAATTGAATAATTATTATCAAATCTGATTAAGAGAATTGACATTTGATTGGTATAAGTAATGAAACGTCTGGAAATTATTCAGATTCGAAGCATTGGCACGGACTTATGTCAAAATGTTATATTGCAAGTGCTTATATTTAAAACCCTTGATATTAAAACGTCTAGACACTGGAAATTGACCAGTCTGATGAATGCTTTTCATTGGAATGAAATTTGTATAAAGTAAAGTTTTTAATTTTTTAAGATTTTTTAAATTTATAAAGTTGTGTATATTTAGGACCAGCATGAGGAGTACATTCACAAGAAATAATTATTATAAGTTTTCAATTAAATTATTTTCCTTTAGGTATGTCAATTAAATTATAGAAAGTTTCCATGAAACCTTTGGCCCAAGCATTCGAAGCTTTAAATAAAATTAATTGATCATTAAGAAATCCTTGGAAGGCAAGAAATATTTACTTTTCCAGCAAACTTTTCTTAGGAAATGACACGTCATATCACTTTTAAAAAGTGAGTCGTGAAATGTAATCATTTCAATCAGCAACAGGATTGAGAGAAAACTTCAAACTGTATAAGGCTTTTATGACCAGAAATAAACTGCGATTTCCTTTATTTTAGAACTAAATTAGTTTTACAAATCCTTTTAATAATCTATCGAGCTCCATGGTATTTTCAGAGTAGATTCAAGTGGTCATTTCGAAATGAATTTCCCCATCATAAAATTTTCTGTTGTCTATCATGAATAATTAACTCGTCGATAGTCAGTCACTATTGACGTAACAATCATCAATAAATGATACATATAATCCGTAACTATTCTCATTTTCTCTTGATTATTAATTACGTATTTAATTAAATCAATTTAAAATTGAGAGGTGAATTCGATATTCATTTCTTCATATCTTCATTTTTCTGATTGAGTCAGTGACCTTTATTTTCTCAATAAACAAATAATAATTTGAGAAAAGCACCTTGAAAGAATCCTGGTCCTCCCCAGGACATTTTCGTCCATTCAAACTCCCATAAATGTCTCAGAAAACAATAAAAGCAAGCTTGACAGATTTTCAAACTGGGAGGTTCACGATCAATAATTTTTCTCGCCTGTTAGTCACAAATATTCCATCCGGAAAGGCAATTTATATCCGACAGCTGGTTGCGATAGATTGTACGGTTATAGTAGCCATGTTACACACAATACATGAACCGCAATGTCGCTCCTCGGGAGTGTCGATCGTAAAACGACAGGAGGAAAATATACGCCAAAGTAGATAAAAGGTGAAAGTAATAAAGCCTCGTGACCCAATCCGTTCTACATTAAAAACTTGGTATTTTTTTATGAAGACGTACTTGCCAAAGCAAATGATTGCAAACCACGATACGGCCGGTCAGCCCTCTGTTTGATCAAGCAAAGTAGTTCAAATAGAGCATATGCTCAGCCAACCCCTCAAACCAAAAGAGCTATCGAACGTCTGATAAAGGGTCTTTTTTATTAAAAGAGAGTAAAGAGAAGTATCTTTTAGTGGAACAGTCGTTACTAATCGATTTTAATGATTATTAAGCAAACTTTGATGTATACAGTGTGTTTACTCAAATTCTATAAAAAAACTCCCTGACATTCCAGATTTATTTGATGTATTTCTAGATTTTTCTAAGTGTAATTTTGTGTAGAAAATTCGTATTTTCTTCCTCATAGAATGATGTTTGTGATGACCTACATATGCAAATCTACTTTTTTGAAATATTTTCATATAATTCGACCCCTGAAGCTCAAAAATGAAATTTGAAAAAAATTTCGTGTTGATTTCCAGGTCTGACAGGATTTTGAGCCAGATCGGCCATTTTGAGATTTCAAAAAATTGTACTTGTTTATATGAGAAAAACTTTTATGATATTCAAGATACAGCAAGGCGATGTTCAAAGTATTTGTTCGCGTTTTCGAGACGCATCGATAGATCCATTGTTGAACCTTTTTGAACGACCGGTACCGATTTACGAAGTTCAAAAAAAATGCTTTATTCTTTTTATGTGAGAAAAACATTTTTGATTTTTTAAATACATCAATTCTATAGGTAGTGTATTTGTTTTCATCTGAAAACTGCATCGGTCAACCTATTTCCAAACCTTTAATGACGGACCAGTACCGATTTTCGCAGATTTAACAATAAATTGTGTATTCTGTTTATATGAGAAAAACTTTGTCATATATTAGAAATACTACAGTGCTGTATCTGACGTGTTTGTTCGCGTCTTCGAGACGTGTCGAATGATCTCTTGAATTACCTTCTATGACCTCGTATGAAATAGCAGTACCAATTTATAAGCTTAATAAATATATTGTTCATCCTCATGATATGTGGAAAACTTTTTTAATATTGGGAATATAACAGTAATGTATATGATATATTTGTTCGCGTCTTCGAGACGCATCGATTTTCCAATTGAAGAACCTTTCATGACCTATCATCACCTGCCAATATCCTTTTAAAATTTTTAACAAAAATTATTCACTTCGTCCATAGGAGAAATTTTGGATATTGGAAATATAACAGTACTGTATTTGATGTAATTGTTTGCGTCTTCGGGACGCATGGAATAATCTATTGACGAACTTTTGATGGCCATTCTTGCATGGTCAATACCGACTTGAAAATTGAAAGAAGGTACATTGTTTCTATGCGGAAAACTTTTGTATAAATTTGGAATATAACACAACCTTAAATAAAAAAGTTTTTTACTGTGACAGAACAATTCGCTTGAATTTTTTATAGGCTCTCTGATTTTCTGAAAATAAGATTTTCGTTAAGACAGAAAGACAAGCTTTGAAAATATTGACAGTATCAATGTTTTCTTAGGACAAATTGGTTGAATACATTTGGTATATATTTATTTGAATTCAGCTGGTTTGAATTTCAAATTAAAATCTTTCTCAACTGAAATATCAACTTTTAAGTTTTCTATTGACAATTCGTCTTTCTTGGTTGAAAATTCAATAAAATGATCGTAAAATAATTTTTTTTCAATGAACATTTAACTATTCCATTTTTTCATAAATTTATCTTTTTCTGTTGAGAGTATAATTATTTTCTTGAAAATATATGTATTCTGTTGACATTTTTTTTGTTATAGAAAATACAAATTTGTTGTTAAAAATTCCACCAGTTGCTTGAAATTTGGCATGCTTGGGTTGAAAATTCAACTTTTTTGTTGGAAATTGATTTTTTCGGGTAAAAAATCAACTACTTAGTTGAAAAGGGAACTACTTTGTTGAAAATTCGGCTCTTTCAAAAAAAAAAATTAATCTAGTGCTGAATTTAATTAATCAATGTGTTTAATTTTGAAAGCTTTGAAGAATATTTATAATATATTTTCAAATATATCAATTAAAATTCTCGAATGACTAAAAAATAATTTAAAAAAGAGAAATACATCCATGAATCTCAATAATATGTGAAGAAATTTTTTTCTATTTTGTTGGGATTAGTGAAAAAGGTACAAAGAGGTTTGATTAAAATATATTTTGGTCCCGAATCGATAGAGCCACTTACTTTTTTTTCCAATGTCTTTGTTGGACTGAATCCACTATTCAAACATGAAACAACAAAATTGTTGTTTTGTTATTGTAACTCTAACATGTCATATGTTCTGGCAGATTGCATTTCCAATACGTCAGACATAAAAGAAGAAACGACAGATTTAAAAGTATACAGAGATATATTTGCAATTTATATTATGTTTCAGAATATCTTTATTGAACCAGGTAACGTTTATATTGTGAATAACAACTCTCTGACATCGATAGAATTTCATGAAATCATCTGAACCTCTTTGAATCTCTTAAAATACCTCAAAATTCTCTAAAATCTTTGCGAATCTTTTGAAATTCCCTGAAATCCATTTAAATTGCTCAAAATCTTCAAAATCCCATTGAAATTATGAAATCTCTAAAAAAAGCTTTGGAAGTCAAGGTCAATTCGATGAAAAAATGTGATTCTGTAGAGTACTATGTCGACTTGGAAATACCTCAATATCCCCTCAAATCTTTCAAAATTCCGTGTAATCATTCAAACCTAAAATCTTTAAAAATTATTGAAATCCCATGAATTCTTTCCAAATCTTATGAAGTTCATTCAAATTGCTTGAAATCTTCGAAATCCCGTCAAAATCTTCCGAGTTCCTTCAATATTCTGGAAAATACCTTTCGAGATCCCCGACAATCTCATGAGATTCCTAAAAAGCTTAAAAAATCTTGTCAAATTCCATAAAAATGTGTTACTTCTGGAAATTACTTTGTAGTCCTTTGAAATATCTTGAGATACCTTAAAATCTGTTAAAATTCTAAAAAATCACTATAAATGGTGCAAAATCTCGATTGCAATGAAAGCAATTGATGTATTGTTAATATATTGACTGAAAAATAGGAACACTGACGTAAAAAGGAGGTAGGGGTGGTCACTCAAACCTCACAAATCTTCACGATAGAGGTAGTGGGTCTGCAATTTTAAAAATAATTCTTTCGTAATTAATGGAAGTTCCTTAGTATATAGTTTATGTTATTGCGCAAGGTCTCTTGAAGTTGCATTATGTAATTATGAATATCGAGTTGAAATTCTACAAAAGCTAAAAACCCAAATCGAGGAATGTCAGAATGAAAAAAAAGGAGACAGAATGAAGATAAAGGGTTTACGGTCTATACGTGAAACTATTCGCAAAATGTTACACTGCTGCAAATAACTTTTTGAAACTGTGGTCCAACTTTATGATTCAGAGCAACTCGTTAAAAGTCTTTTTTTCGGCGGAATTATTATGGGACACTTCATAAAGTGTTTTTATGTTTTATGAACCACGGTTTAGAATTCTCGATTCAAAAGAATGAAATTTAAATTAGGAAATGAAAAACTTCGTTAAACGGGAAGAAAAAATCAATTACATATTATTTCGCTTCTTAAAAATTTGAAGATACTTTAAGATTTCATCTTAAATTTATTTCCTTTGATCTAAAATATGAAAAGATTAAATACTTCACTGAAAAGTTTGAAATTTACCAAATGCACCAATAAACCAAACATATTGCTTTTAGCGATAAATTCCCAACAGCACGATAATGCTCGATTTCACAGAAGTTGTACAAGTATCCATATTTACAAATACGAAGGTAATTCGAGATCTCCAATGATGAGAAGCCGCAAAAATGTTACCGATTTTGTAAGAATGAATCTAATTTCATTATATTTTGGCGTGAATCTGAAATATTGACTTTTTCAATAATGTAAAAATCAATGGAAACTTTCAGCTTTGAACTTCAAATGTTGCTTTGAAGAATCAATGATCCTTCCATGAAATTAAATTATATAAAATTATTACATAAAACTGAAATAAATAATGCCTATTTGGATCAAACTGCACGCAAATACAAAATTTCTAAACAAATTGCGAAAGTCCAAATAATGACCAAAGTACTAGAAGAGTTCCGTTTCATTTTTTCGGTAATTTTACAAGTTCTGATGGAACTTTTATAGGAGAAAAGTATCGGAAATGTCCCACTCAATTTTTTGTATTCTCAGCAGGAACTTTTGAAGGCAAAAGTGCCAAAAAAGTTCCACTTATTTTTTTTTTTTTAATTTTTACAAGCCCTAATACTGATTGGGGAAAAAGTACTAGGAAGGTTATATATATTTTTTTAATTCTACAAATATTGGCGAGATTTTTGTCCAGAAAACTTACTGCTAAAATGTGTCTGGAGAACCGAACCGATTCAAAATATGTCCTGTTCTAGGAAATTTTATACTTGCTATTTTTCAGTAGAATTTTTTTAGGACAAAAGTTCCGGAAAATTTCTGTTTGATTTTTGCGAGATTCTGTACATTTGATTTGTCTGATTTGTCTTTTTATTTAAAAATTTCTTGCATTATTTTGGAATTTTGTATTTCTTGTGAATTTCTACTTTTAAATTAAGCAAAATGAAGACATTTTTTTGTCTGTTATTTGAAAAAATACCGCATGCTTTCTCTATGAGGAAGCAAATAAATTTGCTAACGGAAAGTAAAGTGCTCTGAAATGAGCACCATATAAATACAATCAAAGTGGAAACACTCTTGATCGAATTCACAGCTAGTTTAAAATTGTTCAGAAAATTTGGTATTTGAGTACTAATTTTTCGCATACCTAGCACTTTAGCAGGATTTTGTACGGTACTCGATGGGAACACAATGGATCTTTTTTCACTCAAAGGAAGAGAAGAAACAGAAAATTTGATTAACAAATATCATTTTTTATTCAGAAATATAAAATCACATCCCCGTTTCTCTAAATGAAGCCCGGAATGAATCTAGAGAGTCGAAGCACTTATTATAATGATCTGCGTAAACGGCGCGGTCGTCCGTGAAGCTTCAGGCCTTGGCAGCCACCAAGTTTCACCGTCTCATTTTTCCTTTCGCCATTTGCTAATTACCGATGGGAAGCTCGGCTGAATCCCGTGCTTTCGCGTAACGTAATACGCGGAACATTAATTCTGAACGACATTACTTTCGGAGACACGAGCTGGAACGGGACATTCAGGAAATCGTAATTAGGCATTGTACAAGGAAACCATCGCGGTTCGCGGTGTGCTCGTGGGATTGAGAGAATAAATGAAAAGCTGAGTTCGGAAGACGATCGTGAAAATGGAAGTCTCCTTTCTCTGTCGCTAGCAAACGGTTCATCGAGAAATGGAAAATTTAATTTTCGCGAAATGTGGATCGACCTGCAAATTATTCTCGTAACCTTATCAGTTTTCGATAACGTAGAGAAATTCAGCTCGTTACGAAACGCGCGTCTAGACCAAATGGGGCCACGACTGCAAAGCGAGTGAAACGTATGAACTTTCCGAACGAAGTAGTAAAAAAAAAGGGAAAGAAATAAAAAGAGAAATAAAGGAAGATAGAGGAAATGAAGTGAGCTCGAAAACTCGCTGACCGAGAGATGTAATACGACATATGTGGGGAAGTGAATTTTTGCATGTTTTTTGGTTATTCATCGAAACGTCAGACATCTTAATAGAAGACCAAGGGAGAGAAAAATAGCAGCGACAAGAGAGAAATAAAGAGGATTTTTGGACTCTCATGCAAAATATACATTTCCTATAATGTCATATTTTGTGACAGATGCAGGCGGTTCTTCATACTTTGTGGAGCAACATCGAGCGTAATGATAAACAGAGACAGCATGAGATATCGGAAAAGAGAGAACACAGTTCCGCGATGAAATTATTGTTGTCATTATTATTATTATAACTGACCCGGATTTTACCAAAAAAAAAAGATAAATAAATAGGAGATTCCTGCTCGTGTTCGCATTGAGTAGGCAGGGGTTGAAATGTTTAATTGCAATTATAAAGTAAAATATTTGTATCATATATCAAAGAAGTGGATAAATGTGAAATAATTTCCTATCACAGTGTCAAAAAACGAAAAAAAATGGACAATATTTTAAATTATCTCTCATTTGATTAATTTTTTGTTTGATAGTTAACTTCTGCTCTACGGTTACACTCAGACTAAAGAAGCTTTCATAGTGAAAAGAAAGGACTTCATGCTCTTTCAACTGAACTCAAATTTTTGTTTGATTCTAGCAATTACAAAATGGCAGAATGTATATTTTTTATTTAGCAAAAGTGAATTTTCTCAAGAACTACACTTTAAAAATATTTGTCTGCAGCGGAAACAACATAAGGTACAAAAAAATGTTCATATAAAAGTTTGCACATCTAGAAAGCTCTAAAAAATATACCTCTTAAATTTAAAAATTAACTCCTGCCGTAAAAAATGGTTAAGCTCTCATAAAACTGATTGGATGCTTTTTTATTATCTCAGAAATTAAAGAAAATGGGGGAAATTACAAAACGGTGGTGCTTTTCGAAAAATCTTTCTTATTTCTTCCATAAAAAGAGCGGATATTTTTTTTTCTAATAAGTTTTCTTAATGAGAAGCAATACTTTACCAGAAATAAAACTCAGGAGATCCGTAGCATACATCAACATCTATTTGCAAAAAAATGAAAACTTGAGAAGTGGAATTCTTGGGAAAATCCACTTACAAGAGTTTCAGAAAAACTTATCATTTTCTGAGAATTTACCAGTAATATTCAAACATAATAAACATATGGAAGGATGATATAAAATCAAAGCATAATATCAAATAAAAATAGGATATATCCCAATAAAAAATAATTAGCATGATTTGAAATGAAATTAGTTTTTAATTAGCAAAATGTTTCCGTTAATTGTAAATATTTAAATATTTTGGTGGAGATAATAATAATTGAAATCCGAGATATATATTCTTCAGCTTCAGTTTTCGATTTCATTATCGGGATACTTTGTTTCTGTTCATGGAAAAAGCACAAAATAAATTAATAAAAACTGAGTCTAATCAGCTAATTATCAATTTCCTGTGAAATGTCATACTCTTGTTTTCTCTGAGCGAGTTTCAACTACACAAAGAGATGCACGAACATTATTCCTGCCCAAGGACTAAACTTCCTCGGCCTTTCAACCGACGTTATTCTGGCGCGAGTCTCCGGCGACGTAATTAATTATCCATCGAGCAACGAAGCTGCGGTCTGACGAAACGCTGATATTACTACTCAACCTGCAGAATGTACGTCATTCCAAGTCCTACTCGAGATTTGACACCATTATTCAAAATCCAAAGAAAAGTTCCTCCATCTCAATATAATATTACATCTCTTAAAAATTACAGTCGGGAAAATGTATAGCTGAATCAACCAAATTTGATGAAATATATGAAAAAGGGTTGAGGAAAAGAAAATGTTCGGTTAGCGAAATTTCGTGGATTCGACCAAAAGATTTGATCAAAGTGACTAAATGTTTTGTTTAGATTTAAAAAACGTTGATTGAGGCAAGTGAATTTTTTCGACTTAAAACAAAGTTTGTTTATTTAGAACCAAACCTTTATGTAAATCAACCAAACGTAGTCAACTAAAGAATTTTTCGAATGAGCAAAATTTTTTTCTATGTCAAAATTAAATATCGGCCTCATTATTCAAACCAAGGATTTCATTTAAATTGATGCAAAATGTATCGGCAGAGTATCCGGGAATAAAAACTGATTCAGGAAAATATCCTGAACTTTTGAGTATCTTTATTTCCGATCATAAACGTTTTACATCTGTTTTTTATGTTCTGATCATAAACCATAGTTGTGAGCTATTGTTCAATACGAAACCATAAAATAATGTCTTGCATGCATTTTTATGTGAATTAATCTTAATCTTCTTTAAGAAAAGCGGTGTGATTAAATTGTCTTGAAAATCTCGTACTCGTTGTACTAACGGTTACTAACGGTTTTTCTTGACAAACGATTTTTCGAAGTTCCAACATCAAAAGTGCCCCAGTGCCTCATTTTTCAACCTGGAAGGTTTGTTCAGGGCATAAAATGTCGGTATGATGTCGGTATATAGGTAGTTGTCAAATTGAAGGAAAACTTGAATTCCCAGTAGAAACGCGTACTGATTTTTTCACATTTAATAAATACTTATTATCATCCTCTACAAAATGGTCAGTTATTTTTTCTTTTCATTTCTGTTCCTATTTACTTTAATTTAATAGAAGAACACCCCAAACGCCATTACCGTAAGGCGTCCCAGCCTCACTTTGCACAAGGATAAACTGATTTTCTCCTTTTTTTAGACAGTAACCTGAAAACCGCTTAACGTATCAAGTTTTTAAACTTCATATGAACATAAATTTAACGTAGGCACATTTTTCTATGTCGAATAAATAATATTGTGAGAACCTAAAAGTCCGTCCCTCGATTCTTGTAATTTCAGACGTCATTACCGTACGTCTTTTTTTCTAGTAAAATATTGTAGTTGCAGTTGAGTGATACATACATAAATATTAGGCGTATCGCTTAATACAAGATTGTATAAAATTGAGCATAAAAATATCAACTCTTTTCTTTGTGGATCTAATATTAAAACTGAAAAGTTTTTCTTGATAACAAAAAACGTCATTCCCGTACGTGCGTTAGAAACCAGTTTCGAAGTGAAAAAATATCATAAAACCCATTCCGTTACTTGCTCAGCGGTGTTCTCTCTCATAAGAAGGTGACATTTTATGATTAAAATCTGTTATTTTTTTTATAAATATTAAAAAAGGGTAAAATTCACCATTTTCACGCATCATTAACGTACGGTACAGTAGAAGATCGTACGACTGCTTATATGCTCGTGCGCGTGGATCAAGTGGATCTAACGAAGTGAGCTAAATGAGTCAAACAGAAAGGAAGGGATGTGCTCTTTCATGAAACTCCTAACCTGAAATCCAATTTCCGTAGCGAGAAATTTATTTCAAATTTACTATCGGTGGGGGAAAAATGGATCTAATCCAGAATTTCAATAATCGTTTGAGGCTGAAATCCGACAAGTTAACAAGTTTAGCTGTTAGTCGATCGAGAGGATGGTTAAGACAGTAGCGTTTAAAGACTCGTATGATCGAGATAGCAACACGGGAAAGGTAGTTCGCGAGGGGCTTCATTACAGTTCGCTCGAAAGTTTCTCGACCAATCTGGCTTTATCTTCCGCGTCATCGTTACAACAGCTTGGCGTGCCAATGGATTCTCTCTTTCTCGATATCGAGCGAAACTTCCTGGCAGTGGGAAAGTAAGCGTCCTGGTAAACCGTTGTGATTAACTTCTACGACAAATGAAATCACTTATATTTGAGAACTCAACCGTTATCTCCATCCCTTAGGTAAAAGCCCCTAAAATTTTGTTAAATTAAAAAATTTCAAATCTATTTAATTATTTCATCTCAGAAGGATTACTTTTCTACCAAAGAAGATGAATTTTCAATCCAAAAGAAGAAATTTTTTATCCGGATAGACGATTATTGAACAAAACAGTTGAATTTTTGACTAAAAAGGACGATTTTTCAACAAAATGATTAAACTTTTAACAAAATAGCTACGTTTTTAACTAAATACTTGAATTCTCTCCGCTGAAAAAGAAGATTCCTAAAATTGAAGAAATGTAGTACTGAATACGTCAAACAATATTCTGTTTCGATTGAACAAAATTTTTCTTGTCTCAATAATTATGGCTTACAAAGAAATAAGTCATTTTTGTTATTAGAGAAATTTCTTTCGATCAAAAAATATTTGATTGGACGTATTCAGCACTATATTTCTTTGATTCAAGTTTTTTTTTCTCGGTGTATCTACAAAGATGAATTTGAAACCAAATCAATGAAATATATAAATTTTCAAACATATAGTCGAATTTTGAAACCAAAAAATGACATTTTTAGATGGTAGTTGCATATTCCACCGCAAAAGTTATTTTAAAAAAAAGAGATTAATTCTCAGCGAAAAAAGTAAAAGTTGATATTTTAATTCAAGAAAACGAAACTTTGACCAAAAGAGATCTAATTTTCATCCAGAAAATTGAATTTTCAAAAAAAATGAATTTACATAGCTGATATTTCAGTAGAAAAAAGTTCAAAAAAATAGTTGCATTTCTAACGCAAGAATTGAATTGTCATAAGAATGATTAAATTTCCATTATGAAAGTAGATTTTTCAACCCAAAATGATAAATTCTCAACAAAAAACGTGAATTTTATAACAAATATTATAATTTTTAACTGAAAAGGATCAATTTACAACTCAAAATGAAAAGGCTGAATTTTCGTTAAAAAACTAATTTTGATAAAAAAAGGATTTTTGAAATTATATTGAAATTTGCAGCTAATTTTCAAACAAAAATTTGCATTTTCAACCAAAAAAGAGAAAGTTCAAACCAAGAAAATTAGTGTTCTACCAAAGAAGACAAATTTCCAATTAAAAGAGATCAATTTTGAACCAAAACACGAATTTTCAGAAAAATATCTAGTTGAAATTTCAACCAAGAAAGATTTTGTTTAAATTTTCATTCCCAAAATTCACATTTTCATCAAAAGTGTTAATTTTCTACGGAAATGGTTAAATTTTCAACCAGTTTATGTTTCACTCAAAAAGGATGGCTGTTCATCAAAATGGTTGAATTTTTAAACAAATAACAAAATCTTGACTGAAAATGTAATCCACAACAGCAAGCAACGGCAATTAGAAAAAAGAAGTGGAAATACGTGGAAAACTGAATGACTAACAAGAATAATATGTCAGGGTGGTTGTGACATTTTATTTTAATAATTCTCTTATTTTTCCCTGAACAATTTTTCAGTCAGTTACTTAAAGTCGTACGGATAAAAAATTCCCTAACTTCTGCGAGATTTTTTTAAAATCCCTGACTTTTCCCTAATTCCTAGGTTTTACCTGATACACGGTCGCCCTGTGTAGTTATATCAAAAAAGATCAAATGAAATGAAATAATGAAGATTCTAATTCGCAATGATCGCATTACCATACAAAGCGTGGCCAGAATTGTGTTATTGCGTGAGGTACTTCAGTAGAAGAAATTCTTTTTCCGTCTCTTGAGTGTGCCGTGATATTAAAAGGCGACTAGCATTAATCTGATCAGATTTTACTGAGAAATAGAAGAAATGTGAGTACGAAAATCAGACAATCGAAAGCTTTGTACCTGTTTAGGCTACAGTGTTGATGCGTCATGGAAGCTTTTTATTTTTCATGAAAAAATAGGATATGCCTTTGCCCCCATCAGGAAACAATTTTTCAAATACCTTTGGAAATATATAATAATATATATATATATATATATATATAATATATATATAATAATAATATTTATATAATACCTTTTGGAAACTTTTTTGATTCAGATGCCCCGATCCATAAAAATTTTCCGATGAGTTTTCAGACTGTTGGTAAAATATTTCAGTATTCAATGATAAAAGGCATACCGATGAAGAGAAGGAATTTTCCCAGGAATATAAAATAGCGAATCCCAAACAAAAAAAAAACAGCAACCAAAAACATTTGTGAAAATAAGCCAAACATGAATTCCAGAAAATAAATATTTGTTTGAACGCGATATTGTGAAAAACAATTCCTAAAATCAATAAGCATTAAACCTTAGTGCATTCTTCTTATAAGAGGAATTTAATAGCTGAATTTTTTAATATTAAACTGGAGATTCTATTTTCATAAATGAGATTTGATGATAACACATATATATGAACATGTTCTAAAATAATAATAAAAAACATATAGAATGAGGTGGGATTCAAATAGACAATTTCTGATAGGATCTAAGAAATCTGGCGTTTTGTATAAGGATTCGATATGTGTATGTTCATTCAAATAATCCGACATCTGTGAGCGTAATTTTGAATATATTTAGAACAATATCTGTTTACTGCAAAATCGTATTTCCTGCAATAACTATCATTTATTTTGTTGAATAATTTAATATTTGTAACTCAGTTTTCCAGAATTCAATCATTCCTATATTTCACTAAATAACTTAGTATGCCGCTCAGATGTTGGTTCTAATAAATAATTAAATTGATTAAAATAATAACTTCTGATCTTCTATAGTGGATATGTATTTTTTTACCGGAAAATTAGTCCACAGAAAAAAGAATTACTTGTCCCGTCTGTCATTGAAGAGGAGTCGTGCTAGTGACATATGAATCGTGACATGTCAACCAATTGATATCTTCTGTCCCTATATTTCATATGTTGAAACAAATAATACTATTTTCAGAAAAAAATTCATTGAACCGATATTTTATATAAACGTTTTTCCTAATAGTCTATATTCTGTCTTTAATATTATAAATTTTAATTTTATGGAAACAAATCAGTGTTCTGAAATTATTGTTAAAATAAAGAAGTAGAAATGTACATAAGTTTAAGTAAATATTTTTAGTATCGTTGAGTAAATAATTTTTTGTAAGCATTTTTGGTAGACACCTCGTACGAAAATTCGAACTAAAAAATTATTGAAAACGTTGAGAACCACCATCATTAACAATTACCTTCGATATTATCCGAACTCTACTTTCTAATCGACGGAGCCTCCCTGAAAAATTTCATCCTCCACTTTCTCACATTTTTTCCATAGTAACACTCCACTTTATTCACTTAAATAATCACCGTACCACTTATAATAGGTATCTCAGAAAAACTTTGTTTACTCCAGTCAATTTCGAGAATATTCACCCTCAAATACACCTGTCACGTGACTCGAAACAAGAACACATTGGATAGATCACGACTAAATATTTTTTACGACACTCCTAAACATAAAAATGATAACAAAGTCAATCAAAATAAGTTTTTTTTTGAGAGATATGCAGAGATCTTCGGATATGCCAGCAGGAATCCTTTGAAATGTGTTTCGTAAGTCGCGAGAATTGTCGCTCAATCAGTAATCCTCACGCAGAGTCAGCTCTCGATTCTCTCCAAATGTTTATAGACATATTCCCAGATTTGAAATTCTCCAGCTAACAAGATTTTTTGCAGGTACAACTCATCTTCCTACGTTGAACATTCTCGCTGCCAAAAGTCGATCTCTTCTGCGTCGATTTGTCAACTTTGCCGACGAGAAAAAAGTCATTTTTTTATTCTAAAGATGTTCAATTTATTCATTGAAACAAATGAACCCGTTCCCGCGAAACCGGAATTAAAAATCTCTAGGCCGGCTCGTAACGACAATGAGGGAAGACACGCACGAATAAGGGTTGGGGTGAATTTCGGTAAATTCGGTGCAACCCACACCGAACACGAACGCTCGGCACGCGAATTCGCCGGCCGACTGAATCTCCGTCTTTGGCGAACGAATCAGCCGCTCCGTCTGCCGACCCCTTCCCCCACCATTATCCCACTCAGGACGATAACCCACCCCGTGGGCCACGCGAAAAGATTAGCGCATGCGCCACATGCGGTATGTAGACATCGTACTTAGTACCTGCTATATGTTTCAGACGGTAGGTACCCAAGACCGTGCACCGGAAAAAAGATGCTGTCGCGACGAGTCTTGAGATATTCCAAGGGCGAACCCGAAGACAATTTAAGCAACGCCCATGGGTGGCTTCTGAATTATGATACTGCGGAGGATTTACAAGAAGAGGATGTAAAGGTGCTAGGGCAGAAATTCCTTGTTAATTTTGAAACTTGTTTTGCTATTGAAATGGCGCTAAGATTAAATTCATATGGTAGCAATTTGAATAACATGATAAGGAATACTCTACTGTCCGAAACTGTCGGGACCAGCGTGAGTACCATTAAAAATTACTGCTGACTTTCAAAAGTGATCACACATTCAAGAAAGGTGAGAAAAACTTTTTCAAAAAACCATCATTAAGCTGAATAAATTTCGCGTCGATTGACCTCTGATAGACATATTTTTTACCTTCTGAAGAGGATGCACCAAGTGAGAAGCTTTTCAAAAAAAGGAAGAAATTTTCGAATTTTGTACCTCGACTTCAACTTGTGGTATGGACTAGGAAATTCGTAGAAAAAATCTAGAATCTTTACCACTCAGTCCTTGGGGTTTTATCTTTGATTGAATCCAATGAAGCTTGGAAAATCTTGACGGGTTCTCGAGATACGACTAAAAATGACCAAGCGTGTCTACGTCGAGTTTCAGACGCTTAAACTGCGAGGTTGGCCGACAGCAATGATCGCCGACTGAAATTCGACGCTAACACGCTTAGAAATTTGTTGTCATATCTTGGAATTTCGTTTTATTGGCTCCAACTGAAGATAAGATCTCAAAAATCACGTCCTTCCAATTTCAGTTCTTTTTCCCAGAAGTTTCCTAAATCACAACGAGAGTTGAAGTTATGAAACAAGATCTGAGAGATTCTCGGCGATCACCGCTCTCGCGGTCGAAAGCGATAATCGCCAACTAAACCTTAGCATTTGAGACTTGGCCATTTTTAGTTGTATCTCGAGAACCCGTGGATAATTTTTGAGTTTTATTGCGGATCAAATCAGAGATAATTTTTTGGGTACCGATGAATTTCAAATTTTTGCTACAAGTTTTCTCGGTTATGTCACAAATTGAATTCGAGGTACAAAATTCGAGAAATTCGACGAGGTATTTGATAGACTTTCCAACGGTATTTCAAATGATTACTCGCTTCTATTTCGAACAAGCAATGACGCTTCAAAGTAAGCAGTAATTTTTAATAGCAATCGCGCTGGTCGTACTGACAATTTCCGACGGTACAGAAGTTCTTAGATCACATTGTTTTTTTATTCTCATTTTATATCCAATGGGTGATTAGTACTTCTCAAATTTGCTTTCTTGTGAAATTTATTGATTGACAACACAGAGAAAGTTTTGAAGAGTGATCGGGTAAGCCCGCAATGTGCTAGATATGAAACTTTTCATTTCAGGTTGGGAAAGACTAATTTAAAATTAATGGCGAGAGCGTAATCGCGTTTGACTTGCATATTTCTTTGGTTTTCCTACTGAAGCAGTTTAGAATATTTATAAAGATATTATATTGTTAATTCAAAACTAAATAAAGTTACCGAAGCACTTCATGCAAATTTTCGTTTCAAAAGGGTGAAAGAAAAGCTATATAACCATTACGTAAAATCAGTCATAGTGGAAGGTGTTCTGTGAAGATGCTCCTATGAAACTGATCTTCAATTGAGACAATCAAATCTATCTTGAATTAGGTGCGAGCATAAATGGAATTGATCCTAGATGGAAAAAATCTAAGATAATAATTGAAGTTAATGTTAGATTTTCCTAGTACAAAATTGACGAAAATCGATTAAGATTCTTAACAGAAGTTTACTTCCGATGCTCATCCAAAAACTATAATATAAATGAAAAACAATTTATTCAAATTTAAGGAATTAACTCATTGACTGGGGATAAGAATTTTTAGTTAAAAGATCCAATTTTTAAATTGAAATATCAAATTGATAGTGATGTGAAAAAATTGATTTCATAGTATTTATCACTTAAAATGATAGGAGAGTAAAACAATGACAATATTTTTTATAACAATGGACATTGATGTCCTAGCTTCGCGATTAACTCAGAATATTTTAGTACAATATATAGATAATTTAAAAATTGCATTTTTATTCATCAATAACCATTTTTGACAAGTGTTCCGTAATAGTTAATCTTCTTCGAAATCTATATCCAGTTCAGTTAAGAAAAGCAAGCATAACTTCATAAAGTTGAAAAAATCTCTTCTTTGAAATCCGGATATTCCATTTTAATAAAAGTAACAATTTCCGGCATAAGAGAGCCACAAAACCAACAACCATGAACATAATGATTCGAAATGATAATCTGAAAAATTTAATGCATTTATTCCAATACATATTTTCAAAGGAAAACACTAACATAACCACAAAAAACTATTCCAGATTACAAATCTTCTTTGAAATTCTACAATTTTCCTTTACGATATCCGGTTTCCGGTGTGAAACGTTGACTTTACCTTAAATTATTACAAAATTGTAAATCTTCTTCCAAATCTGAATCCATTTTTCCTGTAGAAACCACCAGCTTAACTCAAAATTGTACCCAAATTCTGAACTTCTTTTGAAATACAGTAATTTTTTTACTATAAAAATAAGGATTCTGCGTATAAAATGCCACAAGAAACTAAAAAATTTTGAAAGCTAAAAAACGGCAAAACATTTCCAAAAGAATTTACTATCATGTTCCAAAATTCTTGAAAGAATTTAAATCTTGCTCAAATGATACTGCTTCTGTCTGAAAATGGCAATTTTCTATGTCAAACAAGACGCAACATAGATTTGTTCAAAACTTGCTATGAACTTTGTTCAAAATATAATAATTATTTTAAAAATAAGAAGAATCTTCGACGAAAACGCTAGTATCACATAAAATTGCTAAGAATTGTAAATTTTCTTCGAGATCTAAGGATTTTTGTTTAAACTGATCGGTTTCCTCGAAAAACATTAATAAAATTAAAAAATATTTTAAAATGCCAAATATTGTTTAAACTATGATAATTTTGTTTAAATCTTTCTTTTTATTAGATGATGCTAACGTTACAGAAAATTTTGTAAATATTATGAACCTTTGAAATTGAAATTGTCAATTTTCGGTAAAAGACGCTAAAAACGAAAGAATGTGAATTGTTCTTAAAAAATTGTCTTAGAAATCTAATAATTCTTCAATAAAAATACCCATTTCTGATGTGAAATCCTAACGTTAGTGATGATTTCCAATTAAAAATTCAAATTTCTTGTGAAAAACTAGCACAACGTTATATATTTGGAAATTGTGAGTGTCCTTCCAAACTGTATGATTTTATATTGAAATTATTTTTCAAAACCCCAGTGTCTCTTCTTTGCGAAATTCGGGATTAGTCAAATATTTTGCATATGCAAAACTTTGATACGACTAATACATTTTTATTTTCTAGCTTCGCTAATTTCTCAGGTATTTTCAATTTTTTACTTGATAATTTGGAAGTTTTAATTTAACCGCGCAAGAGTATGGGAAGATTTTTTTTATGATTCTCTGATTAAAATATATTATTTTCATATTAAATTTTCTTAATGTTAAAAATTTAAGATGTAAAGGTAACTTCAACTAATGAAAAGCCAATTGGATTTTCAAAATATCGTTGCACCACTTTTTCTAGGTAGGATTAAAAAATAAAAAATAGATTTCCAATTTTGTAACCTTATTCTAATCACACGAATTTTGTTAACAGATTGCATCTAAGGCCTAGTTCATTTGCATCTAAATAAATAAAAATAAAATCAAAGGGAATGAAAAAAAAGTTAACTCGACCAATCGAAATAGGACAATAGACGTTTTGAGCAATGCATGTCGAAGCTCATTGATGAGCAAAATAATAATTGAGAGGTGCAGAGTGTCTGCCGCGATCAATTTAGTTCTGACCAAACAGCCAATATTATCAGTTATCGGATTATTACGGCAAATTGTCCAGGTACGCCTTCTGAACCAAATTGTACACATATATGTATGTCGATTCTCTTGCGGCACAGCCGCAATCGGCTATATGAAGTAGGGCTGGGATAGGGTCCTCCAATTGTTTATTTCAAATACAGAGTTCGGTAACCATATTCCAGATAATGCACTTACGCAATATTCCAGCAAATATCAGCAAATTCGTGTGTTTCTAGTCAATTTTCAATTATATGCAAATAGCCCAATAAGAACCAAATGCTATTCTCTTATGATTCACGTTGTATAACGATTGGGGAGTATATTCTTTGAATGCTATAAAATAAAAAAAATGCTTCCAAAGAAAAAGTGTTTTTGTGCATCATAAAAGATGAGAAATTTTTAGGTAACTAGTTTTCTATAAAACCATTGCTAAAACATTTTTTATTAGGAAGATTAAGTTTCAAATGGTTCAATTTGAAAACTAGAAGTTTCTCAAGGAACATTTTTGCAAACAAATTTGCTTGGCAAAGCAGGCCAGAGACTGCATGGAAGCTATGGATGCCAGGTTTCCCCAATTATTCTTTTGAAGATTCCAATGTATTTTAAAGAATTTCATAAAATTTAGGTTATTTAATGAGATCTCCAATTATTTACAATGATTCAAGAAATTTATAAGATTTAAAAATAAATCATTAGATTATGAAGAATTTCAAGAGATTTAAATAGTTTTAAGGGTCATCAAAGATTCCTCTAGGACCTTCACAGATTTCGAGCCGATTTTAAGGAAGAAATTAAATGAAATTTCGAGGAATTTTTTACTATTCCATACTTTTCAAAGGATCTCGTTGTATTTCAAATAATTCAGCAAGATTTCATGGGACCTTCACTTATTAAAAATGACTTCTGAGATATAAAAAAATTTTAAGCTATTTTAGGCAATTTTATAGAATTTCAAAAGATTTTGAAAACTTTGAGGAATTTCAAAGAATTTTGTGTGATTCACAATGATTTCAAAATTGATTTTAAGGGATTTGGAACATAACTTTTAAGAAGGAATGAAATGAAATTTCAAGGGATTCCTAGCGATTCCAAACATTTCAAAGATTTATCGTATTTTGAGGAATTTTACAACAATGAAAGGATCTTATTGAGTAAGCAAGAATTAAAGATTATTCGAGGGATTCAGGAGATTTCCAGAGATTTGAAATTTTTTTTTAGGAAACTTTATTGCAGAAGTTTATTCTGCATTTATATTTATATTGAAGGAACTGCGAATTCCAAAGATTTCAATTATTTTTTAAACATTTCACTGAATATCTAGAGAACCTTAGAGAATAAAATAAAATTAATTTCGAGATATTTTTCACGGATTTTAAAAGCTTGAAGGGATATGAAAAAAGTTATCAAATTCTAAAAGATTTGAAATATTTCAAGTTATTTCAAAAGATTCCGAAGGATTCAGAAAGATTTGAATAAAATTAAGGAATGTCAACAATTATTTAGAATCTCTAAAGATTTCAAACAAAATTTCTAAGAATTTCGCCAGATTTAAGGGACTTTTTACGACTGCCAGTCATCTTGATTTATTCACGGGATTTAGAAAAAGGTTAGGCTATTCGAACAGATTTTAAATAATTTCAAGAGATTTATAAAATTTTAAAGGATTTCGAAGAATTTTGTTGGATTTCCAAAGACATTGAGCTCGATTTTAAGAGATTTCTGGAGAACTCTGCGAAATTAATTATACAAGATATCCGGGAATTCCTAGAAAATCTAAAAATTTCAATGGATTTTAAATAATTTCAGAAAACTTGACAAGATTCAAGGGATTTTATTAGAGTTACAGGTATTCAACTAGATTTTAAAGAATTTCAAGAGATTTAGAAAATGTTAAGGTATTTCTAGAGAACTTTGCAAAATAAATTAAATAAAATTTCAAGGAATTGCTAGCGATTCCAAATATCTGGAAGAATTTTTAGTTATTCCAAGAAATTTTAGAAGACTTAAAGTGTTCTATAGGACTTACAGTTATCTCAAATGATTTACGAGATTTTAAAAATTTCCAACTATTGTAACAGATTTTAAAGAAATCTGAAATATTTCAAAACTTTCAAGGGATTTCAAAGAATTTTCTAGGATATCCAAATATACTACGCTCAATTTTTAAAGGATTTATGCGGATTTTAAAGACTTCCAAGGATATTAAGGAATTACACATTTTCAAAGAATGCTGAAAATTCTAAAGTATATTAAAACATTCCGAAAAATGCCAAGGGATGTCAAAGGAGTGTAGAATTTTCAAGGATTTCAATAAATTTGAAATAATTTCACAAGATTCAAAGGATCCAGCAGGACCTGCAATTTCCAAAGTTCTTAGGAGACTTTACAAATTTCAAGGCATTTCTATAGAATTTTAGGGACAGAATTTAATTCATTTTATTTTAAAGGGATTTGAAATGATTCTCACTGGTTTCTAAATATTTCAAAGATTTTGAAGAAGTTTAAAAGGGTTTACAGGGAGGAAATAAGGTGATTTTATTTTACTTTCTTCCCACTTTGACGTGAATTTCAAATTCACCTCATTTCACTTTTCATTTTTGAAAAATTGACATCTGCTGTGAATTTTGCAAAACAACTCAAGTGAAGTGATTTTGAAATTCTCGTGAAAGAAAGATTGGAATGAAATGGAATTATATAATCGCCTTTCAAATTCCGAAGATTTCTACGAATTTTAACAGATTTCAAAGCTGTTTATGGATTTGAAAATATTTTCAAGGATAGCAAGGGTTTTCATTGAAATTCAATTGATTTCAAAGATATGGAGGGAATTCACATATTTTTCTTTTGCTAATTTTATTTCTGCAGAGTCGCTATTTATTTGTCTTTTCATATCAGATTATGTGTGTTCTCAAATAAATTGTTGCTTTGTAGTTTGTCCACTTCTCACATTAATTCCTTCCATATTTTTGTATTATTTATTCTAATGTTGATTATCCTATTATCTTTTTCTATATAACAATTTTATGTAATGAATTTTCTATAATCGCGAAATAATTATGTGAAATTAATTATCGGAAAATCTGTATAGGCCTATACTTATTTTGCTCTAATATTTTCTCGTAAGGACAGTTTGCAATTTTGCATCAGAGTTGCTTTCGTTCCTTTCTTTGATCTCATTTGTTATGTTACCTAATTAATTCATCAGAGTTTGTTACTACATATTATTAATACTATTATAATATCAATAATAATTGATATAAATATATTATTCTCCGTGCAAAAAATACTAATTTTTGTATATATATGATCTTCTTAGAAGACCCTTCTTATTTTTTAATGATTTGTGGCCTGCGAAAAAGTGACCTATCCAGGAAGAATTCCCAAATTATAAGCAAAGCAAATATCTCTCTCATTTGTTCAGATAATAATAAAAGAGATTGTTCATACCTATCTCATAAGGTATTATTGCACACGTGCTGAGGACAGTTTTTCCATTACTGTCTTGAGGAAGTTTCTAGAACCTTCTCACTTTTCTTCTTTCTTGAAAAGAGAGGTTCAACACTTTCATAAAGAGGTATTCCATCTTTTTCTTTGTCTCGAATTTTATCTCCCCATCTTACTCACCTCGACACTCACGCCCGAAAAACAACCCCAGGTGCACGACGGTTCGTGTAAGCATATAGTAAATTTCAACTTAGCCGAACTCCATACAATATCACGACAGAAGGTCACGCATGTAGAGACACATGGTAGGTCATGTACATTTCACACACATGAATGTACCTAGGTTCGTACGAGAGTAGGATCATAATGCGCTAAGTCTAAAATATAGGTATTGGAAATGATTGAGAGTCTCTAGCGTTCCTGGAAAATACTCCCTGCTTCCGGTTTATGTACTCTGAAGGTTGAATCTTAAAATCGAACTAAAAAAATGATGAGAAAAATGTTGAAGCTGTTATAGTTTTCAAATATTCAGTATGGTTTATGATCATATATGGGTGATTCTCTGTGTTAAGGTCACTTCTGATTGAAGCAACTTTTTCTGCCATGATATTCTGGAATAGGTTTTATTGTATCACGCCTATTTATAGGTGCTACAACAAGCAATTATTAAAACATTTGAGCTTAAACATATTTTTTTCAATTTTTTTACACCATTTTTTTACAGAGTTATCGGTTTTCTTTCAGAATTTGGATTCATGGACTGATTTCTATAGAAGTGAGTATCTTGAATTTTTCGGGTCGGCGATTTCAAATTTAATAGCAGAATTACGAAATTCAAGATGGCTGATCTAATATTGCGGATCAACATTTTCAAAACAGTCACCATTATTTAAAAATGGTCATCCTAAGGCTTTAGGTCGCTGCATCCAAATATAATAATAGCATTCTTAAACTCAAAATTATCCGATATAGTGGATTGAATATTAAAAAAAAAATGTTTTCCATACGAATGGTCTTCCGTATTTTGGGTCGCTGCATGCAAATGTGATAAGCTGGACGAATGAACTTCCTGGTACTCTAAGAATCGAGAAAGCATTTCATAATTATTGATATATTTTTGTTAAGAGACACTATAATTCATCCAAATTAAAAAGCATGAATAAACTAATTTTAGACGCTCCCAAAACATAAATTATATTCTCACGTACACTCGTACATGTCAGTAAATTCTTTTAGTTTAATGAGGCTTACATGGAAAACATGTATTCATTTTTTCGTACGTCTCTTCAATTCTTTGCTATTGTTTTCGTCCTTTTTTTATTCAGTTCAACAATACTAAATTTAGATGAATATTACTTTTGCAAAACACACATAAACTATAAAATGAAGTAAGGTAAGCATTTTTAAAAAGTTCGAATGTTTCGACACTATTGGCTAAAAGGATCAGAAGAACATAATAAATGAAAACTAAAAATATCAAGGTGAATTACATTACAAAAATGTCTTAGGTTACAATTGATATATTTTCCCGAAAAGTGTCCAATTTAGCTGCAGCGTTTAATCACACATAATGAAAATACGCTAAAGTTTAACACGTGTTATGTTAGTTTAAAAGTAAATCTTTTGAATTTTGCCATTGATTCATACACAGATTTGATACCTTCACTTATTGATTGAAGAATTACATTTATACTGGTTGAAATAACAACAAAAAATCGTCAAGAAATCATCATATTGTCACTACATGTTCCAGGAAAAAAATTAGGGGTAAACTTTCCAACTTAAAATTCTCTTATCTTTAAGAGCGACAAAACGGAAATCGATATGCAAGAATAATAGTTTTTGAGACATACTTTTGAAAGGTATTAGTAACAAATTTAACTTTATTACCCTTGGTTTCGAAAATGCTCTTCAAACATAGTAACTTGTAGGTGGAGGACAACGAAAGGTTATTTTTTGAAGTTTTGAATGCTTCTTTAATATATTTTTCGGGCAAAAAAATCTGTATTGGTCGGATGCTGTGAGACCGTGTCATTGAAACGACTGACTTTATCAAATTATGAAGCAATTCAATGTGTGTTCACAAAGATATTACACGGGGAAGCAAAAGTGACCTTTATATGGAGAATTGCCCACATCCAGAACATTTAACTCTCATGTCCCTTAAAGGTATCTGAACAAGTTTAGCCAAAAACAAAAGAATTACGGTTTCCAGGTGTTTATTATTGTGCGAAGTCTACTATAGAAGTGGTTTCAAATAGATTCTTACTCGAAACCAAAAGTAATTAAAGTTTAAATATTGAATTGTGAGTGAAGACAGCTTAACCTAATCCACATTTTTTTCTGCTTTTTATACTTAAATTTTATACCTATACAAAATAGGTTTATTAAGCACAGTATGAATTTCAAGTTAGCTAAACTACAATCATGTTTATTCAGGAAAATCTGTATTTTGTTCAATCTAAACAAAGTTGCAGGCCTCAAAACTATGCCCTCGGTTATGACATTCTGACAGTTATCATTATACTGACATAATTTGTTTAGAGAAGCAAGCTCATACATGTTCAAAAGCTATTTAAAGTTGAAATTTAAGTAATAATAAAAGGGAGAAATCAACCAAAAATATTGTGCGCGTTCGCGTCATTCTGCTTCATTCCTGAATATCAATTTAAGAATTTATGATTAGCCTATAGAGCTTAGATTCTTTCAACATGCCACCAGGCGTGAGAAAAGATTAGCAGAATTAGTTGAATTAAATAAGAAAAGCAAGAAGAATTTTCTAGCTCTAAATGAAATTTCTGACAACAGCTGAAGAAATACTGAAAAATTAGAATGCATAAATGTAATTTTTTAATTACACCCGACTCTCAGTTTAGGACCATTGTGATGGGTTGCTTCCAAATAGCAATTCTAGGAATTCCTAAACCGCGAGTTCCTCAACTGAGAGTCGGGTGTATCGAAGTAAATTCACGTATGTTTAAACGTATAAATTTCAGTAATGTAGGAGGTATATTGAATTATAAATAAATATGGCAATATCCATGACATCAAAATTATATTCATAGTTCATTCATTGTAATTAATTACACGATAATTAATTTCTATACCAAATTATATTTTTGTTTGTGCATTTTCAAATTTTCGTCATATGACATTCAACTATTTTCAAATAAAAATGAAACCTGATAGATTAGTTTCTTTCACACAATTAAATATTTTTAATCAATAATATCTACTTGAAGACATCAGTTTTCATCTGCTTAATTATAGAATATAACAAATCAGCACCCTTAGCTAATATAGTAAAATTTCCATGGAGTGTGGCATGATTTTTTTAAATTGATAAGACGAAAAAAAATGCTTTTAAGCAATTACTGAGCTCTATTGAATTGTGAAAATAACAGGCCAAAAATAGTAAATTACTTTATAAAAAAAGATACCAAACATGGATTTTGACCCACTTCTAAATCAAACTGAAACATAATCTTCTACAGAAATATGAACTAGGTTGAAAAAATTAGTGTAGGCCAATAAAATGCATCTTCGAAATTTGACACTTACGCCCGTATGTAGTGTGGCCCTTCAATTGTTTGAACAATTGAGGTATAACTTTTCAAATAAACATTAATTAAATAATGTCATTGATTTAAGAAAATTAAAACTTTTCATGATTTGGTTTAAAACAAAAATTTAGACAAACACAAAATGTTCGAGCAATTAGAAAGTACCTCGAAAAGGTGTATCATTCTCAACATTCACTTCCTGTGTCATTAATTACAAAAATGCTACCTTTTAATAATTTAGAAGAATAATTCACAATAAGGAGGGGTTGAGGCTTCAAATTCAAAAGCTATAGGTTGGAAGTTATTTCTTGAATATTTATCAAGAAGCGAATTGAATTTAGTTTATGAAAAGCTAAGAAAAAGTAGTGATTTTTGCCATTTTTTCGAGAACTGAACTCCTATTGGAAATCCTGTGTTATTTTCAAATGCCCGGGGGAATGTATTAATATTGAAGAATATAAAAAAAATGCAATTTCTTTATCAGATAACCTCATGAGATAGAAGCAGCCTTTTCCTCTAGAAACAAAGTTTTACCACCCTAGAGACCACCCTCTTTCCATAAAAAGCAAATCTTTTTCTTTATTGTTCATTGAAGCAATTTAAAAAATTTTAATTTCATTAATAAATTTGGTTAATTACGATTATATATATACATACAATATAAAATATTCCAGTGATCGAAATGAATTAATTGAAGATTTGAAAAAATTTACAAGCAAGAGATAAATAATTTTGACAGAGGCTTGTAATTCAGAATTTATTCCACACTTGACGTAACATTCAATATAAGAACTCTGAAAGAGTTCTAAGCTGTCCTAAAGTCATTTTCGGAAATGGATTTCCATCACATTTATAATTTGTCCAATTTATATCAAATTGTTTTTTTATTGGACCAATTTCGTTTTCCCTGACAGGAAAAAAGTTAATAATCCCTATAAACCCAGAGTGACTTGTGGATTTTGAGCCTGACACGCACTTTCCCAGAATCGTTTGGGGCTTTGGACTCTCAGAATATGGGTTCGAATAGGTAAGTTAACCCCCAATGTTTTCAAGAGGGTGGTTTCTGAGGTGATTGATTCTCCGAAGTTGCGTAGCAGGCATACTGTAGTGTGAAGAGGGACTTGCAGGGAATCGTTCCATCGGTTACTTGGGGAAACTCGTTCATCTTCGGAACTTTGATTCGACACGATTGAATTATTGTGCCCTGTGAGAATTCACAAGTTACATGGAGAATTCAAATATCAGCTTATAACTTTTTATTACTCTATTGTCTTGAATATTGCTGAAGGGATGTTGGGTTATGGCTTCAAGCTGAATTTTACATTCGAGAAAAGTCGTGCTTCACTTAAGGACCGTACATTTCAATATGCTGGAGTGAAATCTTCACTTTCAATGTTTATTAACTCGACGTTTTCGAATCGAAATCACAAGTTTTTTGGTAAAAAATAAAGTTTTGATATTTGTTCCTATTAAAGACTAAACATTCTGGGAATAAATGCTGATTGCAGTTTGTCAGTAATTAAAAGCAAGCAAGTATTGGCAAACAGGTAGGAAGGAAGAGGCAACCTAACATTATTATCAGAAGCGCAATTAATTATTAATTAATAAAATAACTAGAACGAAATAACTTTTATTGGTAGCCACTAGCAATAGTGTTATTCGTATTGAATGTAATAACAATAAAATTATAAAATAATAATGAATGAATAAACAATTAAGGGGTCATCCATAAATGACCCACCCAAAATCTTATTACGTAAGATCCTATTATCCTAAGGAAAAACCAACAAAGTTCTTTTAATTAAATAACTGTGAACCCTAAGTAAGATTAATTAAAAAATAAATAAAATGTGTTCATAACAATTAGTATTCAGTTTTATAAACCTGATATTTTATAAATTCTTCATGCATTCCCATTTTTCTAGTTTCCCTACTTGAATTCTAACTAGATCAATAAGCCCAATAAGAAAATTCATTCATTTTTTGTTAAAAGTTCATTATTCTTTGCTGAAATGCTTACTTTCAAATTTTTGGTTTGAAGCTTCATTTTTCTCGGTTCAAAATTTAATTATTTTGTTGAAAATTCACTGATTCAGTTGAAAATTCATCTTTCTTGGTTGACAATGCAAATGTATTCTTGAAAATTTGTCTTCTTGGCTTAAGCATTCAAGAATTTTATGACAATTTTGTTTCCTTCCTTTAAACAACATACTTTCTTTTTATTTAAAAATTCAACTATTTTCTTACACCTTTGTCTTTTTGGTTTAAAATTCCATCTCTCTTTGTAGAAATTTGATATTTCTTGGTTAAAAATTCAACCGTATGGTGGGAAATTATTCTGTTTGGATTGAAAATGAAATTTTCGGTTGAAAATTCACACTATTGGGTTAAAAATTCAACTTTTTTGTAGTCAATTCATATTTTTGGCTCGAAAATGCAACAATGGATGAGAAAATTCAACTAGTTGTTTGAATATTGAACTACTTTATTTAAAACTAATTTCTTGATTCGAAGGGTTATCAGTTTATTTAAAAATTAATTTCTTTACTTAAAAATTAATTTTACAAAATAGAAACTTACCAATTTCATTTTTCGTTGAAAATGTATCTTTTTAATGAAGAATCAACCATTGGGTTAAAAATTCCTAGATTTTATTGAGTAGTCGCATTTTTCGGTAAAAGAATAATCCTCTAGGTTGAAAATTTAATTATTCAGTTAAAAATTGATATATTTTGTTGCAGATTTGTCTCTTTGTGAGAAAATTATTTTTTTTTATTAAAAATACATCTGTTTGGTTGATAAATAATCCATTTTTCATAAATAATCAAATATCTTGTTAAAAATTTTCCTTTTTTAGTGAAATCAAAAGTTTTTTGATTTACGATTAAAATTATTTTTGTTCAAAGTGTCAATTATTATATTTTTTCACAAAAATTTGATCTTC
The DNA here is from genome assembly GCA_932178445.1 of Andricus quercusramuli. NCBI lineage: Eukaryota > Metazoa > Arthropoda > Insecta > Hymenoptera > Cynipidae > Andricus > Andricus quercusramuli. The sequence goes on from CAKNXH010002447.1 coordinate 118,753, forward strand.
TTAGGTGACTGTTCGTTGGTTAAAAGTGTAACTACTTTGTCGAAGAGTAAATATTTTTGTTAAAGATTCATATTTTGATTTGAAAATTCACCTCTTTGGTTGAATCTGGTACTAATTTGTTAAGATTTCGTTTTTTTGTGGTCAAGAATCAATTTTTTTAACTGAAAATTTAAGTATTCAATTTTTAAAAGAGAAGTTATCTTTTTTGTTAAAAATTCAACTATTTGATTATAAAATTATGTATTTTGTGCACAATTCTTATTTTTTGATAGCAATACCATCCGCTTGGTTTGAAATTTGAGTATTTGGTGAAAAATTGGTTTATTTTGTTGAATATTTGTCTTTTTTTTTGTAAAAACTCAATTTTCGGTTGAAGATTCATAGTCAATTTGAAAATTCATCTCCTTGATTGAAAATAGAACTGCTCTGTTAAAAATTGGTTATTTTGGCAGAACATTAATTTCTGCAACTGAAAATTTAAATATTTGGTTGTGAATTTATATTTTCAGTTGGGAATTTATTTTTTTTTTGTTTGCTTGAAAATTATTTGTTTTTATTTGGAAACTCATCTTATTTGTTACAAATTAAATATCTTTTAGTTCCACATGCAACTGCTTAATAAATAATCAATCTGCTTTGATTGAGGATTCAAATATTTTGTTGAATATTCGTATTTCTTGGGTTAATTAAACTTTTTTTTATTCATACGAAATGAAAATTTCTTCTTGATTAAAATAACAACTATTACATTTTTTGTTGAGACTTCATTTTTTTGGTAAATAGACAAAAAAATAATTATTTATCATGCGAAACATCACTCTGTACAATTGAAATCAACAACTGAAAATGAAGCGAAAGTCCACTCCTGTCCTGAAGTGTTATCGCCTGCTTTCACATCAATATCAAGCCTATATACATTTTCGCATACAAAAAATTAAAATTATTTATTTCCCTCAGAACCAATGAATACAACTTATCTGAACTATTCAAGAAGGATAGTTTTTTCCAAAAATAATCACATATTGATACACGTTTTCTTCAGGTATCTCTGTTCGACTCCAGATGTAGATAGTCTTTCTTCGAAACTACGGTACAACATACTATCAGTTATCTAGTTTCGAATTAGCAATCTTTTCACTACTATGTTAAAAATGAGATTTGGAATGAATCCTTTGAACACATTGTTTGTTTGACTTTTTGAGCATTTTTTTATGCAAAAAACCAATTTTCGGAAAAAATTTGGGTTATCTAGATCTGTACTGCCACCCTTGAATTGGCGGATGTCTGCAGTTGGTGTGGATATCATGAATATTTCGGTTGCTCGTCCCATTAAGGGTTTAAGCGTAGAACTGTAAGAGCGTTGAAAGCTGTTGGCTTAGAATCAAGACTGAACGACGAGAAATCTGTCCTGGTAGGATATCTCGTTTAGAGTCTAAAGGGAAGGAAATGGCGCTGATGGTGGTTTCGATCGTTGAACGTTTCCGAATCTCGGAGGGTTAATAGTCGAACGTGACTTGAGGGAATCTGAAGACTAACCATATCACCTCTGCAACTCCCACCTTCTGACACCTTATCATCATTACTTTAATAAAAGATCACTTCCACCTTCTCTATCTATATTCTCTTCCCGCCCCTCGAATAGAGACTGTCCTGCTGCGATAATATGTTAATCAGACACTAGAGATGGTAATTAATGGGTTGGATCACCCTTCTAAACCATTTTCCGTTCTATAACGAACTGTGCTCGATACTCCCCTCAGGATCCCTTCATTTTGAATTAACCTTCTTAACCCTTTAGAGCTTGATTTAATTATTTACACATAATGTTAAGAAGCTGCTGAAATACTGCTCGGTTTTGTGGTAAATTGGTTACTTTTAATATAATTACTTAATGAACTTCGACAAATGGGTTGCAGTGTGGGGTAAACCGGCTCACTCGCTATTTCAGTCTTTATAATTATTTATCTATTTCCCTCATTGACGAACGGTAAGATGAGCGATTGCTTTATCTTTTGAAAATTTTCAACTTTATTTTGAAGCTTCTTTGGTTTGGTTTCGTTAGTTGTGGCGAATAACATGTGCATTCGTATAAGTTTCTCAGTTTTAAAAATTGTATTAGATTGTGTAAAAGAAACTTGACTTGAAGCAGTTTCTAGAAATTTGTTCAATATGGATCACATTTTTAGCATCTGGAATAGATTCATGGAAATTTTTGTAGGATTACATTATATTTTTCGTCCTGTCGAATGATTTTTGTAGGAAATTTCGTTCTTGTGGGGGAAGTGGTTTATAGTGTAAACCATTAAGTGTTTTATCATAAACCTAATGTATAATTGTTTTCCTTGATAATAATCATTCCGTTCGAAATATTAAAAATTGCTTTGAAAGCAATGAAAAATGTACAAAATCTATGAAATCTATTCAAGGAATAATAAATAGCCTATTGAACCATAACTAAGGAAGGACAAAATTTCTCTGATTTATGAAAATTGATATCTCAATGCAAATTCAAATTTTTAAGAATTGTAAAATTTTCTTTGAAGTCTAATTATTTTTCTTGGAATATCACTTATATAGAATTTGTTTATAACGGCAAGTCTGTTTGGAAACCTCAAATTCCTTTATTAAAAATCTTCTTCGAAATCTACACCAATTTTGGGTGAGAAATGCAAACCTCACCTTAAATCGTTCAAAATTTGAAATCTTCTTTGAAATCCAATGATCTTTTATTAAAACTATCGATTTCCAATATAAAACATCATCATAATCTTAAATTGTACAAAAACTGTGAACCTACTCTGAAATCTCATTATTGATCAATTCATGAATACCAATTTTCGACAACAAACACTAACGTTGCATAATAACAAGATATTCACGATTGTAAATCTTTTGCGTGATTTAATTATTTTGTTTAAAATGAACGATTTTCGGTGAATCACGCTAACATGACCTCACTTCCTTAAAAATTGTGATTTCAGAATATTTCAATGGATTCAAAATATTCTATGATATTTTGAACAATTTAACGGGTCTTTTCTCAGATTTCCGTAGTTTTGAGGGATTTCAAGGAATTTTGAACATTCTGTCGTTTTTTTCTAAATTCCAAGGAATTTTCGAGAGCATAACAAAAAGACTAACATAATCCAAATTTATTGAAATATTGTAAATCTTGTTCAAATTATAATTATTGTTGTTGGAAACAAAAATTGTCGGCGCAAAAATCTAAATAACATGAAATAAAATTTTTGCACATAGGGAATCTTGTTGAGGATTATTGTTCATTAAATTTGGTTTGAAAGTACCAATTTTTTGTGAAATACTACAACCTTCAATTTTCAGAATTCGTAAGTCTACTTCGAGACTTTCTGATTTCATATTAACATTTTTTTATTCATTTTTATTGAAAACACCAAAATAAAATATGTATGATATTTTCAATAATTTATTAGATAATTTCAATAAAATATTATTCAATTAAAATATATTTCCAATTTACGGGAGGTTAACGATGATTTTTCTCATGAGAAGGGATTTTTTGCAGATTTGTTTTTCAAATTTAAGATATGAAATAACTTCATGCAATAAAAATCCAGTCAGATTTTCAACAACAATTACTGAGAGATTTTCGAGGTATATTCTTACATTACGTTCTTATATAGAATTTTTTTTATTCCCTAAAGATTTTCTTCCATCTTATTAGAGGGAATATTCTCAAAATTTTTACCCATAAAGACTGATATAATAGAGGATCATTAAAAAGTATTTATAACTTCTCGATTTTAATAATTTGATATGCATAGTTTGTACCAATATTCAATCCGATTCCTGAAAGATTCTTTCTTGAAAAATTTAACAATGAAAATGGAAAAAATGTTCAAATCCTGAAACATTTTTATTCTCATTAAACAATGGAACAAAGAGAAAAATCGTATGCAAAACGAGTTCAGATCGGTTGTGATTCCATTTTGAATACCTGCTTCTGGATTTCTTATTCCTGTTCCCGCTTTAGGAAAATTCAATAGGAAATGCATTGTGCTCATTCGGTGTTAAATCTTCTATTTCAAATTTATTTTCAAAGCTGCTATTTATTCTTCTCAAAATATAAATTTCGACTTTTTCGAACTCACAGGAATATTTTTATGAATAATTATACATTATTTGAACAATAAGGTTTTGTAATTTACTTTATTATTGCCTCGCTCTAATTGAAAATTTAAAAGCAAATTGAAAACTTCAGAAAAACCGCGACTTCCTAATTCTATTTAATTTACTCAAACATCCAATTATAAGTAGGAAGTAATATCTTATGTTTTCCATACAATTTGTACTAATAAAAACTGCCAAAAAATGATGGATTAAAATCCAAAAAGTAATTTTAGATTCGTATTCTATGGCTAATTGCGAAGGAAAATTTTGAGGGTCGAATCAATACCATAATATTGACGATTCTGAATGAGAGTGGCAAAAACTTCTTTTTCCTAACGGAAAATACGTGTTTAACTCCATGAGGATTAAAAAAAAAGCATTTATTTCTTTGTGGATACCAACAAATTTAGTGGAAGGGGATATACATGGGAATTCAAAGAATAAAAAATTTAGTCCACCCTAGTCTTCATGCTTTGAAAGTTAAGAAAAGAAATACTTTTCCAGGTGAGAGATCTTCTAGAGTGAAGTGACAGAATTTGCATAACAAAGTCAGAACTTGTTGCCGGAAATTTCCGATTAAGTTCAAACTCGCGGAATGAAACCTCAAGACCTGCATTGAATTTTCCATCTTCTTCACTTTTTCGCATAAACAAGGAAACATCCGACTCAGCGTGTATGAAAAATGCTTTAAGGAAACGAATTTACAAAGCTCTTTTTTTGCGTAAATCTGAAACCACTTGGTTCTCCTTCGCCGCTGACCTTGCAGGACCTCTTTGTTTGCGTTTTTTTTTTTTTTTAATATCGCAATTTCAACGAGCTCAATATACATTTTTTGCACGTTTATGTTGTGTCAGGAGAGAAAGTGAGGTGACAGTGCAATTTCGTTTCCATACCCAAGCTTATTTTGTGACGGCAGAATAAACGTCAAGTGAGCATATACGTTGGCAATATAGGTATGTATAAAGAGATTGCCCTTCGAGCGATGCGGTTAAAAATTTGCACTTTTATACTGCTCAGATACTTGCGACTTTTATGCTTCAACTTCAAGGAACACGCGAGTCGTACCTGTAATAGTGAAAGTATATGTACAGACACTAAAAATGAAACAGAGTGAATTATCCTGGAAATTTTCCATACAATTTCGCAAGAAATTATACTGAAGTATAGATTTTTGCAGAAAGTGTTATCTCAGTATGGAATTTTTTATTATAATGAAAAGCGTGACAATGTTTGGGTTGTTGCTGAGAATGGAAAATATGAAAATGACATATAAACTAGCAGGAATATTTTGCTTATCGCAGGCTTGTTACTTGGATGACCTAATTAATAAACAGAAATATATGATTCAATTTGAAGAACTATGAAATAAAATTGTCATGAATTAAAATAAATATTAAATTCGAATTATTTTTATTTTTATTTTCAATCGGCTTTCAGTGATCTGTAATTTTCATTTGAAATGAGATTCTGTCCCAGCAGGGATTAGAAGCCATGCAAAAAATTAATAATTGAAAGTCGGATTTTATAACATTGTTCAGTTTTGAATGTTTATAGTTTTAAATCATGAAATTTTAAAATTCTGTTTGAAAGCTGTGTATTTTTGAGATTTTCAATTAAAGATTTTTTACTTTTTAATGTATGTACTTGAAAATGATGCACTTTTAATGCTTTTTTAACAGATTAATTTTGAAATTTTATTCTTCTAAATTCTTCAATCTTGAAAATTTTAAAGTGAAAACTCTTAAATTCTGATAATTTGAAGATCAAAAGTCAGATTTTTAATACTAACTCATCCAAACTAAAGAAATTAAGAATGTAAATGATCAAAAGGACAGACTTTTCAATCCTATAACTTGAAACATGCATAATTTTCAATTGTGAATTTTTAAAAATTAAAAAATCTGCAATTCTGAAGATTTACAAATTGAATTTCTACAGTACGTCAGAGCAGTAATTGAAGCTTTTCGAATTTCAGAGGGGCAACAATTAAAATCTCAAATTTTGAGGATTTTGGAAATCAAAATTCAAGTTTTCAATTTCAAATCTACGGAAGTTAAGGAATGTCAAATGTGAATCATCAAAGTTACAGAAATTTTTCACTTCAAATTTTCAAAATTGAAAATTATCCAATTTTTTAGTGGAATTATAGTGTTTTTTCGTTCTTAGAAATCACTTCTTAAATTGGTTTTGTATATAACCTAATGAAAAACAAATGAAAAACAAGTAACTTCTAAAAATCTATAACTGCAGTTATTGCACCCAACCGGTTCATTACAAATTATTAATTTGTCAAAATTCATATTTTGAAGGTACGTAATTTGGAATCACGTAATTCGAATGTAAATCATCAAGATAACAGAATGTTTCATTATAAAACGTGAAGCTTGGATAATTTCTAATGTAAATTTTCAAAATTGAAACTATTCAATATTAAAAATAAGCAATAGAAAATTTTGAAATTTGGAAGACTTTAAACATCGAAACTCAATTCTTCGATTTTGAATCTCCCAAACTGAAATAATTTCAAAAGCAAATCATCAAAATTACAGATTTTTTTTTGTCAATTTTAAAACTAATAAGTTTTTGACTTTTAAAGATTTGCAACTTAAAATTCTGCAATATTCAAAAGTAAAGTTGAAAATTCTTCAATTCTGAAAATTCCAAATTATTGAAATCATTACAATTACAGAATTATTCATTGTAAGACTTAAAACTTGCATGATTTAAATTCTAAATTGTGACAATCGAAAACACCTGAATTTAAAAAAAAAATTATTATTGCAATTTCTACAACTTTCAAGAGTTACAATGGGAAATTCTTGAATTTTAGAATTGCATCGATAAAAATGTTTAAATTTATATACTTTTGATGATTCTAAAGATAAAAAGCCAAGTTTTTAATTCCAAATCTTCCAAATTGAGAAAATTTCCAAAGTAAAGCATCAAAATTACAGAATTTCCAATTGTAAAATTTCAAAACTATAAACGCTTTAATTTTGAACGATTTACAATTCCAAGTTCTATAGTGTTTAAGATTGTCAACTGAAAATTCTTTAATTATTTCAACTATTTACAGCTGGCAATTCTACTAATTCGATGATTTATGAATAAAAATTCTCTAATTTTAATGATTTTAATGATTTCTAAGATCATAATTCAAGAGTTTTCAATTCTAAACAATCAGAATTGACAGAATTAAAAATAATAATCATCAAAATGACATATCTTTTAAGTTTAAAACTTACGACTTGCATAATTTTCAATTTTCAATTTTCATAATTAAGAACTTTCCATTTTCAAGGATTTACAGTTCTATAATTTTGAAAATTTACAATTAAAAATTCTCGGATTTTTAAAATATAGAACTGCAAATCATTCAATTTGAAACTTTTACATTTTGAAGTTATGTAATTTAGATCGTTCGATTTTGGGAATTTAAAATTGAATTAAATGAATTTTGTAGATTTGGAAATGCAAGTTTTTCAATTGTAAACAGTGAACATGACAGCGTTAATTGATTTTTTTAAATATTTGTATAATTATTTCCGTACGTAACATAAGTTTCCGTATATAAAGAAACGAACTTTGCAGGAACTCTTATAAGTTCCTTCTTTAATAAGGAACTTGATATGGGAATTAAAACTAAAGAATTAAAATGCAATCAAAACAAATTTAAGTAGAAACAGAATTTTATAGGATGTCAAACAGACGTGTGCTAATAAACTGTCAAACAGAGAAAAATAAAAGAAACCCAATTGCAAGGCATTCTAAGGTAGAAAGTCTTTTAATCTTCCCAATGCGGAAGAGATTTGAAACTGCAATAAAAGATCAATATTTTCAATTGTAGACTATATTGTCAATCTTCCGGAAGGATATGAAAATCCTTTTTACATTTTCCTTCTATAAATTCGTTTCGAAATCTTTCTCGTATGTGAAATCAATAAGAGTTCCAATAGTCGAGTTTATCTTGCATTATCTTATTTTCCATTTCCTATGAAAACAGCCATAAAGTGAAAAAAATACAGAAGCACATTTTCTCGTAAGCACTTTATTCTCGTAAATCGAGATTTTTTACGACAATGGAGCAAATAACCTGACCTCAAATTTCATTTTCCTATAGGTTGGCCATCTTTTATACGTTACTTCCATTCAAATTGCAGGAGAGACGTAATTTCTTTCGCCTCAGCAGCGTGTACATGCCGGCAACCTTATGCTCTCGGGGTTGCTTAATCCATACGAAATTCAGGACGCGATCATTCTCCTTCTGCATGCCAAGTGACCTAAGTTACCTATTTTGGTGCTTTATGGCGCAAAAGGCAAGGCACGTTGAAGTACTACCAGCAAGACGACGAAAGTTGAAGAAATTGGAACTCTGCGTTTCACGAGAAGAGGATACGTTATAAGGAAAAAAAAAACAAGAGAGTGATATTTTATTGAAAAAAAAATATCGACCTTCAACTACGAAAAAATTTGGATACCAATAGTTCCGTGTGGAAAGCTTTATACAATAACTTTGTGAAGCTCTTTGCCTTGGATGCTTGCTAGAGAGATTGATCAGCGACCTAGCTTGGAGCAGTATTGCGGAAAGAACGTGTTATTTGAATAAACACGGGAATTGTAGATTAATCTGAAAATCTATACCCCTTCCCCTTACGCCGCTTCGTACATTTCCCTTTCTCACTTTTCTCATATAATCTTCCTGATTCTCGGCTAGAACCGAGTTAGTCACGCCGACCCCGGAAGGGATTTTCCCTAATGGTATAATGATAATAAAGTATGGATGCGATTACATTTGTGCACTAATATGGACCTGAGGTCTTACAGGTTGCTATATATATTTAGGTCTAATTAAATAAGTTGAGAAGTTTTTGTTATCTAACTCATACTTGTACAAGTATATGAACGGACATTGGGATAAAGGAGAAATGAATGAATTTTATCAACTTTTATTATTATTAATCTTTTACGTCAGAGGGAGGAGGCACTAACATTTCAGATGCATGGTGCGGTCTATAAGACCGCACCTTGAGGGATAATCGTGACGTGAAATACCCGCACTAAGCTCAAACTACTTGATGTTCTGTGTTATATTTTGCGTTTCAAATACCTGGAAAGAAATTAAGACATAAATATAAAATCTTGACTCTACTTTCGACAGGCCATCTTTTGGACAGAAATTTTGGTACTGCTAGCAAAGCGATAAAATTTAAAGAAATGCGAGCTTTTCGTATGACAAGAAAAAGACACGTGAAATGGATAAAAAGGGACTAGTGATATTATACTGAGAAATAAAATATCATGACCATTGAAGAGAATTTTCGAACCCATTCCAAATGAGGAAGGTTCTGGACTTCAAGGAAGAGAACGGCTTACCGATGAAACTTTTTGTTTATTACAGAAAATTAGGCCATTCGTATTTTTTTGGTTAGAGAGAAAAAATACCACGGAGTAACAAGTTTTTTAATATTAAGGACTATTTTTCAGAAAACACCAATTCTTTCTTTGAAATTCTATATTTTTTGATTTAATTTATATTATCTAATTTTGTTCTCAGCTGGAAATTCAAAGAATTGAAAATTTTCCACGATTTTTTTGAAAATATAATAAGTCGATATCGACTGTTTCATGTGGTGAATACAATTTTGGTATTAAAAAGAATTTGCTATTCATAAAATTGATTTTTCGTATTTTTCTCGGAAGGAACGAAAGATACAAAAAAAAATCGCCCACATAAAGCTGATAGGATATATTTGGAAAAAAAATTTTTTTAAAATAAAGGTGATTTTCTAAAAAAACCTTTCGTCCATGTTTCGAAAAATCAAACAAAAAAGTAAAGAAGAGTTTCTGCCTAACTCCTGTACTGACAGAATTTGAAATAAGAAACGCTTAAAATTAATATTTAAAGATATTCAATTTCCGAATGCAATAATTTATAATTGAACGTTTGTAATTATATCTTTTCAAGAAAATTTTGAACAATATTTTAGTGTGAACAGCTTCAAGGATAAGTAATATTAAATAAAAGTATTTAGGTACCTTGCAGAATAAAAAAAATTTCAAACTTAAATTTTACAAATTAAAGTATATACAATATAGAAAGTATGGAACTGAAAAGTGTTTTTGTTTTAGATATTTCAAAATTACATACCCTTCGCAATTAATAAATATTAGAATGGCAAAGATATGAGTAGAAAAAAACTGAACTTCGTTAAAATTTCAAATTCAAGTTATCAAAAACAAGAACCTTTAAAAGTATTCCAATTTGAAATACCTTGAAACGTCAATTTGTCAATTCGAATCAGACAATTTTGGATCTTAGATTAATTTTAAACTTGAAATTTCGTTCGTTTAAAAGCATTTCAAACTGAAATACTTTTGAACGAAAGAAATTTCAAGTTTCAAATAAATCTGAACTATAATCTTGTTTGATTCAGAAATACTGCAAATTGACAAGTATAAAATTCTAGAAATAACTAATTTAAAGAGACAAATTCGTTCAATTTTCAATTTGAAGATAATGTGGGATATGTACTCTGAATTTTGAATTATATTTAAACATTGAGAAAAAACTACAATCTGAAAGTCGTACAATTTAAAAAAATCTTTCTCTATTTTATTTTACAATGTTTTCGGATTTAAGGTCAAATTCGCCAACAAATTGACAAAAAATAGAATCCGAAAAGAAAATTAGATCATCTGAATTATAATATAAACTATAGAATTATGAAAAAAAAAGAAAATGCAGGAAATATTGCCCATATATTCAATAGTTTCCTTAATAACTTGAAGACAGTTTAAGGTAATACCGTATTTTTGCTTTTTTTTTTTTAATTTTCCCAGGTAATTCTGTTGAATAAAGCGTTTCCGAATTCTATGTCGTGATGCAGATTCCTCTAAAAACCTAAGTATCTTAAGAGTTGCGTCAGAAAACATAAAAGAAACAGAATAACTTCCTATTTTCTAAAGAGGGTAGTTATTGCCTTCTAAAAGTTATTACCCAATTTGCTTGAGATGATATTTATACTCTATAGTAAGTCCAAGCCTAATTTTCTGACATCCTGGTAAAACATTTTCACACTTTTTGCAGAAAGGTGGTATTTTATCAACTTTTATTAAGGGTGGATTAAAGGCTCGAACGCGGAACTCAAATGGTCTTCAAATGATTTAAAAAATGGAATATTTAAACAATACTTCTGAACTCATCCTAGAACTTTTCTCATGAGAAATTATGTAAGGAACTATGAAAGAAGGAAAATATTTTTCTAGGGGTAGTTTCTAAACTTTTGAGGGTAGTTTTCTCTCAATAAAACACACATTGACTTCAATAAGATCGTTTATAATCATTCGAGGCCAAAAATATCTAATTTATAGGAAAAAATACATAACATGCAACCCCCTACAGAGGGTGGTTTCTTCACTGCTAAGGGTGCTATTCTGAATAAAATTCGAGTAAAATTATTTTCAGTGATGCTAAACATAATTTTATTCTCATACTTATTGATTTTGCGTGAGTCATTTGTCATTTTTACACAAAAAAGGAATAACAATCTTACGTTGTAAAGGCCTTGGATAAGGTATGTAACAGATATATATCACCGTACAAGTATTTATGAAAGTGGATTCTCATCTTGTATAATAGAGTCGGGGATCTATTTCGGTAAAATGTAAAGTGCTTTGTCGGTATTAATACCGGGTGATACAAATTTTTTAACTTTAGTGTGTCATAAAGTTGACATATAGAATTGGGGAGACACCGGTCTTGATCGAAGATGGCGGGGCATGAAATCGAATTCCTTCTGACCGACCCTACAACGACCCCGACTCAGCCATCTTGAAATTCCATGGTATCGCAATATCAAGCAAGGTACTGATCCAACCATCCTTATGGACATGCTCAGGACTACATACGATAGTAAATATTTTTCCGATAAAAACATAAAATTTTTTATTGTCCATACATATGAACTATGTCAACAACGGTTGACAACAATTTATTTTGAAAGTGGTCAAATTACTCTAGGGTGCTTCGAATATAAATTTTCTTTGATTCGAGGGGACACCACATAAAAAGCTTCAACTTCAAACATTTCTACTTTATCACATGATGGATAAGGAAATTTTTTGTTGCCCAAAAGTGATGAAAAGTCATCGGAAATAGTAAAATTAAAAGAACATCATATAGTTCGAAATCATCCCTCAGCAGTTAATGAAAACCCTTCTTATAAATAACACTATTGAGAAGACAACTTCATGCGTCGAAAACTAAAATTTTAAAAATTGTAGTGGTGGATTTCTTACTTTTTGAACTTCACACTGTTTTAAATGCAAATAAGTAATTGTCTGAATGATATTAGAACGAAATTCATATGGAATTTTTTATGATTGAATTCGAAATAACTGCGGAAAATATAAAAGGGATAGCTTGCAACTAACCCTATTTTTTAAGGAAACTATTTTAGATACAACTTTTCATAATAAAAAATTTAATTATTCTCCTCGACACGCTTGCAATATTTGAATACTAAGTTGTACGAGAGCTCGAAAATAATTTTTTTTTATAAAAAAGCGCGTTTCACATTTTTGTGGGCGATTTTAAAAACCTTCTGTTTTCATGATTTTCTTACCTTTTTTCAAGGATAGTTTACATTTTTGAGTCAAAAATAAAATTATTTTCATGCATTACATGACACAATAGCAACATACGATTCCATTAAAATGACCTCAAACCAAAGGTGCAAACACCAAGAACGTTCTTCTTGATATTCTATCTAAGACTTTTTTGAAAAAATCCTTTTTTAATTTCAAGAAATCGGAATATCCCGTTTTTCTCGAAAACGACGCGTGACATGAAAAATTACTACAACATCCGGCAAAAAAATAGTTTCCATGATATAAGAAAAACGAATTGTCAAAATTTTGGGAAGCTGTAATAATACTAGGAGGCTACGGTAAAAGCACTATTTCCCGGCACCTTAGGCCTATTATTGGCATACCGGTTTGGGAGTGAATTTATTTTATTTTTGATAATCACTTCATTGCTCTGAATAATTAATATATACAATATATGTAAAATGATAGTAGAAAAATTAATTGAGGCAAAACATGCTAAAAAAATTTACTATCTACGAAATTAGAGAAGGGTGCCAAGAATTGAAGGGGGGGGGGGGGGGGGGTTGCCAAGAATTGGTACTCTTACCCTACTTGCTCTTTTCTAGAAACTCAAAAAAAAATCAGTAGTTTTTTTACTAAATGGAAATTTTATCAAATTTTATGAAATTTCTTATTTTAAAAAAATGAGCATACACTTTGATTGAAGGGGAATGTTATTTTTTCGCTCGAGGAGCACATTGTTCAATATTAAGATGGTAACAAAAATACAAGTTTTCAATTTAAAAAGAAGTGAGACTTTAATTTTTATCCATCAAGTGGCTGAATCGACATAAGAAAAGCTTGATCAAAAATATAATGCTTCGAGAAAGTGAAAAGGAATTTTTTGTAAGCCAATAATCTGATTTTCGAAATTTTTGGGTTAGGCCCTTATGAAATGCTACCTTTCAAATCAAATAACCTATTTTCATATGGCCCATCACTTTATATTCATTTTCATTTGAATTGCTCCAAACAATTTTGTAATTAGTCAAGCAAACGATATGAACGTCGATTGCTTAAATAATAGGTACCTTTCATGGAAATTGAATTGCAATTGATCGTAAAAACGGATTGATTATAAAATTTGAGAGCAATACTCGAAAGCCTTTTATTGAGGCGTACGAAAAGGGGCCATTGATCGAATGAGCACAAACTCGGTACATCGTAAGTAGGAAGTGGTTGAGCAAGGATGCACCTTAACGAGCTCACGTTTGCCGTGACCGTACCCCATAAGACTCGCGGTCTTGATAAGGATCGATTCAATTATCCATTCAATTACCGCGCGATTCGTGATTACTCGGGGTACCTCTGAAGTTCGGTGAGCTTTCCTGAGTGCTTATACCGAGTATCAGGAATGCTCTTGTCGCACTAAATCCAGTCAAGATAATATTCATTGCAATTTTGCCTTTTTTCAAGTAAGCCCCATTTTTTCTTTTTTTTTGGTCTCCGAATCAAGCTAAGAATTATGAATTTCAAGAACTTAAATTTGTTCCATTCTTTTTCAGGGTAACCATCTATTTCGAACAATTTGTATTCCTTTAAAATTAATTTGAGAAAAATATGTTACTGTTGTTTCCACATAATTTTTCCCGCCTTTTACAGTCTTCATAGGCATTTTTTAAATAACCTATTCTTGGCCTTCAGAAATGAAGGTATCATATTTCAGAAAGGTACTAAAAACTAGCGATTAAAAGAAACTAGTTATTTTCCATCATTGAAGTCATTCAAGTATAGAAAATTTTTCAACAGCTTGGTTCATATTTCGAAATATAACATATGACTGAGCACCTACTCTCCCTACTATACATTTTTTCCCTTATATTTCAAATTTGCTTTCGAATGAAACTCTGATCGTTATTTTCCGCCCTTCTAAACTTGCAAATGATTGGAGGATTTTCCCTTTCAAATCAAAATCGCACGAAAGCCTTTGATATCACACAAGTATCTCCCCGAAGGCCCTTATAAATTACAGGGGAGCCAGTTCTCATTTATAAATCAAATAAGTACTTAGGAAATTGGTTCCGAATTTATAGTTAGTGCATGAAGTTTTGATTCGTGCAAATACTCACGGGTCTTTAGTGGCAAATTTGCTTTACTTGGACTCACCTAAAACAGAAAATACAAGGTATGTTAATCAATACATCTTTCATTACATAAATGCATTTCGTTAGGAGTAGACTGCAATATTATTTTTATTACAGTAAAAACTTTTTGCTTCTTTTTATAGTTCAAAATATATTTCAACTCTAAAAATATTCAAGATTAGATTCCTGGTGAAAATAAAATAGTAGGGTTGTTCTATATCACTAACACGCCTCGCTAAGTCC
Organism: Andricus quercusramuli; assembly: GCA_932178445.1. Taxonomy (NCBI): domain Eukaryota; kingdom Metazoa; phylum Arthropoda; class Insecta; order Hymenoptera; family Cynipidae; genus Andricus; species Andricus quercusramuli. Next base: position 133,878 of record CAKNXH010002447.1, read on the forward strand.
TACTGTTACATACTACTACTACTTACTAAATATACACGTCAGATTTTCTGTGAATATTTCATGACGTAAATGACTAAAAATAATTCGTAAACTGAAGAATGGAAATAAATTGTAACTTGATAACTGCGGAACCTTTTAAAATAACTTGATATCTTTAAAATCCTTATGAAATTCTTCACAGTTCTTTGTATCCCTTGAAATCGTTGAAACCCGTAGAAATTCCTTAAAATCTAGTAAAATTTTTGGAATGCATAAGAAACAATTGAAACAAGTAGAAATTACTTAAAATCGTTCAAATATACATTCCACTAAACTTATTGATTGAAATTTCTTTAAAATATAGAAATATTTTTTCAAAATCTTCTTTCCCTAGAAATATTTTCAATGTTTGGAGATTCAATGAAATCATTTAAATCTCGTGAATGTTTTCAAATTTAATAAAAAATTTTTCCAAAGTACTCTTCCCTTAAAACTGAGTTGAAAATCTTTAAAAATCGTGCAAAACTCTTGGATATCCTTCAAAATAAAATTTATTTTGTTCCCTCAAGTTCTCTAGAAATTCATTGAAGTCTTTCAAAATTCACTCAAATTTTTGTAAATTATAGAAGATCATTAAAATAAGTAGAAATATTTTTAAATCAATTCAATATAAATTAATGTAAACTTATTAACTAAAAATATCTGAAAAAGTCCGTTTGCATCCATAAAAATCTTCGAAATTCTATGAAATTCAATAAATTTCTTTATATCCTGCACGGAGAAACCCAAGCACCATTGATTCTTGCGTTTGACACGACTCATTGGTGTTTGTCGTGAAAAAAACGTATTAACACCACTGCACGTTGCGTACGCACGATTCATTAGTGTTCACGCAGTGACCAGTGATGTCTTACGCAATAAAAATCAAAACACGACTCAGTCGTTCGTGCGCGCTATTGGAATGAGTCTACGCATCAATAGTTAATGCGTACGCGGCACTCACCAATGTGCGAAACAAGAAAGAATCGCGCCGTCGCACAAGAGACTTTCATGTCAAAAATATCTACAACCGCTTCGCGCATACTATTGAGTGCTGCTCGTTGTGGTCTTTGAAAAATCGTGCAGAGCTAGATATTTTAACCTTACTTAACGTTAGAATTCAGTTTTGAGAGCGGAACAAAATAAAAGTAGCTGAAAGGCATGACAAATATGAACAATTAAACATAAATATTAGAAAATAGTTATTTGTTATTTGCTATTTTTTGCAAGGCCAGTCCGAAAAATTTGTTAGGAGGTGGTGACGAAAAATACAAATTTTATATTGCATAGAGTGGGGTAATGAAATTGAAAAAAAAAAATTCAATCTTTGAAAAATAATTTTGTACAAAATAATTTTTGACAAAAAATGTTGTGAAAAAAATGTTAAAAAAAAAATTTGGTGAGAAAAATGGTAAAAAAAAATTTTGTGCAAAATAATGTTTGAAATTTTTTTTTTGAAAAATGTTGAAAAAAAATTGGTGAAAAAAAATTATTAAAAATGACAGTTTTGAAATTTTACAAAAATCAACTTTCTTGTTAATGAAAAAATGGGTAAAATGATTCTCTAAAAATCGTCTTTCATGAATATCTTTAAAATTAAATAAGCTTTTATTCCAAAAGAAGCGTCAAAATCAGATGAAAAATGTAGATTAAAAATTGATGATACTATTCAAGATTTTTCAACGGTGCAAGTTTTTTTTTAATATTGCTGGTTTTTGATAAATAGTGAGTAAACGTATGTTGAAATTTATAACTGTTCGGAAGTTTATCATGCCCTTCTTTAATTTCATCATTATATTCAAAATCAAGATTATATACTTTACCTACCTCGTGCCGGGCATTATATAAAATGCCTAGGGATTATATAGAATGCCTATGCAATGTATATAATATGTATTCGATTACATATTTTGCCTGAAATAGCCAGGCATTATGTATAATGCCTTGGGATTATATATAATGCCTAGGGATTATATATAATGCCTGGATTATATACTTTGCATGTAACATATATATTAATATATATTAATTAAAAGAAGGTTACAAAAATGGACAGCGTGTCAAATAAAAAAAAAATCAATCAAAGAACGCGATTGCACTGTTAAAAATTATGCAATCTTAATATACATTTGTACATTAAATCTCAAACCTAGGTATACGAAATCGCCATTGAGAGACTATTTTACTAAATTTCACATACCGCATTTTGATCATTTATCAGAAAAGTCAGATATGTGCACATTACATAAATTAAAAACAATTTGGCAACAATTTCTCATTATAAATAATTAAACATAATATCTTCTCCTAGATAAATATGAATTACATTGGTTTTTAAAAGAAAAGTTCCATTAAACAAATAATCAAGAAATCAAACCTCCATGCACCTGTACTCACGTTAAAATTCTAATATTCACAGCGAATTTTAGAAAAATTTCCAACCGTACGTGGCAACATCAATTGTATGTAGGAATTTAGCAGACGAATTTAAGGTTATTACTTTATTTTTCAATATTCGACAAGATCTGGAGGCATCAAAAAACTTGTTGTTTTCACGCACTCTGTTTTACCGACTTTAATATACGTGTATATTATTTTACAACATGATTTTATAATAAAATTAATTTACGTTATATGCAAATAACTTTACTCACATGTATATTAAATTTCAATCCGATTTTTTTAACAGTGTGTGTAATATTGACAGCTTTACTGAAACAGTGAAAAGGGCAACATCGTGAAACATGTACCTAACTTTTGTCGCCTCTACTAATGTAAAGTATTAACTATTTGTGGCTTCAAAAAGAAAAAATGTTTAAAGAATGGAAAAGTTTAATTGAAGCACGCGATTTCTCAATATTATCAACTTTATGGAAATAACTCTGTGTCTACGATTTACCGGATGCAACCGATAAAAAAAGTTCAGCAATCAGTATTAGAAACCGCAATCACTAAATAATTAGTTGTTTTTTTTTCACTAATTTTCTTTAATGAAAAAAATAGCGGAGGTTTCAATTTTTCATTGTTATGAAATTCGAAAATTATAATAAAACGATTGTTGAAATATCGATGTTTGAGTTTACTCTAAAAGAGAAAAAAGTGAAAAAATATGAGTTTGTAAAGGGCATGCTGTGTGTCCGGCCCTTACTGACCGTTACTACTAGAATACTAAAATTAGATTAATCTTTCTTGGAAAGGTATGTGGAGAATTTGTCAAAGGAAAGAACATTATCAGAGAAAAATCATAAGTAAATTTTCATTGCGGGTAATTTTCAAGTAGATAAAGTTGAATTTTTTCGCATCGAAACAAAACAAGATCTAATACAGTTGACATGGTAACCGTTTCCAATGCAATGAGTAAATCTTAACTCGTAAACTTAATTTTTATTGCAGGTAAAGATCACTTTAAAATCGCTGTAAAGATTATATTTTGTTTTTCCTGTGATACCATTATTATTTTTATCTTTCTCATGTGCCGCACTGTTATGCTACCAGGTGACTTTATATAAATTAGAAAAATTAACCATCATAAAAGTATGAAATTCATATAATTAACTATAGACACTATTTAAAATCATAAATCTTTCTACTTATTTCAACATATGTCACAATTATGAAGATGATGATGCCATATATGTTTGTCCATGGTCATGATAAGATAAGAAAATAACAATATTTACGTTTCTCTACATTTCAGAAATTCAAGGTCTGACATTCATTAGCATTTTGTTATGATCTTTCTATATAAATCATCCTAAAGAATGCTAATTGAAATTGGTGAAATAATAAAGCAATAAATGATGATGAAAATGTTTAATATTTTATAAACTTTCCATTAACGGAATATAATTATAATAGATCCAACTGCAAATTCTTCCGGTCGGCTTTTCAGAAATATTTACCTGTATAGTGTCAATCTTTCTTACTATAAGGAAGGAAACTGGTTCTAAGACAAGCAGATCATAAAGTAAATAAACAGAAATTACTGTGACGCTTTAAAATGTATTAAATTTTGCCATATTATTTTTATCGAGTAAAATGATCTCATTACTGATAACCTGAACTCAGAGTACTATATAAGAATCGCATGTTTCTTTTTCATTTATTCTCAAATGTGTCATCTAAAGTGTCTGCTTCCTTATGAAAAATGAGGGGACAATTTTATCTGAGTCTCTTATTTCTTTATGATGTTGTTACTCAAGAAAATGGGAGTATAAATGAAAATATTACAAGTAAGTGTAATAAGTAATTAAATATGTTATACGTGCTGCAGCTAAAATGGAATTAAAATAGAATTATTAAGAAAAGGACAAACTCACATGGGTCAGACAAAATTGCCCTTATGTATCAAATTTTTTTTTATTTCCGCACTTTTATTTCTATTAAATAAATGTATTGTATTACACTTTTTCCAAATATTTATTTTCTAAAAAAAGCTTCAAACCCAAGTCTTAGTAATAAAAATGTATGCAAATTTACAAATTGTAGATATTTGTACTTTATTGTTGTTCTTCCACCCAAAACATACAAGAATAAATTATTCACTTGTATTTAGTTTCATTTTCTTGATAAATATTGTACCTATTTGTACAAGTTTTAATAAAAAATTACAGATATAAAAATTTTGTACTTTCTTCAACAAATTTTTTCAACAGGATACATGCCAGTGTTCATTTTCTTGGCCAATATTTCTTCACATGCAGTTTTTCTACGAGAATAAATATTTAACAAATAGCAATAGATAATATTAAATGATGACGATGAACTAATTTTCGCGATTTTTGCAGAAAAATCATCATCAGATCTGCATATTCGCAAAAAGCGTGTAATTGATACTAGTCTGCACCTAACAACAGTAAAAACAATTAAAGAAGTTCCGTACATAGTCAGCATTCACAAAAATGAGAATTTGATTTGCGGAGGTAGTATATTATCATCTTACTTTATCTTAACTGCTGTAACATGTGTTGGAGATCCTCAGGAATATCAAATTCGCTCTGGTTCATCAAATGAAACTCTTGGAACACGTCACGAAATAAGAAGAAAAATACTTTATGCACCTGTTAATACAACTTCCGAAGAAAAAAATCTTCTTTTGCTTATAATTTATCCACCTATTGATTTCAGAAATTCACCTAGTAGACCAATAGAACTGCATAGTGGTGCGATAAGTTTAAAAAGCTTACTAGGAGGTCGCACTTACGGGACGTTAAGTGGCTGGGGATGTATCCGCCCAATTCCGTAGTAAGTTAACATCAAAGTATTATATAAATTAGACATTCTAACTAAAAATAGTACTGAATGATTTTTTTTTTAATTAGCTGAATTAACTAACAAGGGGAACCCAAATCCTTCGGAATTTTGTTTGGGTTCATACTATGTTCATAATACGTTCAAGTTATGACATGCGCTTTGCAGCTATTCTCAAGAAAAACAAGAAGAACACAGAAAAATTTTCTATGGAATTGACTGTTAAATTCGTTTATATAAAATCAAAATGTTCATTTCAATTTTTCCGCATTTCATTGAACATTCATATTTTGTTTATTATTTATTCAATACAGGATAAAAATAAAATTCTATCTAAAAGAAGTGGCTTAATGATGTGTCTCGAAAATTTCAAAACTATTCTTGTTGAAAACCTGATTGGCTTTTCATTACTTAGAATTGTTTCATATCTTAAATTTGAAAATTTAAAAATCAAATCGACAAATGGTCCCCTTTACTATGAAAAATAATTGAAAACATTGTGCACGTTGATAAAAATTTGTGCTTTTTGATACTCATGCGCATTTAAAATGAATTATTAAAATAATCTGATAAATTGTTTAAACTTTCATATGCATGTTCTATCTTAATATTCTGTTAGAAGTATGTATTGAAAAAAGCAATTTTAATGTAAAATCGTAAAGTTGCGAAGCCTTCAAATTTCATGATTTAAGAAAAATCAGCATAAGGACCAATTTTGAACAATTCTATTTCAATTTTAGCACTTAGCATTAGATTTTAAAGGTTCATAATCTTTTCAAAGTTTAGGTTACGATAGAAGGAATTTTCCAAATAAAATTTCAAATTGAGAAATTTAAAAAATCATTCTATGATGATGTTCAATAATTTTCACTGGAAATCGGTTATTTTATACAAACAAAAAACATTAGGTCTATGAAAAAATATTTACAATATTTGAACAATGATAGAGTATGCTAGCGTTGTTGAACGGAGATCGGTTATTAACATTTGTTTTGAATATGTTAAAAAAAAGATTTATAACGTTAAGGAATTTTTTGTTATGTAACAGTTTTTCGACAATGCCCACCAACGATCGAAGTATTTTTCTTTTTTTTATTTCTTTATTTTAGATAATAAACAGTAAGAAATAAATTGCGTAAGACAAAAAACAATAATCATGCTCGTAGCACGCGTTTTTTTCTAGCATAAAAAATAAGGTGATAAAAAAATTAATATTCAAATATAAAGAAATATCTAAATATAATAGTAAAATAATATTTATATTCTAAAATTAGAGTCGTGAGTGGTGTATTTTAACAAAATTAATGCATTAGGAAGTTTTTTCATATCTTATTGAGAATATAGTTCGATGATATCTTTGCTGTTTTATTATTTATTATATATTTATATTTATTGCTGTCTTATTGAGAATGTCTCGGAAACGAATACAAAGAAAATTCCGATGGGTGTAGGTTCCCCTTGTAAAATCAAGGCACTTTACTGATCTAATTCTGAAGCAAAAGTACACCTCAAATTTTGTTCATAATACTACTAATATGTCTCAATCCAAATTTTATTTCTATCCTTGCAGCTCCTCATTTCCTCAAATCTTACGGTCAATCAGAGTGCCCGTAATTGACTTCCGCCGTTGTCAATCTATCTACTCGTTTTTGAGTGCCAATACAGGAAAAAATTTTTGTACTTGTGATCCAAAGAAAAGACAACTCAGTTGCGCAGGTGATAATGGTGGTCCTTTTGTTGTCGATGGTAAACTGCTGGGTGTTTTGACGTGGAATTCACGTAATCCAGGTCAGATAGAGCCTGATGTTTTTGTAAAGTTGTCTTATCCCACATACGTGCAGTGGATTACTTCTACCTTACGTTACGGTCCTCAAACCAGTTTTGATTCGAAAAAACTGACACAGAGATTTAAAATAAAATCATGAAAAGAGACATATTTTTTAGGCGAACGATATGTAATAATATTTTCTGAGCAGTAATATTTACAAATAGTTTTATCATAACAGTTTCAATCACTTACTTGCTGATTTGGCTTCTTGAAAAAATCAGGACAATCTTGATTGGTTGGGTTTTATTTGGAATGATTTCTTGTATAAATCATACAGTTTTTTTGTGGACGATTTTCACCTGAATGATTACCATATTAATAAAACTTAACGACATAGAATTACAAAGAAGCTTGCAAGGTATCAAATCAGCTCTTGACCATTAGGTTCGGTGAAGAATTATAGCTTTGACATAAAATTGAAGCTAAAACACAAGTCTCTATATAACATTTGTTAAATAACCAATTTCCACCTACACAATTTTGAAGCACACTTAGATTTTTCCTTCAAAATTCGCAGCAACTAGAATTAGGTCTATTTTCGTCGATTTGATAAATCATTTTCAAAATTGCTCCATGTTGAAGTTGACTCTACGTAGTGAACATCCATAACTGATGAGTAGTTATTTTCTAAATAGCAGACACATTTTCTAATCTTTATTTTGAGTGTGAAGCTTTTGAAAGTGGATTTATGAAAGCTGATAATATATAGTTATTATGAGGCTGTCGCTGTTCAGTTTAAAGAACTAATTTTATTATTTATTTTAAATATTTTAAGTTTGTACTGTGAAATTAATAAATAGAATTTTTGCTAGCTGTTTTCGATTCTATTTCACTATGCACCTCCTTCTTCGTTTTTAATTCCTTGAGTTTATAATTTTTTTTTCTTCGAGGAAGAAATTTATAGGGTTAGTTGTAGGAATTCATTTTGATCTTCCAGATACAGCCTCTTTTACATCTAAGAAGATTTCACAACGCTTCTTTACATCACATACGAAATATGTGAATTACGAGTACTCTATTAAAAAAACTTCGTCAAAACCTGGCTCGAAAATTGCGTAAAAAGTGAAAAAAAAGTTGCCTATGAAATAAAGAAAATTGAGATCGTTTTCAAAGAAAAAACAACGTATTAAATTAGGGCAAAAATGGTGAGAAAAAAAACATATCTTCTCAAACTTATGACTGTAACGATAATTTATTTTCGTACATAATTAAATACATGTGAACATTCATCAGTCGTTCTTTTCTAATGATCAACTGATTTTTTCAATACAACATAGCGCGAAAAATAAATTATTATAATTGTACCAATGATGAAGAAGCGCAATGGGATAAATTAAGTAAAAGAACGGGAAAGAAGGAACGGAAGTTTGACGAAAAGGGTGAAAAGGGGGGGGGGTAGAGAAAAAGTATTTGAAGCATGTAGAAGAAAGTAGATGGAGGGCGATAGAATTGAGCAGATATGTAGAAAAAGGGAGTTCTTTACGGAAAGAGATATAAGAAATTACACGGGAGTATTTGAAGAGTAGTAGAAAAGAGACAAGGATAGACAATATTGACAGAAGTATGGGGGATGATTGAGGAATCAAAACATAATAATTGGTATAAAATGATGAAAAAAGGAGTACCAAGCTATTTAGGAAAGCGATGGGGAGAGAGAAGATGGACAAGAATAGCGAGATTTATATTGAAAATCGAGGTGACGGAAGAAAGAGAACAGAAAGTGCAGAACCTGTGAATGAGAAGAGGAAGGATGAAATCATGTATAAAAAGAATATAGAAGTACAGAAGCGACAAAGATGATACACAAATTTGAGGAAAAGGGAGGAAAAGAGACTCGAATGAGAAAAAAAGTATTTGAAGGTAGTAGAAGGAAGCATATGGAGGGCAAAAGAAATAACGAGATGGAGAGAAAAAAGAAGTTCTTTAAGAGATATACGGGATGAGAATGGAGTATGTAAAGAATCAGAGAAAAGACACAAAAAAAGACAATTGATAGAAATATTTGGGATGATTGGGGAAGAAAAATATAATAAATCGCATGAGATGATGAAAAAGGAAGGAGTGCCAAACTATTTAGAAAGCGGATGAGAGGAGAGAATATAGAGAAGAATAGCAAGATTCAGAAACGAGGTTGGGGGGGGGGGGAGAAAAAGTGCAGAATATGTGCATGTAAATTTGAAAGATGAAAGCATGTATCAGAATGATGTAGAAAGTGGAACGAAGATAAAGGAAGCTCGTAAGAGAAGGTGGTTAAGGTTTAAGGAGAGGATGGATTGGGTGAAGATTGGATGAAGAAATTGAAGGAGGCTGGCGGAACGAGTGAGAAAGAATGAAAGAGTGTAGCCGAAAAATGGACAGGTTGAGGTAGAAGATGAGTAAAAGAAGACATATTTTTAACTACAAGGTTTTCAAGAAGATAATAATTAAAACTATTTTTGTTATATGGGTCACCATATTGTAAGTATCCGTTACGAATATTGCAATATCCTTTGCAGCGCTGCTTAACAAGACAGGATAGGGCTCGCGTGTGATGTGGTTGTTCAAGGTTAGCTTTTGGTTTATTATCCGTCAGTGGTCTTTACAGGATGCACGTGTAAAGGTTTGCACGTCAGATCCTGGTGCTACAACATGGTGCAATACTCACGTATTTAACCTAAACGAACAGTAGAGTGAACGCGCCTGGTGGCTCGTTCGTTCACCAGCTCTTCTGTGTATCGCTGTATGTTCCGGAGTAATATGGGCTTGTTCCCGCTTGGATCGCGCTTGGCAATTAGCCTTTGTCGCGAAACCCTCCATCCCTTACTCGATTCTACCCTCAAGCATGCATCCACACATTGTGGACGTGTTTCATGTGCGAAGCGAAAAAATAATTACGATCGTTACTTCCAACACCCTCCATTTCTGAGAATCATCGCCTAGCTCTTTGAGCCACACTCGTTTCCTTTTGAAACCATTCTTCTTGCCAGGTCTTTGTTATCGCAACGCGATATGAGCGGAGGGAACGTTTCGCTTGATTTCTCTATCGATTCCATGTCAAGAGAATGACTCGCTTGAAATTCCATTTCAAAGCCTTCATTTTAATTTGTTAATCTGATTTTTCTCCTTTTATGTTTATTCATATCGATACCTTCATGATAAAAAGAACCACTCTGCTTTTAAATTGGCACCTTCTTTTGGTATGCAAACGCGCCAAACTGTAGATAAGTTAAGTAATTAATACTGTCTGGTTCAATATACTCTGAAGAATTGTGCTGAATTTCTTTGAATTCATTGAAGTTATTTGAAATTTTGGTATACATTTGATTTTTTTGGGATGATTTCAAAGTCTTGAAGATTCCTTTGAGTACTTTAAACTTTCTTGAAGTAGACTGAATACCCATTAATAGGGTCGCTTGAGGAATTGAATTAGTTTTCAATTTTAACGTAAAACATTAAAATTGATAACAATTTTGACTATAGGGAAACTTGAGGTCATAATAATATTTCAATTATTACTAATTTATTTGTCAACTTCCGCCGCGAGTAAAGTATTAAAAACACAGTTTCTTTCACTAATGTAAAAAGTAGGTAATTGATTATTGAAAATTGCAATTGTTGTGAATTATGCACCAAGTGTTTTCTCTGAATTCCTTGAATTCTATAAATTCTCTCGAATCTTCAATTTATCTCAATTCTCTGAAATCCTTGAATTTCCTGAATTGTCTGAATTCCCTTAATTTTTTAAGTATTGAATCCTTGAACTCCGTGTATTCCTCTGAACAACTAGACTCTTTGAATTCTCAAAATTCACTTCATTTCCTGAATTCTTAGAATTCGCTTGATTCCTGGCATGTTCTTAATTCCTTGAATTTGCCTAATTCCTTCCATGTGCTCAATTCCTTCCGTCTGCTCAATTCCTTTCATCTGCTTAATTCCTTGAATTTGCTGAATTCCTCGCATTTTCTCAATTCTCTAAATTGTCACTATTCTTCGAAATTCATCCGAATTCTTCACATTAGTTTGTGGTTCTTTGAATGCAAGTTATCCTCAGAATTCATCGAGTTTTACCAATTTAAGCAATTCAAATAATTCAGAGTATTTCAAGGAATGGCAAAAATTGGGAAAGTTTCAAGATAGTTGAAAGAGTTCAAAATAATTGAAAAGAATATAATGTCAAGTCCCTGAATTGACTAAATTTCTTCAATTTCCTGAATTCACTAAATTCCTTTGATTCCCTAAATTCCTTGAATTCATGAAATCTTCTGAATATTTGGAATTTTCCAAATTCCTTGAATTCCCTGAATAACTGCAATTCCTCACTTTCTCTGAATTCCCTCAATTCCTTAAACTCTGTAAATTCCTGAAATTCTCTCAAATGTTCAAACTCTCTGGGTTATTGAAATTCTCTGAACTCTTGGAATTCCCTTAATTCCTTCAACTTGGTTAATTTCTTGAATTAGCTGAATTCTTGGATTTTCTGAATAACTCAAATTTGCTGAATTCCCCGAACTTCTGGAATGCTTTTAATTCTTTGAATTCTCTGAATTTCATCAATTCCTTGAATTCGAGCAGGGAAAAAATCCAAATTTTTCTCATTCTCCAGATTCTTTGAATAACTGGAATTTCTGGAATTCTTTCAATTTCTTGAATGTACTCAATTTCTTAATTTGCAGAAATCTCTGAATTTTCGGATTTTCTCGGAATTTCTTACATTATTCTGGAGTCCTTGGAATTCAGGTAATTCTCAGATTGTATGAAACTCTGCGAAGTCAGGCGTGATTCACAAAAAATTAATAAAAAAATGTAATATTGGTTCAATGTCATAGAATTTCAGAAAAAAAAATATATCAAACCACATAAAAAATCCAGTATCTTTAAGAACGAAATCAGTTGTGCTATCAAGCGATTCGATAAATCAAACGAGAATACGTATCATTTTGTCGTAACTTCGACAGAAAACCAATAATATTTTTCAAATTTAAAGTCAATTCACTCACTAACAAGCTATCCAATTGAACTTTTTTCTACTTTTTTCAGAACATCACAACATTTTTTTAATAGGATTCGCTCTCTTGAGCCACATGAAAGGAAGCTTGAATTTTCCAATTTTTCTTTTTTCATTTTAAAATATTTATTTTTCTCCAGTTTGAAAATTGTGTGCTCGTTGTGTGCACCGTTTTCGTATTTTTCGTAATGAAGCCGCAGTGGCCGGGGGCAAAATAGAGGTCGACGAAAACAGAAATAGAAACGCACTAGTTGTCATCTAACTTTCACTCGACATCCGGGAGCCCACGCAGGGATTTAAATGAAACGCAGTGGAGTGTAACAAAACGGTGGCTCACAAAAGAATGGAGTTAGAGAATGCATACGATGGAAGGATATGGCAATGGTTGGCTAGGAATTCCGATAAACGACAACCCGCGCTCGCCAGATCCACCTGCTCGACTGCATCACTCAATAACTGGCGAATACTACATTGTTCCTCAACTTTTGTCATTACCCTGAAATAATAACGAACCATATCATACTGTCAATTATAAACTATACTTTTGTGAAATTCGTTCCCATCTTGCAGTTAATTGAAAATCAGATTGACAACCAACTGGAAAACGATATCTAGAAACAAATTCACTGTGTAAGAGCACCAATTCTTGGCACCCCCAAATCATAGGCACCCTTCCCTAATTTTTAAGTTGATACATTTCGTGCCTCAATTAATTGAAATGGAAGCTTCTAATGTATCCCCTAAGGGCTTACATTTTTCTTGTATGTCTTCCCTATTCCTTTACACACACTCCCACGCACTTACTTGGTGGTGGGAGGGGGACCTACAGTTTAAGGTGGGTTCCGAATCACCAACAGCAACAGCCTCAAGTACTTAGAAAACCCTTTTCTCTAAAGGTACCGGTCCCAAAACTCTCCGGAGATGAACAACTTCCTTGCTGGCTGTTGTTCACCGCATGGGCCACCGAGGCTCTTCCAGAGTGCGAGGCGGGAATTGAACCCGCAAGCCGATGGGGTAGGTCCGAAGCCTACGTCTTAACCCTCACGACCACCGTTCCTCTCTCGTGCCTCAATTAATTTAATCGTACTATTATTTTTTAGCGTGAGGTAGCCCCGGGAAGAAAACCCTTACAGTTTCGTTGGGTGCTGGTCATACTTTTTTCCGGGAGGGGAAGTATTGATGGAGAGAGGATGTGAGGGGGTGAGGTAGGATGTTGGAGAAGTAGGGATAGCAGAAATCCTTACAGTTTGGTCAGGTATCCGTTGTACTTTTTTCTTGGGGGAGGAAGTATGGGGGGTGAGATGAAGTGATAGGGTGAGGTGTGAATTTGAGGAAGTAGGGATAGCAGAAACCTTGAAGTTCCAGTCATACTTTCCTCCTGAGAGGAGAAGTAAGGTGCAGAGGGGAAGAGTGGGGTGAGGTAGAAAGTTTGGGAACGTAGGGATGGCAGAAATTATGATAGTTTCGGTCGGGTGTCCGTTGTACTTTTTTCCCAGGAGAGTAAGTATGGGAGAGAGATAAAGTGAGATGGTAGGGTGTGAAGTTAGGGATGTAGAGAAATGAGAGCAGGAGAGGAAAGGGTACGTTGGTCATAATTAGATAAGAAAGAATCAGATAGGACAGGATAGGGTAAGATGCAGGAGTGAAGAGGGAGGGGGGAGATTTTTTTGTAGACGCATAATTACCCGGTGCAATGAAATGTTAATTTCTGGAATGGAAGCTTCTAATGTGTTCCCGTATGGGTTTAAATTTTTCTTGTATCTCTTCCCTATTCCTTTACGCACCCCCACACACTTACTTGGTGGTGGGAGGGGGACCTACAGTTTAAGGTGGGTTCCGAACCACTAAGAGAAACAGCCTTAAGTACTTAGAGAACCTTTTTCTCTAGAGGTACCGGTCCCACGACTCTCCGGAGATGAACAACTCCCTTGCTAGACAAGTGCTCACCGCATGGGCCACCGATGCTCTTCCAGAGTGCGAGGCGGGAATCGAACCCGCAAGCCGACGGGGTGGGTCCAAAGCCTATGCCTTAACCCCCACGACCATCGTCCCACTTATGAAATGTTAATTTAAAATTGAATAAATCCACTTAGGTCTTTGGTATGCTAATAATTGAGCTAAGGTAGCCAGAACTGATCTAACAAAATCGATTTTTCCCCATAATTTATAACTTTATGTGAGCCCTATTAAACATACTCAAACCTTTAGTTTAATTTTTTCTGTTTTGCATATGTTATAAAACTATTTCGGAACTAAAACCATAAAAAGGATTGTGACTAAAAGAATTCAAATATTAAGAAACTCAATAAACAAATTCAGAAAATTTTTGTTAAAAGATCAAATCCTATTTATTCTTTCTATTTGTAATAGTCTCAGTATATTTTGGGAACAGAACAAATACTTTTCTTTATAGAATATTTACTATCATAACTTTGCAATCATTCTGCATACGCTTTTGGTAATTTTCAGGAATTTCTAATTTATATATTTTTTTCAAATAGTCATTTGAATCTCAGAGCTAAAATTAGTTTTTAGAAACAATTTAGACCAACAATTTTAGCACCTACACTTTCCGATGACAATAATATTACAATGCGTTGAAACAAATTTTGGGCAGAATTTCGGAAAAAGTAAATAAATTTTCTAGGTTTGTGGTAGCTATGAATATCACATGAAATTTTCCCAACTGATTTTAAATTCGCTAAAAGGAAATAGTTGAAAAATCTTGTGTTACCCTAAGGTAAAAAATATTAAGCAAAATGATATTGAAAATATTTCTAAAGAATATGGTCTTGAGTCGTAGAATCCCTAAGCGTTGTTTTTAAGAGGAACTCAGATGGTACAGATTTTTCCAATTTGAGGAAACAGAATTTTCTGCAAGATTGAAATTATTTTAATTTTGAACCTTGTTTTTCACAAAAACTTCACGATTTTTCTTTGTTATTTTTTGTTACATGCATTCTTTTATGAGAACGGTATCCTTGAGTTTTACGCTATCCAAACTATCTTTGTGGCCAGAAGAACTTTTTTTCCAAATTGAAATTTCCCCTTTTTTCAAATAACGGTTTGAATGGATTCGGTTGATAATCTCTTGAACTGCCTTCAATCTTAAATTAATACTAATATTAATAATAAAAGCTGTTTAGTTATTCTCCAAGCTAGAGGCCTCGGTGGCTCAGAGGATAGCGCGTCGGACTTCCATGCAGGAGGTCCGGGGTTCGATCCCTGAGCCGGGTACCAATGGAAATTTTTCTATGTACTTCTACCGGGGCTTCGGTGGTTCGGAACCCACCTTAAACTGTAGGTCCCCTCAGAAAAAGCTGGTATCGTACCAAGGTGGGGCCCCATGTCGAGGGGAATAGCCTTGGGGGTCGAAGCCGATTCTGTGAAGACTCGAAAATGAGTCAGCGTTCATCTTGCGCTTGGGAGCTTCTATAGGAGGCACCACGCTCGATGGTCGCTGGCCAATTTCGAGTAATGAACACACACACATACACTGACATAACACACCAGGACAGTGCTTCGAATCTGTGCATCTACCTGATGACCTCAGAGGGATCGCTCCGTACACCCTAGCCTGCTAGGGAGGCTGTCGACTGGCAGAGTGGGCGAGGATCACTTTGCCTGATCAACAAAGGAGGACGTCGTTTACTGTGCGATAGGTATGCCTGGCACCTGAGAGGTACAATCTCAGAACGTTGATAACAACGGAAACCACCGAGATCCAAAAAACACTCGGTGAAGGATGGCCGGGTTCGGAGTACTGCCTTGAGAATAAACACGGGTGTGGCACAATAGGCTTCTTAGCTTGAGCGCCAGGGGTTGGGACCTCACGGAGCCCTCCCCGCCCACATTACAAACTAACTAACTATTCTCCAAGCTAATTTTATATCAATTCAAAAAAATTACAGATAATATTCAAAGCTTCCACAATCTTAAGAATGTTCAGAAACTTTCTTTTTACATTCTCACCAAAATTTTTATCAAAGCATTGAATTTTCGTTTTGAAATAATAAATTTTTGACATGAAAAAAAAATATTCAAAAAGTTCCGAAATCTTTTACCAATAAAAAAGACTAGGTAATATCCAAATATTCATCTCCAACCCTCAACACAATTCCTTGACTTAATTAACTTCTAACCTGCTATATAATAAGAAAACGATTGAGTATTTTATAATCATATCTTTTATATCTGAGCTCTTCGAACTCTTTTTATTGCGAAGCCCTTATTCGGTTATCGAATGATATTACGAGAAAGTATATTGAATCAGAGGCAGAGTCTTGGGAGTTGCGATTAAGGATAATTAATAAGCCGGTTGATTGCAAGGAGTCCCGGATGAATCCGAGTACTTGCAATTTCTCTTTTCTCGTCTTGAGGACTTCCAATCTTGGTCTAGACTTCGAAGCTTCGACCAACCTATATATAAATATATATAGATTTCAAGAACGGATCGCGGTATTGAATTCACAGTGAGTAAATTCCGCTGACTGTGTAATTGAACGGGCACTCAAAATGCTTCCCGATAATTAAGAAGGCGTCCAGCCCGTCTATATAATCAGTGATTAATCGATTATCCTTGCTCATCGACATAGTCCTGGCCAATAACCGTGACTCTCGTACGGGAAATCGTAACACAGAGCCTGCTACGAGGGCTTAACGTTTAAGTCCGTTATCAGCAAAGCCCAGCTACGAGGGAATCTGGCGAATCGGCTAACTGCCGATTATTGTCCCCCTTCACTCGGTCTATTGCCGTCCTGTTCCCTCAGCATCTTTCTCTGAAGGGGGACCTACACCTTATGGAATTATGTTTGAATCCGTATTCCTCCTAGTAATAGGTAATAATTAACAAACTTTGTATTTGCTGATGTGGTGAAATGCACTCTTCTACAATTTTTTAGAAAAACTCTAAGTTAGGGACCGTACTTAAGGGGTTATCCCGTGCGACAGCCTTTTTTAAAAATGTTTTTTCGAAATTTTTTGTAGCGAAATTAAAGAAGACAGAGCTTCCAAATTTCAACTGTATATTTATTTAGTCTTGAGTAGTAACTCTGAATTTTCATATACAAAAATATGATCTTGATCGCGAGTCTTATTCAGCGAATGGCAACCATATAAAAAAAAGGTAAGTAAACGGCGACCATGATACTGTCAGAGTGGCTCATCCGAAATCAAAAAACCAAATTGGATGTTAATCTATAGGTGGATGGCTATCGCAGAAACTAGGATTTTTTGAAAATCTTGAAAATTCAATGTTTGATACGCTTTTAAACGTTAGGATCCGAAATTTCATGATTTTTTGCATTTATGTTTAATGAAAAAAAACGGTTCAATATTTTTCAGAAATCCTAGTTCCCGCGATGGCCGTACGTGTGCTGAATGTACCATTAAAATTTGAAAGCAATCGATGGAACCGTTTTTGAGAAATCATGGTCGCCAATTTAAAAAATGTAGTTTTGAGAAAGACGCGTTTGAAATGTTGGGTGTTATAGCTGTTACGCCGATAGGAGGGGCCAACAACAATTTTTTTCAAAGTCAGGGATTTAGAAAAAAAAAAATGTTGTAAAAGTCAGGGAATTTATATAACTTCAAGTAACTTTCAAGCAGAATAACTTTGATTTTTTCAATTTTTATTTGTAATTGTTCCATTCCGCTTATAAAAGATTCTAGGTTCAAAATGTTTCAAATGTAATATTCTGCTCTTTGAATATTAATGGTCAGAGAAAATGAAAAATTGGTCAGGGAAAAATGGGGGAATTTTTTTTATTGAGTTTTTCGGTAACCCTGATATAATATTCTTGTCAGTAATTTATTAGCTTTGTATTTATATTTCTTTTTTTGCAGTTGCTTCCTCCTGAGAATTATCTTTTTAGTTATAAATTCTATTATTTTTTTTAAAATTCAACAGGAATGTTACCTCTGGAGAAAAATTCATATTTTGTTGTTGAAAAATCAATTGAGAGGTTTTTTGGATGAAAATCTAACTATTTTGTTGAAAATTGATCTTTTTGCTTTAGAAATTCATCTGCTTCAGTAAAAACTTCGTCTTTCTTGAATAAGAATGCAACTGTTTGGTTGAAAATTCAATAAATTTTTGAAAAGTCATCCTTTTTGATCAATAAATCTACTGTTATGTTGAAAATGCAACTAATTCGTAGAAAATTTACCTTTTGAGAAAAATTCACATTTTGTGCTGAAAAATCAACTGTAATCTTTTTTGGATGAAAATTCGAGTTTTTCTGAAAATTCATCTTCTTCACTAAAAATTTACTCTGTCTGAGCGGAAAATTTATATTTCTTAGATAAGAGTGTAACTGTTTGGTTGAAAATTCAATAAATTTGTTAAAAAGTCAATCTTTTTGGTCCAAAAATCTAATGTTTTGTTTACGTACAGCAAAAGGTGGGGGGGGGGGGGGTGGTAAAAATATTTTTTTACGGGTTGATACAGTATGGGGGGGGGGGCCGTGAAGAGGATCGATTATCCGTAACGTAATTTAAGTACTGTAACCGGAGAGTCCGGGCTCGAATCCTACTGCCAGAATTTTTTTGCTAATTTGTTTTCAATTCACTGAATTTATTTGGAAGTTTAAGTTATCTTCACATCAATTCATAATTTGGCGAGAAACAGTTGAATAAACTTTAAAACGAGATTTTAATTATTGCAGTTTTTATTTTTGAATGCCCTATAAATTCTCAATGAGATTTGATTTCAGAAATTTATTTCAGTCTTCTCTATGAATAGGAATTTTAACATCTTTCTTCGTTTTCTTTTATAATCGCCTGGAATAAAATACAAGAAGTTCAAACAAAACATTTTGACAGACTTCACAGATCAAAATGCTTTCAAACTAGGGGAAATATGATGATTTGCCAAAAAATATGACTTCTCAAAAACAAATATAATAGATGATATTTCAGCTGAAAAACATTTTTATTAGAAATAAAAGACAGTTAAATTCAACCAAAAGAGATGCATCTTTAACTAAGGAAGGGTTTTCATTCAAGGGAGACAAATCAAATGTCAAACAAATTGATGATTCTTTAATCCAAAAAAGGCCAATTTCCCACAAAACATTTGAATTTAAAATGGTATAGTTGAATTTCCAGTAAAAGTACTTGATGTTTGAATGAAAAAAAGATTTTTCAACAGAGCCGTTCAATGTTTAACCAATAAAAAGAATGCGCACCAAAGCATTTAAACTTCAAACCGAGTTCAATTTTCAATCAAAAAATGTAAATTCTCAATGTAACATTTCAGATAAATTTTCAAAAGGAAAACTGATGATTGAAATTTTATGTTAAAAATATAATTTTTTTACTAAAAAAAGAAGGAAATTTTTAACAATATAGTTAAATCTTCAACCAAATAGCAGCATTTTCTAATCAGATTATGTATTTACCAAAAATATAATACATATTAGACCTTTCATTCGGAAAGAACTATCTTTCAACAAAGAATAATTGGATTTTTTTATTGGGCTCTATTAATTTAGTTCACATTTAGGGAAAAAATAGAAAATGGGGAAGTTTCTTGAAAACAGGAGAAAAATCAGGAATCCTTTAAAAAGAGGAAAATGGATGAATAGAGGAAAGAGTAGAAAGTATCTATTTAGATGCTTTACTTGTAAAATAAAATGACCAATTCCAATTTTTTCAACTATTCCGGAAAATTGAAAAAATAAATATCTTTGCTAGATTAAAATAAATTAAATAGTCGATTGCAATATAAAACATAGTTGAAAGAGAAAAAAAATTGAAAGTAAAAATACTACTGCCTGATCTAACCTTCGTTTGAAAGACTCTTTTCTCTCGCTTTTCTCAAACTTAACCAAGGAAGTTATTACTTATTAAATCAGTATTTTGAATTATCACTGCTGAACCAGTGAATGTCTGATTTTGACTGAGTGAGCCAGCAAATGACTCAACTAGAACAATCTATGAAATATATAAGTGATGCTAAATGATAGATCCAATCAAAGATCATACCAGTCTTACTTTGAGCGACGCGACGCGTTGACGGAATGACGGGCCTTCCCATGGTTAGGCCAGATAACCTCACTCATTAAATCAATGAAGGAATTCCACTAAGTGAACCAGTTAAATTTGTGTTCCTTTCAACCAGCAAGACTTGTCTATGAATCCGTGAGATTTTACTGGTTTATTTTCAGAAAGTGAGTCCAAACAAAATTCTGCAGTATGTAGGTTTCCCTTTGCCAGTTTGCGATTAAATCAATCCACTCCAGTTATCCACGAGCTTATTAGCTTCATATCATATTTCACTTTGGACTCCAGAATCGAGCTTCTGGTAACAATATAAAAGAGATTTTCTTCCGCTTTCGATAAAAAACTCGGTCTCTGGAACTGCTGTTTAAACAGCGATAGTGCGCTCGACAATCGATGACTGCCGAGCCATTGATATTGCTGAGCCTTTATAAAAAGGCTTGAACGTTCGTCTGTCTTTTCTAAACCCAAGGTAAAACCATCGCGAACTGATGTTCGTTTATTGTCGAGCTTGCAACTTCAATTTCCACGAAGGATTTTATACGAAATGACGAGAAGGCTGTTTTCTCAGGCAGATGATAAAGCACAAATACTTCCCTTCTCGCGATTCATTCATAAATGCTTCGTTTAAAATTAATAATTTGTACAATAATATGCAACAAACATAGTTTATTAGTTTAACTAACAAAAAGAGCGGGCCCATGACACGTTTTTTATTTTTATTTTCCCATTATCAAATTAAAATATATGCTTTAATTAGAAGTACTATACAATATAGTTGATGATCATAAATTAAAATGCGTATCAAAATAGCTATATCGGCTTTCATACGATTTTAATTCAATTGAATTTTAATTTCAATCAGCTTTTAGTCCTCTGTAACTTTTATTTGATTATAAGATTCTATCCCAGGAATTAGAAGTAAAGAAAAATAGGTCTATCCTAAAGATTTGAAATTGAAGATCCTCCAATTTTTATTATTTACAATTTTAAATTTTGTGGTTTTGAATATTTTTCCAATAATTAGAATTTGATGATTCACAATTCATAACTCTTCAATTTTAAAAAAGCACACATACAAATTTTTAACTTTCGATGATTTTGAAGATCAAAAGTCAAGTTCTCAATACTAAATTTTCCAAATTGAAGAAATTTCGGATGTATATGATCAAAATTACAGAATTTCTAATTGTAACACTTAAAATGTACATAATTTTTCATTGTTTATTGTCGAAATAAGCAGTTTAATTTTAAATATGTGTAAACCTTGCAGAACTATTTAATGAACATTTGCAAGACAAAAAGCTCTTGAATTTTGAAGTTTTGAAGTTCAATGTGAATAGTAGTTCTTAAATTCTGAAGATTTTAAAAATCAAAATTCATTGTTCCAATTTCAGCTTTTTTAAATCATCAAAATTGTAGCTTTTTCATTTTAAAACTTGAAACTTGCATAATTTTTTAATATAAATTTTCAAAATAAATACCTCTCGAATCTTAACGATTTGCAATTCGAAGTTCTCTAATTTTAAAGAGTTATAATTAAGAGTTCTTGAATTTTAGAGATGTGTAAACAAAAATTTCCAATTTCTGATTATTTCGGATCAAAATTCAATTTTTTAATCCTAAATCTCTCAAATTGATCAAATTCCGAATATAAGTCGACAAAATTGTAGAATTGCAAATTGTCTGAATGAAAAATTCTTCAATTTTGCAGATGTAAATTTTTTACATTTTAAAAAGTTAGAATTGTAAATACATGAATTTTGAAAATATAAAATTGCAAATTATTCAAATTTCAAGATTCGCAATTAAAAATCTTCAATTTTGAATATGTTTTCAAATTAAAAATTCATTTGATTTCATATATTTTATTATATAATTTTTTTATTATATTTCATTCAGTTTTTTTATATGAAATAGAAACACTGCAGAAAATGCAACTCTTTTAATAAGAGACTGGAGAAGTAACAAGTACCCAGTTTTACGATTTAACTGCAGTCCTCATGAGTTCCTTTCTTGAGGAACTTCATTAACCCTGCATTCAATTCAAAATGATTCTAAAGTCAGATAAAAATGATTCGGATCTCGATCTAATATGATGAGAATTTATCATTCCCTTTCAAACTAAAGAATTTTTATTCAATCGCATAAACTTTGAGTAGTAACAGAATTTTATTAGATGGCAAACTGACTTATCCTAATAAACTGTCAAACTGGGTGGAAGAAATAAAATCATAAAATAAAAGCTCGAGATAAGTGAGTGGAATCATAGGACCTTGAATGTGAACGAATTGAATGAATAAATTTGATGATTATTATATATAATTAAATGATGAAGTTAATTCCTGATAATAAGTAGAGTTTTAATACTGCTTACATTTTTAACATTTTTTGTATAAAAAAAACAAGCAAAGCAGTGCAGTCAACTATTAAGTAAGTAACACGTGAAATTGCATAAACATGATCGCTAGAAGCGACTTAGTAATGGGGCGAGGGTAATCCGGTACTTACGGTTAGTAGAAGCTTTTCGAGAGAACAAACAAGAAAGAACTAATAAATTATAAGTAGTTACTTGCATCGCCAGACATAATACGCCTGTTGGGTAGCTACGACAGCGTCATCAATTTGGAACTATTGAAAAGATATTTGAATGGAATTCAATATTGCAGGAAATCTTATAATAAATAATTAATTTCAGACCTAAGAATAATGTTTTTGAGTAGAATAAATTTATATGAATTGCACTTTCTCATAAACAGTTCTCTAATTACTTTAAGATAGCCAGTAGTCCGCGTATCAGGTAGCGCTGTTGTCAAGGTCAAAGAAGTACCCTGGTGTATTTGTATTTTCAACGTCGATCCTAATATTGACCTTTGTACACTCAAATGCACTCCACATCTAGACGCACTGCCGCCTTCTTCAACCCGATTTCGAGAGCTTAGCGTGATAAATATTAAAGAAACAATTTGAATTCTCCTTCCGCGGAAGCTACGGCTAAACCATCAGTGCTCAGCGCGAGTATTGTACGAGGCTACTCGCAATTTATACAATCATCATCTTACGTACTTAGCCTGCTTCTTAGCATATTGCCTTACCCCAGCGGCATTGTCGAAAACGTTTAAATGGCTCAGCCCGACAAGGTGAGGGAGGAAGGTGGATGGTAGAAGGTGGCTAAGCAAAGGGTGATTTTTAATACCGATCGCACCCGTTGCCGTCGCACCAGACAGCCAAGATGTACTAATCTCGAGGTGGATATCTATCGATCCCGCCAACCCCATCGACTTCCGGCAAGGCGTGCGAGATATCTCCATACGAACAATAACGGGATGCCTTCCTATCTGCGTTTCCACCCTCGAGGGACACCTCCTGAACATGATCATGCGATCATTCTAATTCGCTTTGATATATCCCGAGACATCCTATTTAGCGTCTATCGTATAAAGTCACAGTCCATCACCCTTCAAAGAAAAATAGTTCGGCACACCATTGATCTTTGACTTATCAGATTTGGCTTTTAACATTAGAGTATGGACGTGCATTCTAACAGACCGCAACATACTTCTGATATGTGGGACCCTCCCCTCTAACCTTCCTTGAGGCTACAGATCGGCAGCTTTAGTTTTAGTTGTGCTTTCATTACACGCTCAGAGTGTAATTGGTGAGTAATGTTAATTGGAGGCTCATACGTGGTCCATAAGTCCGCAGGT
Source organism: Andricus quercusramuli (assembly GCA_932178445.1). Lineage (NCBI taxonomy): Eukaryota > Metazoa > Arthropoda > Insecta > Hymenoptera > Cynipidae > Andricus > Andricus quercusramuli. The sequence goes on from CAKNXH010002447.1 coordinate 157,666, forward strand.
CCACGGTAGCATGATAATTTTCTATTGCTGTTTCAATTTGTTTCAAGGTATTTAAAACTTAAGATATCACACAAAAATAACCTTGAGCTTGAGCAAAAAGTGACGAATCAGCATCGTCGTATGGACGTGTGAGTGTGTGGACGTATGGACGTATGGACGTGTGGACGTCTGGACGTATGGACGTGCAGTCTCTTAGAGGACACCATGCTTCTGATCCGTGGGTCCTTCCTTGCACTGGTGTGAAATATTATTAATAATGAAAGTTAATCGAATTGATTAAGTTCTTATTGATCAGGTGACGAAAACTTCTCTACTTACTCAATTAGACATAAATATGTAAAGCGCTCTGTGAGACCTCAGGTCTATGTTAGTGCAAAAATGAAATCACGTCCGTACGAAGCGTTAACATTTTAACTTTAACCTATCATTTCTGCACCGTGACCCCTCAACCTTATTACATGATGACTTGTCTCTAATATTTGACCTTTAACCTCGGACGTTCGATATATGCTATCTAACCTTTGATTTTTGTTCTGACCTCTGATAGGAAGGAGAAGGCAAGAGCGTTGAACTATGACCTCTGACATTTGATTTTCACAATTAACCTCTAAGCTTCAACCTCTGAGCTTCAACCTCTGAACTGTGGCCGATGATATCTTTTCTTCGACCTTCGACTCTTAACCTTTGATTGCATCTATATTTAACTTTTAACCCCTAAACTTTAAAATATGTTCAATTGAATTGTTTCTGCCTGATGAATAAACTTTGTGAGTTAGCATCTGAAAAAAGCAGACAAACCAAAATTTTGAAATCAGTTGATATCTTCTGTTCAATTTTCAAATTTCTATTTTTCGAATTTCAGAGACTGTCCTATTGTTCTTTAGATTATGTTAAATGTTTTACATGTTCAGTCTTCACTAGTGAAAATGAATAAAAATTCAGATATTCAAATACATTTTTTTAATCAATTTAGAATTTGTTGAAACGAAGTGTCTCTTTGTCCAAAAACTCAGGATGACTAGTCCATTATTTTTTATGAGTTTGGCTAGTTGTCCCATATTTTCGGGACGAATTGCCCAAAACTAGACTAGACTAGACCCTTTTTGAAAACGTGCAAAAAACATGTTTTTTGGTTCAAGCTTAAGAAACTTCATGTTCGACATACTCAACTTTTCCCGAAATGTGTGCATATAACTCAATGCAACAATAAACCTGTTTTTACATTTTCAAGAACTTATAAATTGAGCCAAACTTTTTTAAAATGAATTTCTTGTTTTATACTATCCTTCATTAGTGAAAGCTAAACAAATAAAAAAATTCAACATCATTTCTCAGCCAATATTTTTTTTTATCTTAGAAAATATGAATTTTTAATACCAATTACTGAACAGAAGATATTAACAGATTTCAAAATTTAATTTTTTTTACATTCTTGGAATCCAACCCACTAATTCTGTTCAATGGACCAAAACGATGAGTCTACTTTCAGTATTTTCTTTCCGTCCTACTCCTAATCTCTCACCTTTAACATTTTACCTATCATCTCCCAGTGTTCTACTCTGACCTTTACGCACATTTAATAGCTATCTTACCTGTAAATTAAACAAGTTTTAAAGTATTATATACGAAAACAGCCACATTCAACGTGTTGAATTCAACAAGAAAAGATGAATTAAAAAAAAGAAGTACAATACTGAACCAAATGAAAAAATGTACAGCAAAGAATATTAATTTTTCATCCAAATTGACAAATTTTCCAACACTACCTAAGTTTTAAATCTCAAGATTTGAATATTTTAGAAAACAGTTGACAGGTGAACCGAAAAAGGAAAATTTTAACATTTAAGTTAATTTACAATGAAAAAGACGAATTTTTAACAAAATGGGTGAATCCCTAAACAAAAATGATTATTTTTCAACAAAAAAGATTAATTTTCTACCCAAATATACGATTTCTTAAGAAAATACATGAACTTCTTAACAAAAAGTTGAATTTTTAACTTATGGAGAAAAAATCTTTAACCAAAAATAATTACATTTTTAGTTGAAAATAAAATAAAAAACCGTTTAATTTTCGCCCGAAATTACAAATTTTAATTTAAAAAGTTAAGTTACGTCAAAAAATTGAGATCTGAACTAAAATTGTAACTTTGGTTTGCAATAAAAAGATCAAATTTTCACTTTGAAAGATTAGTTTTTAACCAAAAATAGGACCTCTGGTTACATTTTTAGTAAGGAAAATTAATTCTCACAAAAAAAAAGCTAATTTCTTGCTGAATAGTTAAATTTACAACCAAAAAGATGTTTTTTCAACTAAAATAAAGGGGAAAAAATTTAAGAAGAGAGTTCAACGATCAACCAAAGAGTTCAATTTTCAACCAATGAGTTTCTTGTCCAACCAAGAAGTTAGTTTTCTACAAAAAAAACTATTAGCAAGATATATCCATTTTTCACGAAATTATCAAATTTTCAAATAAAAGATATATTTTCAACAAAAAATGCAATAGTTACATTTTCAGTTAAGAAATTAATTTTCATCCGAAAATGAAACAAATTTTCAATGAAACAGTAAAATTTTCTACAAAATAGTAGAATCTTTAAAGAAACTAGATGAATTCCGAACCATATATACAATTGTAGACTTATCAAAAAAAATTAACTTTCAACAGAAAATACTTCAATTATCTTATAATGTTCTGTTAATTATCTTCAAGTTTTGCGATAAAAAACGAGAAAAGGGGGAAGTTTCTGAAAAAAGGGAAAAAATAATAATTCCTTTCAAAAAAGGGAAAGAGTTTACAAATGGCCCCTAATCTCTTACGTTATTCCACCACAAATTTTCACAAGAGGAAGGGTGAGTCGAAAAGCACTGAAAATAGCGTCACATAATATGTGGACGCTCCATTTCGTTTTTATTTGATATTAAAATGTAAATTCAGTTACGAAATTTGTTTTGCCCTTCGTAATTTTCGTCCTTCATTAAATTGTGAGATATCTGCAGGTGAGATGTGGCTTTATCACGAGGCAGGTATAAGTTAAGATGAGCACGTAAGTAACAATTTTCTTCGTCTTGCAAGATCCCGAGGTCTCAGAAGACATTTCATCGCTCTGAACTCTCTTTGCTTTCTCCCTCCCTCATTGTCCTCTCACAATCTTCCTCTCATTCTCACTTGCTCGTTCGTTCGCTCACATGTACCCTCACTCAGCTCCTCCTTCTAGCATCCCATTCATCGTATTTCTTTTTGCCACTTGGAGCCCCGAGCCAGGAAGTACGGGAGTTCTCTCGCGGTTTTTACTTTTCCCGACGATGCGAAATATGTCCCGGATTATGAGAACGTCCCCAGCTTCGTGTATCTTCTGCTGAAGTAAATGTTTTTAATTTTGCTAGGGATGCTTCCGTTCCATACAAACAACCAAGTGGAAAGAAAACGCCCTTATCAACTTTTTTGCAGTCACTACTCACCGTCCTTTTACTCACAAAAAAACCTTAACGACAAGTATGACAAAAATGTTAATGAGAGTGTTGATCTACAACAAACAAAGACCTACAACAAATTTTCAGAGGAAGGGGGGCATGTTTTATGACGATTTGTGACGTAGGGGGCGAGGGGTTAACGTAGAATGTGACATCACGTATGGAAAATATGAACAAAAGTTTTTTGAAATGCTTGAAAAAATGAAAATTAGTAATTTTATTTGACATCTAAAGCATCCACCTTTTTAAAGAATTCCTCATTTTCCCTTGTTCTGAAGAAACTTTACTATTTTAGCCTAATTCTCTTTTCTTTTCTTAAATGTTGCCTGAGTTCATAGAACCCAATAAGAAAATGCAAATATTTTTGGTCCAAAGTTAATTCTTTGACTGAAAATCCACTATTATATGTTATGTTAGGAATTCATGTTTTTTTATCAAAAATTCTACTATTTGGTGTGGAATGTCATTATTTCATTAAAACGTTTTCTTCATTTGATAATAAATTTTCCTATCTGAAAATTTTACTAATCCATTTTTGGCTGAAAATTGATTGTTTTCGTTCGAGTAAATAACTTTCCATCGAGGATTCATATTTTTCCAATGAAAATTCAGCTGCTTGGTTAAAAGTTGAACTACTTTGTTAAAAATTCATTTTACTATTTGGAGATTCTACTGTTGCAAATTCAAATATTTTGTTGGCAATTCATTTCGTTTTTAGTTGAAATTTTTTTTTTCAACTTCTAATTGAACAATTCCATCTTTGGGTGAAAAATGACTGCTTTTATTAGCTTCAAATCCAACTATTTATTTGCCAATGAGCTCTTTTATCGATAATTCATATTTTCGGGTAAAAAATGCAACTATTCTGCTGAACATTGTGGTCGCTATTTTTATCTCTATCTACTGAAAAATCTTTTTTTGTTGAAAATTCAACTCTTGACTTGTAAATTCGTGTGTTTGGGTTTGAAAAGTCATGTTGTTTGGTAGAAATTTGATCTTTTCTTATTAAAAATACAACCGATTGGATGAAATTAAATTTGTTTTGGGCGAGGATTCACCTTTTTTCTGGAGATTTATCTTATTTTGGTTCAATTCAACTGTTTCTTAATTGAAATTGAAATCCTGTGTTGGTTGAAATATCAACTGTTATATTTTTTGTTGAGAATTGATTTTTTGATATAGAAAATTCAACTAGAAGGTTGAATATTCACTCATTTGGTTAAAAATATGTCTCCTTTGCTTGAAATTTGAACCATTTGGTTAATACTGATTTTTTTCAATGTATCTGTTTGGTTGAAAATTCATTATTGTAGATTAAGAAAAAATTGTTGAAAATTCAAATATTTCCTTAAAAAGTTATTTTTTCGGTAGAAAATGCAGCTTCTTATTGAACATTAATCTTTTTGAATTAAATATTTCAACCTTTCAGATTGAAAATTAATATTTTCGGTAGAACAGTTCTAGTTAAAAAATTATCTGTCTTCTAAAAATTCGTCTTTTTGGCTTGAAGATTTGAATACTTGGTTAAAAATTAAATCCTTTGATTGAAAATTCATCCCTTACTAGAATATTGAACTATCTGGTTTTAAATACGACTATTTGTTTAATACTAATTACTTTTTTAAAGTTGATCTATTTTCTTAAAAATTAATCTTTAAAGGTTAAAATTCCCACTATGTGATTGAAAATTCAATCACGTGGTTAAAAATTCAACCATTTCTTTGTAAATATAATTATTTATTGAAAATGTAATCATCATGTTAAAAATTTATCTTTTTGCTCGAAAATCGAACTGCTTTGTTAAAAATTCATCTATTTTGATAGAACATTCACCCTTTTCGATTAAAAATTCATCTCTTCCGGTAGAAAATTAATTTTTTTGTTTTTAACAATTTAACTATTTTGTTGAAAAACTTAAGCTTTATTTGACGATCTATGACGAAAAGGGATTGGGGGTCAAAAAAGTGTTCAAAATAGCGTGTCGTAGTTTTTGTATGGCCTCTAAGTAATGCTCTTTCACATAGATGAGAATGCTTCTATCCAGACTTTCTAACGACGCTTTTGAGAAAAGTTTCTTAACAAAGATAAATACGAATTTTTTGAAAATTTACTCTCATTTTTTATTCAAGGGGTTGCCAAGGCAGTTTTAAGAGCAGGTGTAAGATAAAAGGCAGTGACATTTCTGCACAAGATTTTGCTCTTAGAATTTGTGTAGCTTCTGAGAAAACATCTGAAATCCTTCAGGGTTTATGAAAAATACCGTTCTCTTTTTCTGCTCTATTGTATCATGTATGGGATTTGAAAAAGTTATTTTTTCCGTTAAAAGCGTGGTTTGAATATTTAATAATATAAGGGTTACAGTAGTAAAATCGATATTTGATCGGACAAAGACGGCGACTATTAAAAGAACCGGATTTATTGATTCCATTAATTATTATCGTTGAAAAACTTAAAGATATTTAAAGGATTGAGAACTAAAATATTCAGTAGAAAAATCCGCGCGGGTCAGACAATGTTAGTGAGCTATTTAAAGGACCCTTTTATTGATACACTGTCACAGATTGAAGTTAATGGAAAGCATATTTTTGTAATTCAATCTTCTTTGCTGGATTGGCACTGTCGGTTACCTAAAAATAAACTTCAGTTCTTAATAATGTAAGGAAATTTCCGTTGAATGTCGGGGTATATGATGCATTTAATTTGTTCTGAGTTACTGAAAGTTGATTTATTATATTCCATCCGAGCCAGGGCACATTGTATTAGTGTGTAATTACTGCTGAGTTGCATAAGAAAGATCGTAAGTACTTTATCGTCTCGGAACCGTTTCGCTGTAATCGCAACGTTGCATATACAACAAATTTACAAGAAAACAGTTACGAAAGTTTAAATAACATCCATTTTTCAAAATTAGAATACACATAAAATAAAAATTATGTGTGCGTAATGCAACTTTTATCAATTGAGCAGAGATTAGAAAAATCATAAACGGGTGGAAATCAGAAAGTTGGCAAATATTGTTTGCGGAATATTATATTATATTAAATCAAGCTTTTTTATAGCTTAAAATTTGAATTCTCACATTTATATTGAGAATCAATTGAAGATTACTGGATATCTTCCAAGACCTACAAATTTAGTAACATATTAAGTGTCTTTATTTGACCCAAATAACCGATTTGGAAACCCGGAAAAGATCATACAACAATTTGGTGTCGTCTGGTAACACGGTTTTATTATTGGAAGGATATTTTGGACGTTACTTTATTCCCCCTATTTATTAATTGGAAACGATTTTAAATAATATTAAAGTGATATTCGACTTTTATCATACTGTCTTGAAACATTAACATTATTATTACACCAATAAGTTGATATTAAAAAATATAATTCTAATAAATAATGGTAATAACAATATTAAAATAATTAATTTTCTCATAAACTTAACCTATATAATCAACATTCAATGTTGGTTATGACGAAAATTATGACGAAATCTATGACGAAAATAAGATTTATCAGGATAATTAAATTATAAGGTAACCTGCAATTTTTCAATCCTTCTATGATCTTTTTAAATCCTTTGAGATTTTTTAAAGCTCTTGAAAATTCCTTGAAGTTCCCAAAAATACCTTAAAATCTTTAAAACAATTTTAAGCCTTTGGGAATATCTTAAAATATTTGAAAATCTTTTCAGAGCTTTGAATTCCGGAAAAAACCCTCAATTCTTGTGAAATTCTTTGAAATTTAATTATTGATTTAAAATTCTCTAAAACATAGCTAAATCAAGACCCAAGAAGCAGATTCACTTGTTATTTTTATTAAAAAATATTATAAATAGTTCATATCAAAATATTGTCATTAAATGCAGAAAAACTGTAATTAAAAAATGAGAGCATACTTCTTGATCTTTTTAATAATTATTATTACACTTATTGTAATTAATATGAATACAAAAAAGTGTTTTATGATGATTCAAAATTATTTTTCCTCTTAATTCAAAATCAAATATTATCCAAAGTTCTGATTCTTACCCATGCAGTATTTTTATCATCAAATAAGATAATAGTTTTCTTTCCGTAATCCAATTAACATAATTTTCTGACAAGCTGATGTAAGTTTAGTCAATTAAATTTTTTCAAACAAAAAGTTTATTTTTTCCCTGAGCATTGTATTATGTAAGACTTCACTGAATCAGTTTCTTTTTATCAGTAGAAATTCTCTTTCCTGAGCATTTCTTTATAATACACCAGAAATAAAGCATGCTTGCAACGTTCCCTTCAAGACCTTTGGAATTTGTCCACTTTATTTTCCTTCGCAATATCAAATTCCAGGGTATCATCCTTTCCGAAAAATTCTTGGGGTCTAGTCTAGACTTAGGTCCTTTTTCATGCCCTTGGAAATAACGTTGCGAAGGAAGTGGGTTTCTGGAAGGGTTAGGGGAGGAGGGCTGCAAGGAAGCACGTGACGCCGACGCTTCCGTTATAACGTGATTATATATTGAACGTGCCCGGAGACGCTTGGCAATCGATACTTATTGGGGAAAGGGTAGAGGAAGAAGAGAGGGGTTGAGCGCGAATAAATTTGTCTCGGAAGTCGCGACTCCCGTGGATCCGTTTCCGTTCGATTCAAACGTCCCTCCTGCTTCTTGAGGTAGAACGATAACTGAAACCCACTCTCTGACTCTATACGGTTTGATTAATCGGATGCAGAGATATAAATATCTAATTTACGAGCTGAATCCGGAATTTCTCGAAACCTGGCAGCTATTGCTTTTAAGTGTCAAACGTCCTTCAGCATATTTTCTCAAGAGCTATACTTAATGTGTCTTTTTAGCATATAATAAAAATGATACAAGAGGTGAAAAAGTTCAAAGAAATTTCACTTTTGTAATTTATTCTTGCACCAAGCACTGCAAAACAGATAAGGGTACAAAGCAAGCTTCTGAATGAGATGCAAAAAATCTGTAGAAAGGAAAATTTAGGAGAGCAAAAAGCTTTCCGAAGCTTTTAGTTACTTATGAGAAACAAGAAAATTAGAAAGTACTTCGGAGATTGAATAGAACTTATCAGATCTTCACCGAAATCGGAAAAAATTCATATTTATAAAAAAAATATCTTCAAGAATGGTCTTTTGTTGAAATCATGTAAGTGCCATGAAAAATATTGTTTTTTAAGGCCATGTTAGTTTCACCGAAATTCGGTGAGCGTGACACAAACATTTTCTGCGAGCCTAGACACTTCGTCTTTTTAATTCTTTTTTTTAGCATCCAGTTAACGTAAACTATATCAATGAGATGCCAGAAACTGGTTACCAGAGGAATCGAAGGTTCGAAAGTAGAAAATCACAAGTTATTCACATTTTCAAAACTTTAAAAAATTATTTTAGAATAACATGATTGGAAAACTAATAAGAAAAAGACTAATGGGTTATTTTTCCAGAAATTTAAACAAAAAATTGTTTCAACATTTTGTTTGAAAATACGACTCAACTGGTAACGCAGTATAGTGAACAATTACATGGCATATAATTTATATTTATACTTCTTAATCATAACAAATTCTGCAGAGCAAAAAATTGTCCAATGCAAGGATTTTTTGCAATTTCTTCCACAGAAGCTAATGGTGCTATTTTTTCACACCTTACATATTCAAAAAAATTGCTCAAATAGAAATTGTTTAAACATTTTCAAAATAAAATTTTTTCACAAAAACACGCGGTCAAATTCAAGACAATTTTTAATGCAGTCCAACTGGTTTCGAGAAAAGTGGCACTTACATGTTCTACTTCTTCAAAAAATTGTATTCCAAAGATATCGCATTTTCTCATAAGGTTTCAAGGGCTTCATAAATTTGAATTGATTTTGAGGAATTTTGTGAGAATTCTATTTTTTCAAAAGATTTTAAATATTTAGAATAATGAGAACACACTACCATGTATCCTGGCAGACAATCTGCAAAATTTCACGTAAGATGAGAAGGTTTTCAGGGAATTTATAGTATTTTTGAGATTTCAGAAGCATTTCAAATTTTTTACGAAATTTCAAATTCGCTAAAAGATTTTAAGGGATTTCAAAGATTTCATGAAATTCTTTGAAATATTTTCTAATCCTGTAAAATCCTATAAATTCCCTTAAAATCATAAGAAAATTGTATAGAAACTCGTGAAATAATTTTAAAAAATTCAAATCTATTGAAATCTTATGCAATGACTCAAAATCTTTGAAAAAATGTATATCCAATGAAATTTTATAAACTTTGGAAATTTTTCAAATTCTATGAACTCCCCTCAAATGAAGTTTTGAGTTTCCGAGAGGCCGTGAAATCTTACGAAATCTCTTTTAATCTTTCGATATCGTTCAAAGTATAATCATTTTTTATTAATCCCCGAAAATCATTTTGAAACCAATGAAATATTTAAAAAAATCAAACGCCCTGAAATTTCTGAGAATAATTGAAATATATCGCATGCGTGTGAAACTTTTTCAAAATATTGTAACAATTTTTTGAAACTTTTCCAATATTTTTGTAAATTATGGGGAAAATAAATTTTTCATTTTTTTTAAAATTAAAATATCATAAACAAAAATCTCGTGAATTAAAAAAATATATAGGCCAATAATAATAATTCTCGATTAGTATATCCGAGACAAAAACAATTTTTCGGTGAATATTATAGATGATACAAAATTGAGAAGAATATTAGTATTAAAAGAAAATAAATATTAAGAGACTGGACAATCTAGGATTGAAAACAATTTTGTATTAAATAGAAAATAAACACGCACTTCACACATTCTTAAATTAAAACATGAAATTAATATTGATACAAAATTATTTTATTTCACAGTATCTATTATCTAGAGTGATGAAAAAGAAACGTCAGGAAAATTTTCATGATGATTGATTAAAATTGATATCTCTTCATAATCAATATTCAATATTTTTCTATAAAATCAACAATTTCCGGCGGAAAAAGAGTGAAATAATTTAAACATATTGAAAACATTGAGTTTATTTTTTTTAATTGTATGATTTTTGTTTAAAATTGTCAATTAGCAGTAAAGAGCGGTGAAAAGAACGGGAAAAAAATGAATCGTAGAAAAAATCTCATTTTTAAAATCTAGTAATTAATTATTAAAAATACCTAGTATCAGTGTGAACATAACATATTATTTTTAGAAATTTGCAGTCTTCGTCAACATTTCATGATTTTATATGAGTATTATTTTAGAAAAGTATTAATTTCCGGCGAAAAGCTCTTAAATACAACATGCATAATATTTTGCATAATTTATTAGATGTGGAAGTTTTAACTCAACTGCGTAAGAGTATTTATAAAGTACAATTTTTTCTAAATTCGCAAAAGATTTTCTATGATATTATTTCTTGAGGATGTTCTAGGTGTACTTAAATATTTGTGTTTTTCTTCCGCTTTAGGGAAAAGCAATAATTTCCGTTCAATTTTAGTTTACAAAAGCTTATTCTATTGCTTCAAAGATCTTTGATAATTCTAACTAACTAAAAACAATTCTACGCATTTTTTTTAAATCAAATAATGACCATAAATACGTGACTAATAGAATTGTAAAAAACATTCCAACGAATATAATAAGCGTTTGTAAATCAAAATTAATTGAAAATAATTTCAACTTTTTTTGATTGATTACTTTGGTGTTTTTCTCTTAAAATTACTTGCAGTAATCAATGGACCTTTTTTTGTCGATTTTATAAATCAAATTAAGGAATAAGTAATTTAAAACTTAATTGTATACCTACGTAGGAAATCCACAGAAGGGATTATTTGTTAATTTAATTTTTCGAATTTAAAATGCAAAACATCAATCAGGCTTTGAACAACAATAACTATGAGATTTCCGAGACATATCGTTCCACCACATTTGGATACGATTTTTTCTATATTTATAATACTTTTAAATATAAGTTTTCCTATTTTAATATTTTCAATTATTTATAATTTCCAGTGGGTTTTCTTTTTTTTTAAAGTGGGATAAACATTGTTTGCTTCAATTAATTGAAACTTAAGTTATTAAGCCGGCAATCTAATTTCCCTTTAATTTGAAGGGAATGTTTGAGATTTGAGGTATTCAATATTGGTTCTTATTTCGGGAGCTAACGGCGAACATGGAAGGTAACTTTTACTCCCTTTTTCGAGTTAGTGTGCGAATCTCGGTTTCAGTTTTTGCAATAACTGGAGAGTACACCGAACTCGATAAGAGGAGCTCCCAGCAAAGTCTCAGAGACGTAGGGGGAATGTTTGAGTTTGGAAATCCTTGGCGGTTATTAGTTGGACAAGTAGTTTCCCTGGTTCAAGTAGGTCTCGGCTAAAGCGTGGCTTGATTAGACGGCGCAACTTGTTTCTCAAGGGTGGGTTTTGATGCCAACTTAGACCATATTAAATTATCCTTAAGTTAAGCATGCGTCATGTCGTCTGCTAGAAATGCCGAGGTGAAGAGACTTTAATTGCTTAAGAGAGAGACTTAGTCAAAGCCAACATGGATATTAAATAAATGCTTTGCTGAATGTATGAACACAGTGAATCCTGATGTATCAAAAGTGCTTCAGCTCATCCTAATCTTCTATTTATTATCAAAATTATCCAATTTCGAGAATCAACGAAATGTAAGAGCCTAACTTCACGATCCTAGAACAAGAGAGTTTTTTTTTTGAAGTGCTCACCAAAGACCTTAGGCAAAAGATTTTCTGACAGATTTATGTATATATACTTTACGGTGAGAAAAAAGAGATAAATAGGGAATTAATTTAAAAAAATTGAAGTGTGAAATTCTTAGTGTGTCAAGGACGATTTTTCAGGCCTCGGACTCGTTTAAGAAATTCGAGATATTATTAATAGTAGCACATATTTGGATATATAATAGGAAATTAGGGATTGATATATTTTTGAAGGATTCCAAAGCATTTATGGTATTTCAAAGGATTCCAGGGAATTCAACGAAATTTCAAGATTTGTAATTGTTCTGAAATAATTTTGTAGGATTTCTGAAGATTAAAAAAAAATTCAACTGTGTCGACAACATCAATAATACTCAACAGATTTCAAGGGATTCTAACAGATATCTAGAGAACTTAATGGAATAAATTTCCGAAGATTCTAAGAATTTCTAAGGATAACAGAGATATCGGAGATTTCAAGAGATTTTACCATATTGAAGAGATTCATATGATTTGAAAAGAAATGATAAGGTTCATGGCACATAATAAATTGTTGCATATTAAATGGATTGTAAAAACTTCAACAGATTAAAAAATATTGAAGAGTTTTTCAGGAAGATTTAGAGTATATAGACAGATATAAAGGATATCTAAAGGATTGCAATATATCTTGAAGCTTTCAGGGTATTTATAAAATTTAGAAGGATTTTACGTGATTTTATGGGAGATGTATATTATATGTCTCGCATAAAATTGACGGTGAAGCTCTCTTAAAAATTGGTTTGAATCACTTGAAATCTTTCAAATATCAATGATACCCTGGATAGATTTTTAAATTCTTTGAAATTTTCTGAAATCCTTCAAAATGCTTTACAACCTCTTATTTATTCGTAAATTTTTTCAAATACCTCAGAATTTTTTAAGATATCCTATGAATTCTTGAAAATCCTTTCAAATCATTAACCAAAATACAGTAAATTCCTATAACACATTTTGGAATCTATAATTCTCTTATGTACTTCTTTAAAAAACAATAATATCTTTGAAATCCTCTAAAATCTCGTCAAATTTTATAAAATTTGATAAAGCCCATTGAAATCCAATCAAATATTCTAAAATAACCTAAAAGCTTGGAAATCTGTCAAAATCTTCAAATTTCGTTGGAATGCACTAAAATTTATTCCCAGAGGCTTCTCAAAATTTCATTCTATTACATTAACTCCCTCAAGTTCTCTAGAAACTCTTTGAAGTTCCCCAAAATTCATTGCAAATTTTTCGATTCCTCGAAATCTTGTTATATACCCTCGAATCCTTCAAATCCTTTGAAATTTGTTGGCACTTTTCAAATTCTTAAAATTATTTAAAATTCCTCGAAATCCTTCGCAATCTTCAAAATATTGATATCTTTCGAAATTTTGATTTCTGAGATGACCGATTTGTTATTCTAGACAATTCAGCGAAAAATTTCAAGAATATGTTTCGGAAGAAAGTGAATAAATAATTTCATTATCTAGAAATTTGAGAAAATAGAATCATGAGTCTCATTTTTGTTTAAATAGCAGAAAAATAGTTGCATCGTTTAAAAGAAAGTGGCATAAGGTATCCCTACTGGAGAGTGTCCCAAATCTGATGTTTACTCAAAACTGTAAAATAATTTGTGAGCTAAATCAGGATCATTCAACTCAAATGCGCCGCAAATCACTCTAATCCAACTTTAGGATTGAAAATTTCAAAACCCCATAATTTTCTGTGAAAACAATTATGCCTAAAATATTATTTATGAAATTATCTTTAAATTACTTTACTCAAAGAGGATCAATAGGTTTAAGATTTTCAAACACGAATTTTCATTAAAAAGAAGAAAAATTTGATTCGGATATAAATAAAACTAGGTTAAGAATGGATTATCATAATTAAGCAATTATCGATCTTCGAACTAAAAATGTATGAAGCTCCTTTTATAAAAGTACCGTAGGGGGACTTAAGATTCGTCTGTGAGATGTTGTAAATAATTAATGCTCTTGGAATATATGATTGCGACTTGAGAATGAAATTTAAATTCCTCGTTCAAGAAAATTATGATGACTCTTAAAATTACTGTTTTAGAAGTTGATTCATCTTTATGAGTCGCATGACAAATGTGAATCATTCAAATTCTATAAAAAGTGCTAAATATTTAAATAGTTCATTTTCGAATGGGGTAACTTTGAAATTCAGCATTCCATTCTGAGCTAAATATTTAATGAAGAAAATGAGATAGTCTATAGTAAAGTTAGAGATATTCAATTAAAATCAGTAATTAACAAGAGTTTTATTAAACGTGAATCGCGGTAGTTAGAAGATTATTACTTTATAAATGCTGTCTAAATAAAACATTAAGAGTTGATTTTAATATCGTTGCTTCAATTTATCGGAAATTTAGGGTTCTTCGAAAGAGTAATTTGCTTCAAGTGAGACCAGAAAAAAATTGTTATTAGAAAATTTATATAATTTCAGAAACTTGTAGAATGAGGTCGGATAATAGAACTCTTATAAAAATATATAAAAACAAGATATTAAAAGATATTTAAGAAATATAACTATGAGCAAAATTTTATCAGCTCAGAAATCTAGGTTTCGTGAATACCATTTATCGATTTGAATTAGTGAAGAAGTAGATAGAAGGGGTGGATGTTGCGGCATAGTCTGAATGTGTTTGACCGTATTAGCTGCCGACTACGAACGGAGAATGAGGTATTTGCCGGAAGCAAACAGACGAAACCGGTAATTATATTTGGCGTCGATTCCTTATGTACACAAAGCAGGATCTCCGTTAAACGGATCCTACGTCCGTCAAAGGTTTGTTATGTATCTCCCGAGGCACTGGCATTAAAACGAGGGGATAGGGGACACCATTAGTTTTTAAGTTAAATGACAAAATCAAATAACCATGGAAGAATGTTAGTTCTGGAAAAGATGAAAAAAGTAGGGTGAGGTAAAAAAATAATCTGTTATTTGGAAAATCAGTAGTAAAGATCAACCGGTAGTCTTTCAGCTGGGGGATAAGTAGTATAAGTCACCAAACAGTCAGAAATATGTATATGGAGCAATGAGAGGAAGAATCTTAGGTCTAGAAATGATTAAAAAAATAAGGTAAGAGAGGTCAAAAAATAATCTTTCCTTTGGTGTTTCAGTAGTATAAATCAACCTAGTCTCCCAGTTGGGGTATAAATAGTAGTAGTCACAAAATATTCAGAAATGTGAAATTTTAAATTAAACGAATTTTTTATTGATTTGACCTATCACTGGAGACTATGTTTTGACACATATTCTACAAGGTCCTGACTTTATTATCAACAATATAATAGAGAATGTTGTATATAAATATATTTTGATATCTGCTTATACTTTCACACAGAATTATCATTGTTTTTCAAAATTTCCCTATCTAAATTATAATTTTTTGGAATCTTATGGAAAATTAAGAAATCTCTTAAGATCTTAAAAAATTATTTTAAATAGTTAAACCATTAAAAATTATTTGAAATCATTCAATTTTTTCTAAATGAATTGAAATCATTAAAATTATTCAAAATTGTTTGAACTAATTTAAATATTTTAGACTCTCTTGAACAGAATAGGAAAATTCAACAACTGCCTCCAAGAAAACCTGGAAATGATCAGGAATTAAAAATTATCCATCGGTTGGAGGGGAAGGTTCCAGTAGTACGAGCCATCGAATAGTCAAAAAATTTTGAGTGGAAGAAGCAGAATTGGTAGATGGGTGAGATAAGTGGTATAGGCAAAGATATAGTCAGCCATTTTTGGCGAATTGCAAGGGTGTGTAGGTCAGTAGTAGAAGCCATCGAATGGTCTTAAGTTTTTTGATGTAACAAGGAGAGTTGGTAAGTGAATGGGATGAGTAGTATATGTCAAGATATTGTCAGCTATTTCTGATGGAGTTAAAGGGGGTGTCTCGTGGTGCATGTGAACAAATAGTCTTCCAGTTGAGGGATAAGTAGTAAAAGCGAGTGAATTTTCAGACAGTTGTGGATTGCTCAAGAAAAATTGGGAAATCAGTGCTACAAGTAGGACAGATCAACGTATAGTCATTTGCGACAGAGTTGATTCGGGTGTCTACTTTACATGGAATTCATTAAAATAGAGCAGTGTACACCCAGCCATTTAGGTGTTAGTAGTTCAAGCCAATGTTTAGTCAAATTTGGGAAAAGATTCAAAAATCAGCGTTTGATCAGACAATTTGAGAAGGGCCGTCCTTGAAGCACGAATATTCATCTGTTTCCTCAAAAAGCCTTCTTCGGTAGTACGAAGGTACTTCAGCTGACAAGCCTCCACCCTAAAATACGACACTACAAGGTGAAATTGCCAGTACACTTAACACCACTCGAGTCGAGTTCGTACAGTAAGAATTATGCATCCCATGCAAGTTCGTGAC
Source organism: Andricus quercusramuli (assembly GCA_932178445.1). Lineage (NCBI taxonomy): Eukaryota > Metazoa > Arthropoda > Insecta > Hymenoptera > Cynipidae > Andricus > Andricus quercusramuli. Next base: position 174,266 of record CAKNXH010002447.1, read on the forward strand.
CCAAAGGGGCGTACATATAAAGACGTCGTTAAGTTATCCTAGAAGTTGGCAAGGAATGGTCACATAGCCACAACAGAGTATCTGCTCTCTTTCCAATTCACTAACTCTCGCTCTCTCATTCCCTACTTTTGGGTTGTGGTCTGTTGTGTGGTCGAGTAAAGGTAGCGAAGGAGTTCCCAACAGTCCAACAAAGTTTCATAGGAGAGTGTTGGATCCAACATGGTACAACTAATGCCGACAGGGTAGAGACTCGTCTAACTTAACCTTCCTCAACTTAACCCTAGATTAGACCAGCGGACCGTGCAGTCGCTCCCTCATGCTGGCATGGCGCTCCATCCATAACCACGTACTTCCGGTGGATATAAGCTCCATACTTGATGGGCTGGACGCAGACCTTTGCTCTAAGTCATGTTAACATTTAATCCGAGAATATACTATTCCCTAGTACTGCCAAGCGACCCCACTCGCTCTTCAGGCGAGTTACACTGCGTGCGTAGGGGATTTACCGCTATTAACACTGCTCAGGCAGACGAGACTGTTTCCACAATTCACTTCTGGATTAAATATTAGTTGCGTATTCTGCTGAGCACTATTATTCCAGTTTAGGGGGATCATATAACTAATAATACGGGAACACGATAAGCAACTTCAGTTCTCAGGGTAATGCAAGAAAATGGATTTTAAATTCTGACTAGGACGAAACTTTAACGAAAAATGTAATAGTTGATATTTCAATCGGAAATATTATTATTTATATTGAAGGCAGCTTAATTCATCCAAAAAAAGCAAATCTCGACAAAATCATTCGAATCCTCAACCAAAACAGGTTAATTTGCAACTAAACGTTTGCATTTTTAAGGAATATCCGGGTTTTCTTGTTTAAACAATATAATAAGTATGTATAAATATTGACAAAAAATTATTGAAGCTTGAAATATATACAAAAAATATAAATAGTATCAAAATAACTAATTTTAATTTCATATGCATTCGACATTCCTGATGATTATTAAGCATAAAATCAAAATTTGTAGCCGAATTATACTATCAAAATTCCTTCATGAGGTCGCCTTAGTTGACCTCACACTAATTTTTGGAAACACACTTCGCTGGATCTAAGGCTTTTTATACAATTCTATAACACAATTTGATAATTTTGTTATGCTTTGAAAGATTCTTTCAGAATTCAAAATAGAGTTTTATAAGCAAAATATATATATTATCTACGAAGAATTAAATCTGGAGACGAAAATTATCCAGTAACCTGGAAAAGTCTCTTCTTAGAATAAAGAATAATTATTGTTTTTCACTAATTCGTAGATGTTAATTCTAGTCATTGAACGTACTACCTCCATATTATAATTATAATACAATATTACTATTGTAGAAAAATACTATTTTGCATTGATGCCGGAAACAAGTAAAATTTGAAAACATAAAAATTCTTTGAAGCAATGATATTTTTGTATAATTACAATTCTCAAATCAAAATTGTAAAATTTCAAATCATCCCAATAGAAGAGCTTTTCTCAATAGATCTGAATGATTCGAGTATTTTGAAAATCATATTAATCTTCTATAATATATAATAATCTCATTTAGTGAGCAGTTCTGAAAATTGCATGCAATCTCATAAAATCTCTGCTATATTCTTTCGGAATCTGCTTTAATCTCACGCAATAAGAAAGTCTTTAGAATTAAATTTCTTTCTCTATTTTTCGGCGGACTAATAATAAAAGATTTCAATACGTTGAAGCCCTTAGTTATAAAAAGAACGATTTTTTCACAAAATTAATTAATCTTACTAGAGTTTGCAGAAAAAAGTTCTAGCTGTACTCAACCTTCATTTTTTCGAACTGAAGTGTGCATTGGCTCAAAGAACTTTCCACTTTGAAAGCCAGCATCCTTTTAAATTCAGGTTTACCACTTGAAAGTTGTATGCGTGAAAAGGCATAGCTCGTAAAAGCTTTGCATTCAAAGGTAGTAATATAATCGGTAGATCAAATAAAATAGAAAAAATTCAAAAGTTGATTGACGACGAAGTTTAGAGTAGACTTATTTAATTTAAAAACATTTAAACTTGAACTCCTTAACTGGAGTACTTTTAAAGTTGTATACGACGGAGTTGAAAATTATTGTGACTTCTTCTTAAAGACGGTAAATACAATCTGTTATCAATTTCTTAAAGCTAGTATAAACACTTAATTATTTGTCATCATCAGGAAAGCTAACATTAGAAAGATCATATGCAATCATCTAAGTTCACAAAACTTGACAGGAATTCAATATTTTACTTTGTTATTTAATATTTCCGTCATAGTTAGAGGAGGGGACCTACTACAAGAGGGTAGCCAACAATTGACGTCATCTTAAAATTTATCAAATCATGATTTTTCAAAAAAATTGTTCAATTCAAATTTAAATTGTACCTTCTCGATTAGAATAGTCCCAAAAAAGGCTTTTCTTGAAAAGTGAATACACTTTTTTTCAAAATATAAGTCAAATATTGAAGTTTGAATGCTAGAAGAACTCGATTGGATCTCCATCCGCAAATGAATTTTTTTCATTCGTAGCAACAAATGCATAAGAAATTATTCAGATGTCATTCAGAATGATTTTAGCTGCATACATACTTAGTTCATTATAAAGTACCTATAAAGATAAAAAAAGTTACAAAAAAAATCATTTTGTTCTAAAGCAACAAGAAATATTCTACTTTTCATACCTTTTGCAAATACTTATTACTGCTAATGAAAAGACAGTTTTAGCCTCAAAATACTGAGAAATAACCGAGTTTTCTTCATTTCTACATTTAGCACCCTTGCGGAAGCTGCAAAAGATTTCTCTTGAAAGGGAATATATTTGGGGGTAAAAAAAAAACAAAAATTGGCATCAATGTCTATTCTGGAGGAAAATAATTATTTTCTAATTTTCGGCCTTAATGTTTTTCATTTTTTCCTACCTCCAACTGTTCACTAGATACATGTAGAAAATTACATTTTTCATCTTTTTGACGAAAATTTCACATGCCTATAATTGTTGATACCAAAAAGTTCCAAATTTTCATTTTGAAAATCACTCATTAGCAAATTTGTAATGTTATGGGTTGTAAAATTGTTATCCATGATAGATGTCAACTGCTTGGTCCCAACCTATGTTCCGATTTCTTGGAAATGGCTGATCCTGGTGGTGGGGTCCATAGTTTATATAAGTCAGAGTATAATAAAAACAAAGTTTACAAAAGAAAACTTCTGTAATTTTGACCTTGGAAAATGTTAAAGTCTGACCCTTATCTCTGAAGGTCTGAACCACAAACTTGTTATATAATTTTCTTCGAAAGAAATTCGGTACAATTATCAAGACTTACAATATCACACAATAACATCCAATAACACACAATAACACCCGATAACACCCGATAACACCCAATAACGCACAATAACCTCCAGAAACACGCAATAACACAATACCACCCGCTAACACACAATACCACATACAATAACGCCAAATAACGCCTGACAACACACAATAACCCATACAATAACAGCTTGTCTCAAGACAAGCTCAAAATATATTTACTCGGGATTGCAATAAAATAATGTGAAAGGTGTTTAATTGTTCAACCTACAACCCGTTAGAGAATTTTCAAATCCAGCCAGGAATTGTTAATGAATGTCAGGTTACATGTAATTAAGACGATGGTATCGAGCAAAGAAATAGCGCTAGCCCGAAACGAGCCAGGTACTGATTCTAGTACCTATTCTAGTTGGGACGTAAATACCTAGCTTAGCTCGGGTTGCCCGAATTAAAGCAATAAATATACTTAAGGCAAGTGAGCTCTGTCTTTGCCTTGAGAGAGACTGGCCCACCCTTTAACTTTCGCTTGGCACCAGATGCTTCGCATAAGCCGAGCTAAAATGCGACTCGTGTCTCTGGATAATATTACACAAATGTGGCTATTAACCTGACATGACTGTGTAGAAATTCAGTACATTCAGAAAATAGGGAAAACCAGTACGAGGTGGACAGAAAAACTTTTGAAGTTAAAATATTGATGAATGATGAATACATGGGGGAAGTATTAATGTCAAATTAATGGTAGAACACTCATTTTAAAGACAGCAATGTCATCAAATGAATTATATTAGCCATTTATTGTATATTTCCTACTTTTTCAATAAGATGTAATTTGGTTCAGATGATACCTGTTTGGTATGAAATTAATATTAATATTTCCAACCCTTCTGATGAATTGTAGAAGGACTTCCGAGCATAGATTCATGAAAGAATGAACCAAAACTGTTTTTAAAAAACATTTTTTTCATTTATAGAGTGATCTTTGCTTAATATATTATGAAAATTATTAGAGCTGGAAACTGTACTGTACTTAACATGCAACCATAACATGCTTTGAAATAACATTTTTCATAGAAAAAAACGCAAAATAGATTTTTCATGAAAATTAGGAGAACTAATCATCAGACAGTTTTGAAGCCAAATTTGAAGAATGTAAGGAACCAACAAAAGAATAGTGAAAGTAGGTTAATTTTATTTAAAAATTATTATCGGCCAGCAAACGAAATTTTCATTGACTTGTCAAAAACACATTTTTTTATTTTTCTTTCAAGAAAAGGCTAGTAAGTGTAAAAGGCTAGTTATAAAACTTCTCTTCAACATGGATACTTATAAAAAAATAATACAACGTTTTTGCTTCAAAAGCCAATCACTTTTTTCCTTTTAAGAAGATTTTCTCATTCGTTATTTATAATAATTGATAATTATTAATAATAATAATCGATAATCCATAAAAAACATCATAGTTATTCATGAAACTTTTAATTATTCAATCACCATCATCCATTTTTTTCATTATTCATTTAGCACTGCTATTCACTTCATACAGGTGTCCCCTATCCTTTCTGGAAGAAATTTCTCCCAAATTCTACAAATATTATTTGTTTGTCTCTTTAAGCCCCCAAGCGCTGAAAAGTGTTCAATATTATATTTGTGTGTAAAAATGGCAAATCAGTTACGTAAATGCAATAAGTTTGACAATAAAATGATAGTAGGTATCTTTAAAAATAATTTCACTTTGATTCCACTCAGAATACTACCCCTAAAAGTCAAAAATCTATCCTGTATAAGGGTTTGAAAATTTACAATGTCCTTTTTTCTAATATGCCGTAGATATCATCAGCCTTGAATGAATATGACTTTTTAAAAACTACATTTTAGAACGATATTTTTCTTCTTTCACAATCTTCAATATAATTTCTCATAAAAAAGTTTCTAGGATGACTTCAGAAATAATGAGTTTTCAAGTATCATGAATGCCTAGAAGTTCCTCACTCTTCAATAAAATGTATCATACCATAGATCAATTAATTTGTTTCAAGTCCACGAATCTTGTATATTATTACACAAACTTTGAATTATATGAATGGAAACAATTTTACAATAGAAACGGAATATATCTTTCTATTCTTCACAGAGGGTACTTATTTTCTTCTGACAGAAGTACCTCGTTTTGCATGAGGTTATGTTAATTTTTAATAAGCCCCACCCTCATTTTCTGACATCCTAGTAAAACAGTTAAGCGCTTTCTACAAAACTATGGTATTTTACCATTCTTTAAATTATTAAAAAACCTATGAAATATTTCAAAAATATTCCTGAAGTCATCCTAGGACTTTTCTTATGAGAAATTATGTATAGAATTCTGCATAAAGCAAAATATGGTTCTAAGGGGTAGGTTTTAAAAGTTTAGGACTACATTTGGCCCACTTTCTGACTTTAGAAAGGTGTTTTTTATTCATTCGGGGGGAAGAATTTTGAAGGTTCATAAAAAAAGCACATTATGAATTGTTAACCCCCTATAGAGGGTAGTATTTTCACTTTTAGGAGTAATATTTCGAATAAAATTAAAGTTAAATTATTTTCAGTGATGGATATCATTATTTTATTGTCATATTTATTGTTTTCACGGAAGTCGTTTACCATTTTTAGATTTCAAAAATTATGATGAACACTTTTGACGTCAAAGGCCTTGGACCACGGGTCAAATCTTTTTTGAAATTCATGAAGAATAGTGCAAATATTTTTATACCAAATGTAAGAAAATAGAGGTTGAGACAACAATAAAAAATAGTTCATTTTTTTGGTCACTCAATGAGTATTCATCCCTTGTGCTTGTTCTACAGCCTCCACTCGATAATTTTTAACGATAGTAATAACATATTTTAATCCTTCTGTAATCAATACTATGATGAGCATTAATAATTTGATGATTTTCAATTTTAATTTGCATTTACTGATTATCATGAAATACTGCAAAATGTATCAATAAATGAGTGACTGACTTCTTGAAACCTAGAAAGTTCGTCAATAGTACTCTACTAATCAGATTTATAAGGCAAAATTTATCACAATATTACATTATTAGTAGTGCCTCTTATAGCTGATGACCCTCGGAGTTAATCTTAATGTGAACACTAAAAGCTTTTAGTCACTTGTCGAGATATCGAGTGTTCCAATATTTAATTATCAAGACCTTTTGACATTAAGACTTTCAGTCCTCTTCTCAAAATAGTTTGGGATTTTATTCCAAAAATAATTTGACAGAAATAGGTATACGTTCTTTTCAAAGGAAGACAGCCTTAATAAGTACATATTAGCCGAACGCTCTTAGCTCTTTTCAATTATTTACAAATAAGTTCATAAGAAGGTATGATTATCATTATATTATTTTCTAGTGATTTGTAGTCAATATTATAAATGCGTTCGAATTATTTTTTATAATACTAATTGTAATAATTTTGTCTTATTTGTATGAAATATCTTTGTTGTCTGATGATGGTTTCGACCAAAGGCATTGGTTTCAATAACAAAAAATTAAAAAAAGGAAAGGCAATTTTGATTGCGTTTTGGGTATTCAGTGCTTAATCTTTCTTCTCGAAATACATTCAGATTTGATTTCCTAAATAATTGTATGGAATATTATATACGTTCTTTTTAAGGGAAAATCTTTATTCAATTTTAGTTCAAAATTTGATTTGAGCATTTAAAGCATAAATCATTTGATTTGTCTTCGTTCATAAATGTCATTTAAATTTTTTTTTTTAATCCAGAACACATGCAACTTGTAGTGTTTAAGAGTAAAAAGACTCAAATGCACCATTGTGGAAAATTTGTTCTTAGTGAATAAAAAAAGTTAAGAATTACTATTTTCAACGGATTATACAATCACAATAAAGTACAACAAAGAATACAATAATGAAACTAGGGTTGATTTGGGTAATTGTTATATGAAATTATAAAATTATATCAAATATTCAACAAAATTCTCGTTTTGATTTTCAAAAAAATTATTTTCGAAGAATTTACTTTCAATCTAACCCTTCTTTAGTTCGCAAATATTTGCATGGAAAGAATTTTTTTTTTTCTGTTCATTTGTTCATCAAATTTTCTTACACCATCACAATTTTTATCGGAAAATAAATTAATGTTGAAAATTTTTCCTGCAGTGCAATTTCGATCCAATCCATGCAAAACCAAAACCTTTCAACGAGTAATAAGTCGTAATTAAATATTAATTTTGCATATACTGCGGCGAAAATGTTATGGAATGAAACATCTGAGTCTTGGAAATACTTGAAAAAAGCACTCTTTTTCATTAATTTGTTTAATGCTCTTATCACATAACATTTTTTTCATATTTGTTCACCAATATAAGTGAGCGTACCCAAAAACAATTTATACTGATTTCAAATATTTTTGAACCATTGCAAAGAGTTTGAACAAAATAGGATACTCGAATTTTCTCTAATTCTAACACTTTCTGCGTATATTTATACAGAAATATTTTTCTCATCTGATCACTAATAGCAGAAATAAAAATAATTTAAAAAAATTAAAATTGAACCGAATTGTAGTAATTTGAAGAATGAAGAAAAATTATTATCAAACACTTTTTCCTTTTCAAATGGAATTATACTGACAGAAATGATATTACCTACATATAGAGTTATATTTGGAGAAGACTCGATAATTTTGTCAAAAAGTCTTCTTTTGTTTGAAAATTTATATTTTCTGGTTGAAAATTCAACCGCTGTATCAAAACTTTGTTTTTGGTTTGGAAATTGAAAAATTTAGCAGAAGCTATAACCATTTTATTGAAAATTTTCCTGTTTGGTTAAAAAACAATTTTTTGGTTGAAAATTCAACTGTTTTCTAGATTATTCACTTTTCTGGCTTAACACCTCGACAATATCTTAGAATACTTAAACGTTTGGCTTACAATTTAACTATTTGGGTACAAATCAATTTTTTGTTGGAAATTCATATTTTTGGATTGAAAATTCAACTGTTTTCTAGAGAATTCAGTTTTTTGGTTTGAAAATTGAACAACTTGTTTGAAAACTTTTTTTTCTGCCTTGACTAAAAAATCTTTCCTGGTTGGAAATTCAACTCTTTTGTTGCAAATTCGTCTCTTTAGTTTTAAAATTCCTCTCCTAAGGTAGATAATCAATCTTTTGTTGAAAATTTTATTCTTTCATTGGAAATGTATTCAATTTGTTGAAAATTTCACTGTTTCGTTTAACATTCGCGTTTTTAGATAGTTTGTACTTTGTATCGAAAATTCAACTGTCCTCTAAGGAAATCGTATTTTTGACTTAAAAATTGAACTATTCGGATAAAAATTCAACTGCTTTATTAAAAATGCATAAGTTTTGCTTGAAAATCCAACTTTTTTGTTGTAAATACGACTTTGCAATGATCTTTGTAGGTCAAAAATTTAACTATGCAGTTACAAATTTAACCATTTTGTTGATTCAATCATAGTTCAAATACCAACTGCTTTCTGAAACTTTCGACTTGTAGCTTGAAAACTCAAATCTTTCGTAAAAAATTTCGACTTGAAATCTTAGGCGTTTCATATTTAATTCAATATTGTACCTATAAATTCATTGAATTGAAGACAATTTATTACCCTATTATTCCCCTATTTTCGTGATAAATCAAATACTATGCAATATCAAAAAGGAAATTACCTACTTTCTCCTTCTTAAATGGTATGCCTCTATTATATTAATAATGAAAACGCCTTTCCTTCATGCAAGTAATATATCTGTAATGACGAAAAAAATTTTGATAGACAATAAAATAAATTTCTCCATCTCTCTTCTTCATTTCCGTAATAAAAGAACTGTTTTTCTGAAAGTGCATTTTCCTCTCAAAAAAGTATGGACTTTAGAATTAAATTCTCTTTCATCAAATATTGAAGTTGGCCAATCTGAGTTTCTGAAAAACACGTGTAAGCGAGTATCCCAAAAAAGCGAGGTTTCTCATGGTGCACGTGAATTAATCAAATGCAGAAATGGCTGCCAATAAATCCTGGTGGCGGGCAATAAAATCGTATCAATCAGCTCTGCTAACGGTTACGGATACCACTCGCTTTTTTCCTCTGACACTTTTCCGAAGTTGCCAAACTCGGCCCCGGGGTGCTCGATCGAGTTTCGATGCTGAAGGAGCCAAAGGCGTGAGAAAAGTGGGATGTATGGAGGGTTGAATAAAAAAACTAGGCCAAGAACCAGCGCGAGAGCGAGGAACAGGATCGGCGGAATCTCTGTATATGCGTGCTGTCTATATAGGAAGAACGAGAAAAGTTTTCGAAATCTTTCAGTGAAAAAAGAAAAAAAAAAAGAAAAAACTGTTGGGCATGATGGAGAGTTTCATACTTTTCGAGCCCGAGTTTTCGCTTCGAATTATCGCGCTATAGGAATTCCAAAACAAGGATGATCCTACTGCAAGGATTTCAATCGAAATCTACTTTGTAGATGCTGATGTAATTGACAATTCAAAAAAAGGAAAAAAGCAAGTGACTGCAATTAAGTTGCTGCAAAAGTTCGTTCAAGTTTAATTGCGAGAGGAGTTATCGGAAAATCGGTTTTTATACTACTTTAGGTTCTCGATTAATTCCCAAGGGAATGAGAGTAAAAAGGGGTTTGCTTCAGAAAATTCGTTGGTTTATTGAGCGAAATCGATCAGCTTGTTTGGGTGAGTAAACTGGAGGAAAATAGGTGTGAAACAAAAATTAAAATGGAAGAAAGAGACTTTTATTTAAGCATATTGGATTTTTTTTAACACTACAATTTTTAGAACAGCATATTATAAAGTTCCATTGATTATATAATTTTATTTTGAAGCGATAAGAAAAATAGAATTATGGACCACAAATTAAAAATATCCTAATGTACGACGTGTATACACTATCGTCAATGGTAAAAAAAAATTCGGTGGCTGTGCCAAAACAATTACCGGTACCGATTATGAGATTGAAAAGTATAAAAACAATTCGAAAATAATGTAAATCTTGAGAGGATTTCAAAAATTTTAAGACCAGAAGTAAATTTGTTTAGAATTCGGAAAATTCTTGAAAATTCTGAAGAGACTCAAAAAAAAATGTAAGGACCTTCTTCTCATCATTTCAAATAAAATAAAATGAATTTAAAAAAAAATAGGAAGAGATTTTGAAACAGTGCAAATATTACCTAAAATTTCTGAGCACAATGTAGAAAATTTAAAAACAACATTCCTTCATTTGGACAGAATATCAAATTTTAGAAGAAAATCAACCAAGTTTAAGAGATATTTAGAAGCTTCAAAAAGATCAGAAATAATGTAAAACTTAAAAAGAGTCTTGAAGAACGTAACTGAATTTACATCTTTGAAGATTGACAACAAAATTTTTCAAGGCCTTTTAAAATTTGTTAAAGGTTCTAAGAGATTGGAAAAAATTTCTTAAGATCCTAGGAATGATTAAAATGATTTTTTTGAATAATTTTAACAGAAAATCTACAAATATTCAAGAAGATTTTAAAACCCTCACAAAATTGTCATTAAATTAATTTTTCATTTTTCTGATTCCTCAAAAAGTTTTGGGAATTTTCGAATCATTTTACAATATACTAAAAAGGTTGAGACGTTTGCGTAATTTTTTTTTTCATTTTATGAAAAATGCGAAACATTTTAACAGGTTTAGAAGATTTAGAATTATTTAAACGGTTCTCGAAATAATATAAAATTTGAAAATATTTTTAGAAAATCGTATCAAAATGTAGATTATTGAAGATTTTGGGAAAGAAATTCATATGTATTTAAGCACGGTGAAAGGTTTCTCTTCCAAGGGAATACGATTTTTTTGACGATTCCTGACTTGAATAAAAAATTTACACTTTTGCAAGATTGAAGAATCAACAAAAAATCGAGCCAGTTCAAGAGATATTAGTAGAATATTGAAGGCTTTAAAACTAATCTAAAACTTCGAAGATTTCAAAACATTTTAGACAAAATGTAGATATTGGAAGGTTTCGAATAAGAAATTTAGAAGCCTTTCACAAATTTTTTAAGTTTTCAAGAGCATGAAAACATTTTCTTAATCTCTTCAAGGAGAATTAAAATTATTCGTCATTTTGAATAATTAATTTTCAGGAAATATTTAAAAACATGAGATTTCCAAAATTGTCAAAAATGAATCTAGAAGACCTTGAGACATTTTTTTTTATTTTTTAGAATTTTTGAAAAGTTTCAGAAAAATATCAGTCATTTTTCAAAGATATTCAGAAAATTTGAGAATATTTGGAATAATTAAAAATTCGGAAATATTTTTGAAAAAATTAGCTAAATGTACATATTTGCAGATTGTCAGCAAAATGTTTAAATAATTGATCTAAAGGTTTTCTCAGAAATTGATAAAAAAAAATTTAAGATCCTCGGAATAATTAGAATGATTTTATTATTCTTTTATTATTTCAAGAGAACATCTAAGAATATTTCAGAAGATTCTGAAACATTTGCAAAATTTGCATTAAATTTATTGTTCATTTTTTTTTAAGTTTTACGGAAATTTCGAATAATTTCAAAAGATATTAAGAAGTTTGGGACGTTTGTGCAAGTTTTTTCAATTTTATGAAACATTCTAATAATTTTAACAGGTCTAGTGAGGAGTTATTTAAAGTTAACAATAATATAAAATTTGAAAATATTTCCAAAAATTGAATCAAAATTTAGGTTATTGAAGATTTCGGAAAAAGTCCAGAAGCCTCTTAGGCACATGGAAAGGTTTCTCTTTCAAGAGAATAAGGTTTTTTTTTTAAAGATTCCTCATTTAAATAAAAAATTTACCATTTTGAAAGATTAAGGAATTAACTAAAAATCGAACAAGTTTGAGAGATATTGAAAGATTATTAAACGTTAAAAAAATAACTTGAAACTTGAAAAGTTTTCAACAAAATTTAGAAAAAAGTTAGATTTTTGAAGATTTGGAACAAGAAATTTAGAAGCTTTATAAAAAATAGTAAAAATTGTGAAGAGTGTGAAAACATTTCCATAATATTCCAAGGCAAAATCAAAATTATTAGTTTATTTGAAAAATTAATTTCAAGGGAATATTTGAAAACTTTTCATGAGATTTCCACAATTGTCAAAATAGAATCTGGAAGACCTTGAGGCAATTTTTTTAACTTTGCAGAATTTTTAAACTTTCGAATATATTTAGAAGTTTTAGACGTTTGTGCAGAATTTTTTCAACAAATTTCATGGAAATGCAAATAATTTTTTCAAGAATATTCTTAAAATCTTGAAAAATCTATATTCAGATTTTTGAAGATTTCAAACAAAAATTTTAGAAGCTTCTTAAGAATTTTGAAAGGTTTCAAGAGAAGAAAAATAATCTTTTATGATTTCTGGAAAAATTTGATATGATTTGTAATTTCCGTAAGTTAATTCTTAGAGATAGTTTAAAAACTTTTAAATAAATCCGAAATATTTGGAAAATATTCGGAAAAAAAATTGGAAGATTGCAACACAAGTTTCTTTAATTTTAAAAGATTTGTCGAAATTGTAAGAATATTTTGAGTGAGTTTAAAAGATTTTCAGGAATTGCAGAAGTTTTGAAGGGATAAAAATATTGTAAAACTTGAAAAGATTTTCGAAATTCGATGAAATACATTTAAATTCCTTGCAAACTTCTGAATGTCCTGATCGTTTCTCTTAATCTGACTATAATTTTTCCTAATATTTCGTAAAATCCTACAAAACAAGAAAATTTTTTAATTTTCTAGATTTTTTTTAGACACATTTAAAAACTTAAGAAACCTTTCTGCATTTTCTCAAGAATCCTAGAAAAATTATATTTATATAAATTAAGAAGGAAGCTGATATAAATTATTTCCTTGCTTCCAGATGTTATTTCGAATTTATGTGTTAAAAACTTTGAATAAATGAACAAGTCTTTTACATTTTTATTTTGTATTAAGAATTATTTTTTCGTCAAACCGAAAAACTACACGCGCGACTGATAATGCTGGTTTTTAAAAATAACTAAATGTTTATTATTTATGAAATGAGAATTGTAGTTTGTTTATTACATGATTAATGCTCTGGGGGATGAGAAATGAAAATAAATGTGGAACTTTCTTGAATTTTGAAATCCTTTTCGGAATGTCACATTCGGTAAAGTTGTTCTTATGGTGAGAGGGGCCGATAGAAGTAACTTTTAATTCGCGTGCCCCGAGCCAACCAATCTGTGTCGGGCGCGCTCCTATTACTCCTGATAAGCTAAAGTAATTTATTTACCGAGTGAGGGGGATGCCATCACGCGACCCAGCCAAGTCTTTGCAGCCGCTCGCCGCAAAGGGAGGAATAGGGCGTTGCGTTACCGGCTGAGGGACCATAGATTGCAAACGTCCCAACCGAACCATTAGTTTTGCTAAATGTCACCTTCTTCTCCAAAGAAAAGTCAAATCAAATATCTTCCCTAGTTTGCTTCAAAAACTCAAAATAAACCTTGTGCAATAGAAAGGTTCTTATTTATACTTAGTGGATTTTTACATTCTTATCCTAATGAGAAGGTAGGGGAGAGTGGTACTGCTTCGAGCATGGGGCTACTTAGATCAATAGCGATTTTTTTATTTGGTTTATATTTTCAAATCGAATTGCCGCCAAAAATCAGTTTTTCAATTTTTGAGTTCATTTGCAATTTGTTCATAACCTATGGGGCTACTTCGGTCACTGTTTGTGGGGCTACTTCGGTCACTGTTTGTAGTGCTACTTTAATCAACCTGTTAATCAAGGTTGTTCCATTTTTTTTGGATATTTCACGTCTATTTTCGTGTCAGAAAAATCACAGAAATCATCCAATTTTTTTATTTTTAAATATATACAAATGTCGACAAATTTGTTATTTCTTAATTTGTAAACATGATGTGTCATATAACAATTTTTGATTAGATTTGAATTCATATTCCATGTAATTTTTGCGTCACTTGATCTATGGATAGGTAACCCATTACATCAATTTTCTAATTCATTATCATTGATGATTTGAATTATTTTTTACTTCATTCTGATTGGATGTCAAATTTGTTAATTTTTATTTGTTCAGTTTTAATTTTTTTTCAATTTATCAATCTGATGTGTAATTCAATTAATTCCCCATCTATTTCAAATCAAATTTAAACGTAAATTGTAGTTTTGATTTAATTCCATTACACAAATAGTCTCTATCAAACATGTATACTGCAGATGGTAGTTTCCTTCTTCATTCAACTACAAATAAATTAAAAACATTCGTCCACTTTCTTCGAAAAAATCCTGTTTTTGTTTGTTAAAAAATAATTTTCTTAACTAAAAATACAAATTTTTGTTTAAAAGTTTCCGTGTTTCATTGAAAATTCATATATTCCGTAGAAAATGATTCTTTTTGGCTAGAAATTCGTCGTTTTATTTTCTTCATTCATCTATTTTCATAGGAATATCGTTTTCTTTGTTGTTAAAAATGCAACTTTTACATTTTTGTTGAGCATTCAACTGTGTAGGTTGGAAATTAAAATATTTGCTTGAAAATGCAACTTTCCTCTCGAATTATTTTTTTGGAAATTCAACTATTTGGCCGAAAATGCGACGGGTTTTGTTTGAAATTTAATTTTTCTTTAATTAAACCATTTGGTTAAAAATTCATCTTTGACGATGAAAATTTCAAGTATTCAGTTAATTTTCAAACATTTTATTAAAAAATTGAATTATATTGTTAAAAATGCAAGTCCATTTGCACAGAGAATTAATATTTTTGAATTTATAATTCATCTTTTTTGGTATAAAATTCAGCTGTGTTCTTTAAAATTCAATTACTCAATTAATCCAATTTCGTCTTTTTCATTTGAAAAGTGGACCATTTGGTTGAGAATTCTTCTTTGTAGATTAAAAATTCACCAATTTTGTTAAAAATTCAACTGTTTTGTTAAAACTTATTAAATTTTCAAGAATGTTAACAATAGTACAAGATAAAAACGCTAATCTTAGAATACAAATGTTGAGGAAAACTGAAAAATTGACCAGGAAATGTTCAGGGGAAAAATAAGGTATTTTGAAAATTAAGCATTTCGGCCACCTTGATATATGGGCATTTAAGAATTATTTGCATGAAATATTGTACGCATGGATGCTCAATATTTTACATGAATAGTTTGAAGTTAATAAGCCACAAAATCGGAACTAAAAGGCAGAGCTTTTGAAATCACAACTTTGAATGACAAAAAATTCAATTAAAACTTAAATAAAAACGAGGCTCTTAATCTTGAAAATGTATAAAGCTGAATAGGGTTGAAGTTTAAAACCTACCATGACGGAATTTTTCAAATTATGATGCTTATAAACTTGAAGGATGAAAATTCTGAAGAATCGAATGGTCATTTAGTAAATTGGTCTTTAAGAGTTATCGAGCTTTTAGAATGTATTCAACCAAATTCGAAAGGAGTTTAAAAGCACAAATTGTTTAATTTTGAAAAATGACTTTTCATAATTGTATCTTAACTAATTTTGAAATTCATATTTAATTAGAAGAAGGCATGTGTATTGTGTCAATACATAGTTTTTTGAGGAGGATATACATTCAATAATTAAACTCGGCTTACACAAACGTTCTCAGTTGATTATGGGTTAAGCTTCTGATTACTGCTTCACTTAACTGAAATTCTATAATAAACAGAATATTCCATGGATTATCGCTCATAATAGTTTCCTAAGCATAAACCAATACATTGTAGAATACAATATATTCACATTTAAACATTAAAACATATTATATAATATGAAAATATCTAGACATTTCTGTAATTCTTTTGTCGCTTTCAAAATACTTCTATAATTGTTTTCCAAACATAAGTTTCGAAGTTCAGGAAACAAAAAATTAAATAAAAGAGTTTCACTATTACTAAATGTTAACTTCCAGTCATTAAAATTTTTAATTTGGAATTGCAAATTGTCTCAATTTAGGAAATTGTTCAATTCTGCTTTTCAAAAGTATAAACGAGTTATGGTTCCATAAATGATGTTTTTCGTTGGCACCATCGTTACAAGGCAGAAACACATAAATGAATATTCCTCTTCTTCTTTAACTTTTTGTTGTGTGGATAATATTGCAGTTTACTCTGTGCTTTCAATTTTGGAATCTAATCTGGCTAAATGTCATTTGAAAAAATCAGTCGACTGATGGATTAATAGAATCATCTTAAATAACTATTTTTATTTATTAAAAAAAGACTCATTAATAGAAAAAGATACCATTTATTGTATAGTACATCATTTCATAATTTTGATATATCTTATATTTTGAGGTAAAAAATTTCAAAATCTTTATTTTCTCATCGAATTAGGTAGAATAGAATATCCTAATCTCTAACATTAGGGGTCATATAAAGAATTACTTCGATCCCTAATCAACAATCATACTTTTCAATCAATTTCAAGATCAATTGAAGATTATAGTAGAAGACATGTAATAGGCCCTTTTTCTGCATTTAGTTTAATTTATACCAAAACTATACTTAGGCCCCTTCTGAATAAAAAACTGAAATTTCTTTCAAACTCATAAATTTTCCAAGATTGCATATGGAACTGTTTTTTAAATCTAATTAATCTCATGAAATAAAATCCTAATTTTTGGTTCCACAATACGTTAGTTAGAAGAGGGGGGAAGTTGAAAAGGTTTTGTAATAGGTGACTCTTCTCTGAGAAAAAACCAAAATTTAATCCGCGAATTCTCAACAAACTATTTGAATTTTTGACCAAAAAGATGACTCGAATAAAATAGTGGAATCTGAAAGAAAATAATTAAACCTTCGATAAAACAGTTACATTTTCCACGAAGTGCATCAATGTTTAACCTAAAAAGATGAATTAAAGAAAAAACAAATAAAAAAAACACCAAAAACCCCAAATACTGAATAAATTCAACAAATAGGTTAATTTTCAACTAAAAAGTATAATATTTTAATAAAAAATAGAGCAGTTACATTTTGAACTAAAAAAATGTCCAACGACAAAATAAACAAATTATCAAACAGTTTGATTCGAAGAAAAAATACAAATTTTTAATAAAAATAGTTGAAACCTCAAACAAGTAGAAGAATTTGTAACAAGCAAGATTAATTTTCTACCCAAACAGATCAATTTTCAACAAATTGGTTGAGTTTTCAAACTGAAAAGTCAAATGGTTTGGAAAACAGTTGATTGTTGAACAAAAAAATATGAATTTTCAGAAAAAGTTAATTTGCAAACAAAAAAATTTCAACCAAAAATGAAATCCCTCGAATACCAGTTTAAAAAATAATTTTCAACAACAAAAAAAACAACATATTTTCAACCAGTTAAACGTATGAAGAAAAACTTTTCAACTAAAAATAAAATAACTACATTTTCAGTTGAAAAATTAATTTCTAACAAAAAAAAAACGTATTTTATAACAAAATGGTTAAATTTTCAAAAAATACTGTAACTGAAGAGTTTGATTTTCTACAAAATTCAGTTGAATTTCTTACTAAAGTAGTTTAATTATCATCAAAACACTTCATTTTCAACACAGTAGTTTAATTTTCTACTAGATTGTTGAATTTTTAGCCAAAACGAAGAACCTTCAACTGGAAACAGAAATTTTTACAAAGCTGATCGACTTTAAACCAATTAGTTGATAATAGCTAATATTTTAACAACAAAAAAACTGTTTGATTTTGAATAAAAAATAGTTCAATTCAACAAAAAAACGAAATTTCAACAAAATAGTTGAATCCTCAATCAAAGCAGTTTAGTTTCCAACCAAGTAGTTGCATTTTTAGCCAAACAGAATGAATTTTCCACCAAGAAGATACATTTTCCACCAAAAAGACGAATTTCCTACCAAAAAAGATGAATACTCAACAAAATACAGAAATTTTTAGCCATAAGTGGTCAATTTTCAACACAAAATGGAATAGTTGAATTTTTATTTAAAAAATTAATATTCACACAACAGTGAAAATTTTTTTTTGCAAAATAGTTCAATTTTCACCCAAAGAATTGAATCTTCAACCAAATGAAGTAATTTTTATCAAAGCAGTTCAACTTCAAACGAAGTTCTTGAATTTTTAACCAAGAAAGGTTACTGTTTCTTCCTCATAGAGGAAGCTTTGTAGTGGTGACAATTTTGAAAAAAATTTAGTTTGTTTATTTGAACGTTCTTCAGTTGAGAAATGTCTTACACAATGTACTGAAAAATTGTCCAAATGTGTGGATGTCACACTTTTTTGTGAACACGATATCTTGAAAATGGTTCCAGATAAATTAATGAAATTTGGAGGGCTCATTTTGACCATTAATATTTTAAAGCCAACTCACGGATTTTCAAAAAATTGTGATGACATTTTTTCAGCACTTTATGATATTGTGAGGATGGGTATTCCACAGTAAAACTGTTTTCATTAACGTAATTCAAAGTTGGTGCAGGAAAAAAAATGCATTGGTTTGAGGCAAATCGTTTGGCATTTATGATGTCAGTACAGTTTATTAGAGAGTAAAGATCATTCAAATCTTTTGAAAAATCGATGTCTATAGTAAAAATTCCCTTGTTCACATAATTTAAAGTTGATGCCACAATAGAAAATATAATTTGATTCGAGGCGAATCGATTGGCCTATTATATTGATACATTTTATGAAAGAATAAGGAAGTTATGGTCATTTATAATATTTGAAAAATCAGTTTTTTCGGGCTTAGACTTTTTCCATCACATAATTCAAAATTGATGCAAAAGCGGAAAAGATTGATTGATTCGAGACAAATTTATTGATCTATAGTAGTAGTGCACGTATTGAAGAGTACAGAAGTTCTGGTCAATTTATATTATTTGAAAAATCTGTTTTATACAGAAAAACTTCTGTCATTGATAGAATTCAAAATTCCTTTTGCATGGGAATAGAAAAAGCTCCTTGATTCGAAATATTTTGATTGACATATTTAAATATTTTCATTTTGACTTCCTCTATCAGGGAGCAAACATATTTTCTCATTCATCATAATGAGAAAGCAAAGTGCTCATCATATGAGCTCCATAAAATTGTGAATTCAGACAAAGTTGAAACACCCGGGATCGAATTCACAGCTAGTCAATCATGGATGTTCACTTATTGAGCACTTTTTTGAAAAAGTAAGATCCGTAAATGGAAAGGAAATTGGTTGTATGATTGGTAAATCCGCGCCTGAGAGTAGCGCGAAAAGA
Source organism: Andricus quercusramuli (assembly GCA_932178445.1). Classification (NCBI taxonomy): domain Eukaryota; kingdom Metazoa; phylum Arthropoda; class Insecta; order Hymenoptera; family Cynipidae; genus Andricus; species Andricus quercusramuli. The sequence goes on from CAKNXH010002447.1 coordinate 193,854, forward strand.
GGACTTGTGTCGCGGGTTCTGAATGATCGATGATCCTCAGGATGGATCGTGTCTCTTGAAAATTCGCTCTGCGAATTATGTCCGTGCAAGGACGAGGAAATATACGCGATATGACATAGAATATCGCCTTTACGTTGAATGGGTAGACTCGGACGCATGATCGATGGACGTGGATGTTGGATTATGGTTCACGTGGATATTATTCGATCTGCACCCAAAGTATTTCGCAAAAATTAAAGAAAATATTATTACGCGAGAATTGCACTCTATTTAAAAATTTTAAATAATAATTTAATCGTATCGCAATAACGATAATCACTCAATGACACTGTTAGAAGTAAGTTCATGAAATTTGATGAAAATGTTAGTGAAGCTTTTTACACTACGGTTAGTGAAAAACTCATTGAAAATTCATGTGACACTGAAATTTGAATAGCCTTATTGAAATTTCAGTTTAAGTTTTGAAACTATTTTAAGAGAGAGTACATCGAATTTTGTGTAAATGTTCATGAATATCGTATGGATATTCAATGTATATCAGATATAAAACTTCTAAATTTAATTTAATGAATTCTTTTAAATTTTATTCATATTTTCATTTAGGTTCATTAAATATAATAAAAAATGTTACTTCATTTTCAATGCATGTTTATAAAATTTACGTAAACCACAGTGAAATTTATGCAGCCACCAACAATATTTTATGTACAAGCAATCGAAACAGGTTTCAGATTCAATTTTATGAAATTTCAATAACTTTTGCTTCGAAATTAAGTTTCGTGTCACTGGAAATTGATGAATATGGTCTCAAATTAATTTTCAAAGCCAAATTTATAACATTTCAGTGACATAAGTAATTGAAAACTGAATGAATGATAATACTATTGATTACATTCTCTATACAGACATTCTTATTCATTTGAGAAGATTGATATAATTTTAAGATTAGCTTAGGCGGCAGATTTTTTTGACTAAAATTTTAAATATTCCATTTGTGGTTGAAAATTGTCTTTTTTAGTTGAAAATTCAACTATTTGGTTAAAAATTAATCTTTTCCAGTTAAAAATTCATGTATGTTGTTGATAATTCATCTTTTCTGCAAAAATTAATCTTCTTTATTAAAAAATCACCTTGTGGGTCAAAAAATTCAACTCTTTGGTTGAAAATTAAACTATTATGTTAAAAATCAGTTTTTCATTTTTCTGGTTGAAAATTAACTTCACCGAAAATGTGACTATTCCATTTGTGGATCAAAATTGATATTTCAAAATTGAAAATTGATCATTTCTGTTGAAGAATTCATCTTTTATTTCGGTGTAAATTAATCTTTTCACTTGGAAGTTCATCCTATTTCGTTAAAAATGCAACTGCTTGGTTGAACCTAATTCTGTTTTGGTTGAGGATACAACTATTTTATTGAAAATTCACCTTTTTGGTTCAATTAAACTGTTTTTTATTTAAAATTAAAATCTTTTGTTTTAAATATCAGCTATTACGTGCTTCGTTGATAATAATTTCTTGTTTATTGAAAAATGAATTACTTGGTCTATTGTTAAATAATATTATGAAGAATTCATTTTTTCGTTGAAAATTCATAATTTTAGTTAAAAGTTTAAGTATTTGGTCGCCAGTTGAAATTTTTAAAAGAAATTATTATTTTTGGGTTGAAAATTCAACGGGTTTGAAGAAAACTCGACTTTTTGGATTGACAATTCAACAATTTGGTAAAACATTAAAAATATTTGGTTGAAAATTAACTTTTTTGTTAAAATTTTTTTTGTTGAAATTTTGCTACTCCGGTAGAAAGTTGAACTGTTTGATTGAAAATCAAACTAGTTATTTAAAAATTGAACTATTTTGTGGAACAATAATTTTTTAAAAATTAACTTCAAATCTGCTTTTTCTTTGATCCATCTATTTAGGTAGAAAAATAATCTTTGTTATTAAAAATTCATCATTTTGGTAGAGGATTCAACTACTTTTCAAAAGATTCATTTTTTAAAAGTTGAATTCAACATATTAATAATTTGCTTCTTCTTTTATTGGGAATTTTTTTTTATAATCTTTTTTGGTCGAAAATTTAACTTTTTTGTGGTAGGATTCTCATCTTTTTCAGTTGAAAACCAAAAGCTACAAATCTAATTGTTAAATTTTGGAAAAAATAATTTAATTTTTAACCAAATAATACTATTTTGGACCAAAAAAGTTCAATTCTCAACCAAAAATATTATAGTAGACTTTTCAACCAAAAAATATAAATTCTCAATAAAAAATGTAATAGTTGATAATTTAATAAAAAAGAATTTCATTTTTAATAAAAAATTGTTGCACACAACCAAAAAAGACGAGTTTCCAACAAACTGCTTCAGGTTTAAAAGAAGATTTACAATCTTAAGAAATGTAGTGTAAACATTTTTGTAAAAAAATTTTTGGTAAAAATTGTTATTGCTAATGAAAAATCATTTAATTTCAGCGAATATTTATGATGTTTAGGCAATAATATGGTGTGTGAGGAATCTCAATTTAAAATTGTTTAGCTTCTTTTTCCTTTAAATAGGAATTGAATTATTTTATAATTCTAAATCTGTTACATTTTAAGTATACAATGTTGATTGCTTGAGTTTCGAAATTACTCGATTCCGAACAATTTTAATTGGAAATTGGAAAATGTTGAAGATTTTGTTTGACAGTAAATTAATATTTTAGCAATCGCAGCACAATTTAAAATTTATTTCCTTCCAAATTATTCAAATTATAGTAGTCAGTTCGAAGTTTATGAAGTGTGAAATAGAATATCTTCCAATTGATCCAATTTTATTAATTTATTCCAATTGTATATGTATATATTCAAATTTGCATAATACACAATTGAATGAGTTAAATTCATCTCAAAACATCAGAAGTGAAATTTTTAAATTATAATCTTTGAAAATTGAAAAATTACAAATTGTACAATATTTCATTTCGAATAGAAAGTCAAATAATATTTTAACAATTTAAGAATGTAAAAGATGATTATAAGCTTTTCGAGTTTATAGTATTCTAAATAGTAATAATTTTGGTTACATCTCAAAACATGAGTGGGTTGGCTAAATGTAAAGTGAGTGATTTAAATATTGTATTTTTTTTTGTAGCAATTACAATTTTTTTAGAAAGATTATTATTTGCATAATTTGTATATTCCTCATGCCTCTTTTAGATCAATGTACTTTTATTTGAAAAACCATTTATTAAATAAATGAATAAACCTAATGTTAACAGATCATCAATATTTATGTTAGTTTTTTCGAAAATAATGTAGAATTTTTTAATTTACTGAACAAATTCCATTCAATCAAAAAATTTCAAATAATTCATAAAATAATGTTCCCCAGTTATCCACGAAGCAGTTTCTTCGACGAAGGTTGGGATACCGATGCGAGGAAGAAGAGATAACTGCATTACCTTTCACGAAGATCTCTGTAAAACACCGTCGATAAGAAACCAGAATTCACTTTCAAGTTCCAGAATGATGGCATTGGAATCGCTATACTTTCTTTAAAGAAAAAAATACAAATGTTGAATATTCCTTCTAGTTAGAAACTTCTATTTATAATAAAAGTTAGTTTTGTTTTATTGTTTTGATACGAAAATATTGTAAACAAAATTATTAATATGTTATTTTCCAATAATCTTCCTTCAAAAAATTCTTCATCAAACTAGCAAAAACAATTTTAATAATTCAAAAATTCATTATTTAAGAAGTTTTCTAATAGGCTGTGTCTATTCGTCTCGAAAAATTCGGGAAATTTTTTCGAATTTTTCAAACAATGAATAATTATTTCGAATTTGAAACGCTTGAAATTAAAAAATATGTACAACGAACGATTTTGAAATTAAAATGTTCCGAATGAAATAATTTCGGATTAGGTAAAATTTTGACTTATATCATTTCTAGATAATATCGTTCAAAATTTAATAATTTGAAATGCAAAGTATTTGAAACTCAAAGCTTCTAAAATTCTAGAACTTTAAATTAATATTACAAACAACAATGAATTTTAATTTAATATTAAAATTGATTCCACAAAATCTTTCTGACGTGAAAAAATAAATTTACCGTCTCTTTCATCATTCAAAATGGAATAATTCTCAGTTATAAATCTTCAATACTAGATTTTAATTTGAAATTTTTGAATTAGGTGTTTTTGAATGGAAAACATTAAAACTGTTGAAACTGTCACTATGAAACTTTGAAAATTTAACGTATCTGAATTTATGTTCGAACTAAGAAAATATTCAATTATCAAAAACGAGGATATTAAAAGTTTTTATATTTTGAATAAATTTTATTCATTTACAAAAAAAAAAAAAAAAAAAAAAAAAAAAAAAAAAACATGGAACGTCTAACATACAAATTTATGATTCTAAAGTTGTTACTATTTGAAATTAAAAAAATTATTCAATTACTGAGGTACCAATTACAACAAGTTGAATATTTATCTATTTGTATTTGAATAACATAGTTTTTAACTTTTTAATTTCAAATCATTTTATTTTCATTACATAATTTATCGTCATTATTAATTCTTAAAATTTTGTAATCAAATATTTTGAATTCTGAATGATTCATTTTTGCAAATTTTCAACTAAACAGCGGATAATTTCAAGATATTACTCGGACATATAGAAGATGAAGAATTAACAAAATAATTCAAAAAATATTGGCATGATTAAAACTTTTGAAACTGAACAGTGTCAAGCATTCCAATTCGAAATTGGTTTTTTCAAGATGGGTTTTAAATATTAAATATGTTGTTTAATATTTTTACATAAAAAATAATACAATTCTCAATGCCTGATTCTAAAATCTTCTCGTTTTAAGGCATAGAGTTCACCCAAATAATGTTCCCAATTCTTCATTGTTTTCGAATTTATTCTGGAGGTATTTAATCTTAAAATTGTTCAATTGTGAATCTTTTAAACTGAAAATTGTGCAACTATCCACTATATTTCAATTTGACATTCTACGATTTCGAAGAATTTAAGTTTTGATTTAACACTGACGAAAATAAAAACTAAACCATTTAGAATATTCGAATCTGAAGGTTTCAACTTTACAACTCACTAAAATTAAAAACAAATAATTTGGAATACTTAAATCTAAAATCATGAAATACTAAACTGACTGAAATAGGAAAATTTGCAATTTTAAAAGATTGAATAGTGAAATTGTCCGAACATTTTCAATATTTGAATTTGAAACTAGAAAATTATGAAATTTGAAATTGAAAAACCCACCAAAAGTAATCCATTTCGAACCAAATATTATCGAATTTAAGCATTTGAAGCAAAAAAACAATAATTTTAAATAAAAATGACAGACATTTTGTACATAATAAATTTTATCACGTATCATAGCATATAGTACCAAGTAACATTTAATGTGACTGGATATATTTTGTTACTAAAAAATGTAACTTGGTTTTGAGAAAAATCATTTTAATCTTGATGCAGTAAACATGAAACAATATTTGAAGTTTTGTTTAAAAATTGAAGCATTCTGAAATGAGGCTTGACGTTAGGATTTTAAACCTAATTCGTTAGAAATTATTAAATTTCACATTATGCATCGCTCTTTTTAAAATTCACTCGTTTTAATCCAAAGTGTGAAAAGAATAAGTTGAAAATCAATGATAGAGCACTTCCATGAAAGTGGTAGAACTTCATTATGCTAATGCCATTTTATAAGACATATAACTGACGCATATTAATAATAATAAATAAATTCTTAAATTGAAATGATAGAAAAGGTCTCGAGACAAAAGACCCACGAGAAGCGAGCAGAAACATAGGAGCTTCAATTTGGACAGAATAAATGAATAGTAAATTATTATATAAAATGATAATAAGAATTAAAAATAACTAAAAGTGATTTTTAAAAGTTATTGAGATTCATCATATGAAGTTCAAAATAAAGGTAGATTTTAGCAGTTCCGCTAAGTGACTAGAGGAGAAGCGATCAAAAATTCAGTGTTCTTTAAACGGTAAGCTCTTCCAGAAAAGGATCCATCAGAAGAAAGAACACACAACCGTCGACGCAAAATAGCACTTAATACCAGAAATGCCTCATTTAAAGAGAATACTTTGAAATTACTTTGCGGTTGCTGGTTTCTTAATGAATCGCAAAGTGGCTCTTAAAAACCCCTTTTAAGAAGCTCGACATCCCCCAAAACTTGATGAAACTAACGTTAACACCTACTGAACTTAATAAACCTTTCATCTAAGTGAAACTTGCGAAAGTGCAGATGTATAGTGCCGAACCATAAAGTTTAAAGCCTGATACTTCGATCTAGATAAAGTAGAGAATACAGAGTCATCGTAGTATATGTTTATAGAAGGTAACTGTTTAAGGAGATACCACAAGGAATCGGAATCGCATGCGGGTTTGACTAGAAATTGGAAGAATTTTTTACGAGCGCTATTTTTGCCGGGAGTGATAAACCAGAAGTTTATTGCCTTGACAACAAGGTGTGGGATTACATTTTATGCGTTTCTATACGTATCCACAAACCGGCCAATCGCCGGAGGTGCAACACATCCTTTGAAATCTTTATCACCACTAAAGGCGGATCTTCACTTCATCAGCTTCGAAAAGAGATTCTTTACTTATATTTTACCAGGAAAAACCGTATATATAGTTATAAATAGTTCATTCTGTGCTGAACTTTGAGCTTTAAGAGGCAATATAAAAGAAACTATATGAGGGGTTGCGAGCAACTTTCGACACTCTTAGTTTTTGCTTGTCACCCTGCTTCAGGACTTATCGTCTCAGACAGACATTCCAGAATCAAAATTGGGGCTTGAGAAAGTTTTTTTCCTGATCCCTTAAGGCTGGAGGATTTTTTTGCATTCGAGTTCACGGATTAGGAGGAATTGGTTCCTGGAAGCTTGAAATTTTAAAATAAAATATGAATTTGAAAGTTCGAAGAATCGAGGCGTATATGAATTTTCAGATATTTTTAAATCCCCTGAAATACTTCAAAATCCCTGAAAGTTTTTTTACGACTTTTTTTAATTATATTTTATGCTTCCTTGAAATAATAAAATTGACTTGTTTTCTGACATTAATTATAATAATCGACAAAGGTACGCGCTAATATATTCTATTCTAATACATAAGAGTGAAATGAAATCATCCTTTGGGATCAATTTTAAATTTTCGAAATTTTACAACAATATTAAATTAATGATTGAAAACGAATATTTTTTAAATAAATATATATGACGTTTTACTTAGCTTATTTAATTTTCTTTTCCATTCGACAAGTTTTAAACATTTTTCATGTCTTAAAATACTTGGTATGAGGAAGGAGCCTATTACGTTTTTGACTTTTGGTATTAGTTTCAGTAAAAATAATTAAATTCCTAAAATGTATGACAATCACAATTTTTCAAATTCAATCATAAGTAGAGTCTTTGACCTCCTTAATTCATTATATCAAAAGCCATAATAATTTGGTTCGGTTTGGTTTCATTTTTAAATCTTTCAAAATTGTATCGTTTGGAAATAATTATATTTTAATATTATTTTATAATAAGTATTATCAATATATTTGTCATCTTCGAAATTTTTGTAATTTTAATTTAAAATTATAGTTCTGTATGTGCAATCATGATACAATTTGATTTTTAAGGCCTTGAAAATGTGTCTTCGCACATATTTTTATTTCTTTTTTCTGTTTGATAACCCTTTCCTGACCATATTCATTTTTCTAAAAGGTTTTAAGTATAATAAAATAATGAAATACTTTTTTTTCTATAAAAAATTCCTCAACTGAAACTACATGCCTATTCTTTCAGCACCAAAGTACCAATAAAATTGTAACCTAAAATCCTAAATCTTTATTTACAGAAGAAACAACTTTTTAAGACGATATTTCTTGAAATTAATACCATTAACTCATAAGAAAATATAATTTTCATATTTTTATAGACTTTTCGGCGGAAAATCGTTTGTGACAGTGCGATACCGTCACAATAAATCTTGATTTCCTCGGGAGCGAGTTCCTATTTATTTTTTCTCAAATTGGGAATTGCAATTTTTTATTGCAATCCGCAGACATGCCTGTATCAATTTTAGCTTCCTGTCACTTTAAGATTGTGAAATTCCATATTCTATTTAATGGGACTGGATACCTTTTTCTGATCACGCTTTTTTGGCATTAATTCATAAGCACTTAAGATCAAAAGCAGACTTTTGTTGTATCTCTAGATGGTGATTTCGATTCTACAGAATGTTTTTCCACCCTGCTGGAAATTTCAATTTTGTTGGTTATTTTATTTCTCATGCAACTTTTAAAAATTTTTTTAGATTAATGTGGAAAGGGGCTTGGGCAATTGGAAAACTGCCTTTAAAATATTAGGTTTTTAATGCCTTTTTTGAAATTCTTCAAATGTAGAGGATTTCAATTCGAAGTTATTGTATAGTGAAATAGTCTAATTTCAAATATGTGTCAGTAGTGAATTAGTAATATTGGATGTTCCATTACTTCGGATTTTTTTGAGTTCTTTAATTTTCATGTATTATTTTTCATTCTTTCGAATTACTTGAAATTCCATTAAATTCTTTCAAATCCTTTTGAATTCTTTTAATTTCCTTCAGATCTTCTGAATTATCTGAATCATCTGAATTTCGCGAATTAGTCCATGTCCTATATATTCCTTGCATTACTTTTTAAATCCTTGGAATTTTTGGAATCATCTGAACTCCTTAAATTTTTGTGATTCCCTGAATTGTTGAAATTTTCCTAATTCTAAGATTTCCCTAAATTCCAAGGACTTCAAAATAATACAAATAATTTCATTCTACATGAATATAATGAATTCAAGGATGTAAAAGAATTCATAACATTTAAAGAATTCAGGAAACTTAGAGAATTTCATAAATTTCTTGAATATTCATATAATGTAGCATCAATTGACATTTGAAGTGATCTGATAGATTTTTTCACTAAAAAAATGTGATTTCTGTCAACGAAAAGTGTCATTTTAAAAAGCTTCAACTAGAAGACATCTAATTTACAAATTTTTCAGAATACTTCGCAGGTTCGCAGTATTTAAAATTCTTCACTATTGACCGAAAGTTCAAAATTCTTCCAAAAAAAAAGTTCAAAAGTGAAAATGTTTCAATATTATGAACCTTAGAAGTTTGAGTGTTCTAAAAACTTTTAAAATTATATATTTTCTAGTTGAAACTGTCAAGAATAATGAATTCCGAATTGAAGTTGTAGAAATTAACCAATTGCAAACTTTGTTTCAAAATTGACTGATTCTTAAATTAAGATCATTAAAATGAGTCATTAGTTTTCAGATTGTATATCACGATTTTTAAAATGCAATCATTTTATTCTAGAGTGTAAAATTATAAACTTGAGAATCAAAGGTAAGGCATTTTTGATGCAACGGAAACAACCTTATGTTTCTTTAAAATGGAAGACAATTTCATGAAATGTTAAACAGACTTTTACCAATAAGCTGTCACATTGACAAGACTTAAAAAGTCGCGTGAAAAAAAATGCGGAAAGTGAGCGAAAACATGACTAGAATGAATAAATTGATAGGAGATTGTTATCATTATCATTATTTTTTATGAACGCATTCCTAATCGAGGGTCGAAATTAGGCTATTGAAACTAATTTGTTGAAAATCAATGATTTTTAAAATTGTGCATCATCAATTGTGCATAATAATATAATGTTATATATTATCTTGAAATTATTACAGCTATTTATTACTATTATGAAAAATGAGGAAGCTCACTTTTTTCTCAGTCTTGAGATGGCCACAGTTCAATATGTCGAAGGCATTATTTGCTAGAGTTGAATTTTTTAATATTCTTCACGGGTCCGTAATAAAGCTCTTGGTCGGATCCAAACCACCAGAACCTCAGTAAAAGTATACACAGAAAAATTTCCAGAGGTACTGCCTCTGGGATCGAACCCCAGACACATTTTTTTCAAGCAATCAAGTGATCTGATAAGAGCAGTATGCCTAACTTGACATATCGGCTGATTCCTATTTTTTATCTCATCTCCTAAAAAAAAATACATATAATTCTCTCTTTGAGATTTCGAACCAATCCTTTCAACAACTCATGTATTTGATTTATTGAAAATTTTGTAATGCAAAAAAAAAACATTTTCTGTGATAATGTTGGTTATCTAGTTTTGTACAGCAACCCCTCATTTGCATATCGTTATCTGGCAATGCGATGTAGCGCGTAGAATTGCTAATTTTTAAACGTTTTGCATCAGATCCCTTTTCGCAGATTCGACATTCTTCCAATGATATATATATGTCCCATAAAAAAAATGCTTCCCCAACGGACGGCATTTTATAGCCGGTAAAATTATAAATTACAAAATCGACGGGCGGTAGTGTTCGCGATTTTGATGAGAACGCCTATTGAGCTTGCTCGGGAAACAGAGATCGTTCATCAAAAGGCAGAAAGTTCACTGTTAATGATCACCTCTTAGATACCGCCTTGGCGTAAAATATCCTGGAATCCTAGCTTCGTTAACTGGATGTCAGAGTGTTACCTAGAACCAGACTATCTCGTTAACGAGTCATTAAGATCTCTAGGAATAATTTCTTAACTTTAACTCCTGTCGCTTCTGTTCGACTTGCATATAATTAAGTGATTAGAATGTATTCCCACCCTTTCCGGTCTCATGATTCTACAAGAATCTTTGAGACGAATCTCAAATAAATCCTTGTGTCAAATAGTGGAAACAACAGCCTCACCACCTCTGGACCAAAATATATAGTTGAGATCTAGACGAGAAGAAGCACGTGTTTCACTGGAATTTACAAGGGTCTGACTCTTAATAAATTGTCTCTAATCTACTGAACTGGTATTCGAGGCATAGACATTATTTTTCTTTTATTTCAAGAATCTTTCGGTCTGTAGCAAAGAAGATAATTAATAATGTGGTGAGTTAGTGATTCAGAATTAAATTTAAGACTTATTAACATTAAGGTTGCTGAATTCACGATATTTCAAACTGTTCTGTTTTTTTTTCTGCTAATACTTTCTAATCGTTATTAAATCATTTTGTAATTACTTGAAATAGAACATAATCGGTTTAAATCATTTTACATTTTTGAATGAACTGAAAATATGGGTTTTTCAAATTTAATTTCAATTTTAATCTGAACAGATTTTATTTTATCCTATAGCCAACATTTTCGAGCAATTGATTTAAAATTGTTCCAATTTGAAGGCGATACTTGGGTGAAACTTTTGATATATTTTAAAATTTCATTATTCCACAGTCCTTTATACGTTTTTCGAGCCAGGTACTATTTAAAAATTTCGAAAGTTACGGAAGAATACATGTAACTTTAAATTTCATCAGTTGATGACATTTTGAACTTCTTAACACTTTGAACTAATCTTTCTTGTGTTTTTTTCTTTAACGGTAGCTACCATGAGTAACGAATGGATTATTTTAATTGCTTTGAATTCAGAGTTACCATGGAAGAGGAAACAAAAAAAATTATAAAGGAGCCAATTCTTAATTTTTTTAACTTTTATTATTGATACACCTCTTAAATGCATAGTTCAATCATTCATTGGTGATTTTCGGATTGTTTATAGTTGAAACTGATTAAAAATTTTAATTCTTATTCATCAAATTTTTAATGCTTCACTGTATAACATTCAATTTTGAAATTGTGAACTTGAAAAAAGAAAATTTTGAAGCTGAATTTCAAACGTAAAATCTTACATTCAACTTGAAAATTTAAAAACAACCTTGAAACTATGAATGCACATCATTATCAATTGATTACTTTTGACGGATATCTAATTAAAAATATACGAATTTAAAGTCTACAATTATTAATTTTTTATTTATTAATGCCCCTAGATTGTAATTATTGACTTGTTCAAAGTTCTATTCAATAATTTATTAATATCAGGCAACTAAGATTTTGTCAATTTTGACTACCTTGCTTTTGAGATTCGTAATCCATTAATAATTAACGAGGTGATTAGACTTGGGATTTTCTTACATACCTAAACCATTCCTTAATGAGCGCCCATTGGATTTCTTTTTATTTGCTAAAACATAATTTACTAATAACGACCCGTTCTCGAAAACACTACTTTGTTCAAAACAAATTTTTTTCGAAGCATTTGAAATGGTTATTCATCAAATAAGCATGTACAGTTATGTAAATCAAAGATTTTTAACATTTTTCGAAATGCGAAATTCACTTTTTCGCATGTTTATTCTTTTTGCGTAAATACTTGTTCCCTTCACTTTTACAACAACAAACTCCGGTTTTTATGTTTTGACATTTTTATTTAGTAAATTATCATGTAAAATTTCATAAAATTATGTAAATATACATTTTTTTAACGCTTGTTCTCAATATAATTAATTTGATCAAATCTCTTAGTGTTTATATTTTAAAATCAGCGTGAGAAAATAAATTTTTGAACGATGTAATTATTCTGGAATGTATTTCTATAGGCAAGAGAAAAATTTGATAAAGTATAAAAAGACAGAACTGTGCGTTTTTATTTCGAATGTAATTATTATTTTGTTTCTTGGAAATTTCCATGAAGAATTCTAATCCATGTTTAATATATAATATTCAGTTCAAAACACAACTTGCATACTCTCATTTGAAAATATAAGTACTAAGAAATGCGTAAATATGAATAATTTCCCTAGGAAAAATACGTTTTGAGAAATGAATTTTTTTTTAGTTGATGTTTTCTAAAATGCGTCCACATTCGCAAATAATGTTTTGGTCAATTAACAGTCATTCGATGGACTCCCAGTAGTGAATTTATGAGATTAAAAAAAATCTCAGGTTTAATCCTCTCTTTGTAAGCTGCAAGTTTAAAACTCTGAATTTTTAATTAATTTACTGAATGGTTACAATTTTTAGCTGTACAATTCCTAACGCTAGAATTCAAAATTCACATATCTTATACTTCTTTATTAAAATTTGAAATAGTGCAATTTCTTTCAGTCTTTTACAATAAAAACTGTTCAATTCTTCAATTTCGAACTCAAGAATTTCAAACTCTTTATTTCTTGAAAGCTATCAGTTGAGAGCTGTTAGTTCTTCGAGATCTACAATAAAAAATTGTTCCAATTTGCATGCTTTAATATGTTTTGGAATATTGCAATATTGCAATATTGAAATTGAAAAAAAAAATACTTTTGATTTCTAAAGACTGTTTTTCTAATTTGATGTAGTCTACTCATCTCTATGTTCACCCTAATCCGTGTTGCCAAAAAAAAGAGAATGCCATTATCTTCCCTTTTTTTATTTCTATTATACCTTGATTTTTCTGAGGAAATCTGAGAGCTCGAAGGTACCCCAGACGAATTTTTATCGCGTCAGCATACCTTGCGAGAAATCCGTACGGGACGATCATAATATCACGGGTCTTATTTATAGGTAGTAAAAAGTTTAAATAAATTCTCTGGGCGTGATATCTGTCCGTCGGTTGTATCTGTCTAAACCAAAAGTCGTTATTTATTTACTTAAATCGAACGTCCTGCGATTCTGCCGAAACAGTCCACCCTCGAATTTCAGCGAAGGTTTTACGCTGTGCTGCCGCGCGCGCGTTTTTGGTTGCGGGCAGTAAATTTGCACTCTTCCCACATGCGCTGTAAATTTAACTTCGCCTTTCAATAGAGCCACTGCCGAGGCCAGATTTTATTTCATTTTATTTTCTGCTTATCCCCTCACGAGATGGCATTCATTGTCATGCAGAGCCTCTCAAGTACTTAGATTCGATCAAGTCTTCTCATAAGTACTTTATTTTTTCACGAAATGCATTTACATTCGCTTGGAAATATCCCTTAACCCATTAACACCCATGCGAAACATATTAAAATAGCACATGAAGGATGTTTGAATAAAGTCTTTCAGATTATTTCTCTCGCCAACTATGTAAATACTAATTGTTTGAGCAAAGTATAAATAAACAAATCATATACAGAGACCAGATCACAAAAAGAGCTCAAAAATGGGAGAATACGGTGATTCATTCAAGAAAAAGGGAAAAGAAAAAACTTTTATCATTAAATTTAAAAAAGAAGAAACAACCTTCTTATCATTTCTTTTTATGATTTTTGTCGTTAGAAATGTTAAAGAAATAATTTTTATTAACAAACTGTTGAAACATGTATAATGACATAGTTTTAAATGTTACAAGTTTCACAAATTTTCCAAACGAACAATATTTAAATAATTTATCAGCTTCGAGGTAACTTAAAATCCATTGAAATTTGTCGAATGCCTTCATATTCCTTGAAACTGTTAAAATCCGTAGAAACCCTTGACATAAAATTTAATTTATTCTCCAAAGTTCTTCAGAAATCCATTAAAATCCCTTGAAAACGTAAAAATCCATTAAAATAAGGAACATAATTCTCAATTCCTTAGATATAAATTGAAGTACAATTATTTGTTAAAATTATTTAACGAAATTATTTATCGAATTTATCTTTAAAAAACATGCGTAAATAAAATACACGTGCGCTAATAGTATGCCATCACGTCCGCGGATTTTTATTTTTTAATATTAAAAATGCTTTGAAATTTTGGTATGTCTATTACATCTTTTGAAATTTTTGAAATTTGGAGAAATTGCTTCAAGTCAGTCGATATCCCATAAAATTAGATTCTTGTTTCCTAAAGTTCTCTAGAAATTCATAAAAATCCGTCGAAATCGTAAAAATCTATCAAATAAGTAGAAATCATTTGAAATTTATTAGATATCAATTGAATTAAAATCATCCATTAAAATTATTTCTTGAAATTATTCATTAAATTTGTCTTTCAAAAAATCCTGTAAACGAAACGCATGCGTGCTAAGCGCGCGTTTCGACCCTTGGATTTTCATTTTTTAATATTAAAAAATATAATATTTCTAACAATCCATACCAAACAATTTTTTATTATTGAGAGTTCTAGAATTTTTTGAAGCGAAATCTTTTTAAATTCTTTTGAATCTTTGGAAATAACTTAGTCTTTAAAATCCTTCAATATTTTGTGCATATCTTTCATATTAGATAAAATTATTAATGCATATAAATTAATTAAATGAGAAAAAATTATTTAATTGATTTTCAATTGTTTAATTGTGGACATTTTTTTATTTTTGAATAAAATAAGAGCATTTTTTGTTTCTGTTTCAAAGAACAGCATGTGTTTCTCCATTTAAGAAAAAATAAAAGACAGTAGTTTATTTAAATTTTGATTAATAATTAATTATATATTATGTAGTATGTATATTTCGAGAGAAAATATTTACTATCTAAAAAAAAACTGCGCTAAAATTTCCTAAACTGTTCAAAGCTGGTTATTGGCAGTTTTTAGAAATTCTTCATTAGTTGTGAATCTTGTAAATCTTACTTAAATGTAAGTCTAATCGAATAATAATTGTTGAAATATTTCTTGCATAGTGAAAATCGTTCTTCAAATTTAAACTAAAGAGTTTCATTTAAATCCTAAATAGTTTAGTCCAATATTTGCCAAAAAGAAAAAATCAAATGAATTATGATAAATAAATTTTTAAAGTTAAAAGAAGCTTTCACTACTCGCGGTAAACTATTTTTTTTTAACAGAATAATTTTTCATATGTGAAACAAACAATTTTCTTTTGTGATACCGCATATTTAAAGAGAAAAGGGGAAAAAGGGACAAGTTTTTTGAAAATTGGGCGAAAAGGGTGATTGAAAAAGGGGAAACGCAAGGGAATAGGAGAAAGACTATTCACCCTGCATATATATATATATATGTGCCACGTGTCCAGTATCTTTTATTTCGTGCAGATAAATTATGACTAAATTTATATCATTCATTGTCACCTGAAAGACAAACAACTATCGTGTTCAGAAGAAATGACACTAAATTCTAAATCTTACAGATTTATATACAGTCTAGCAATTAATTTTCTATAAAAAATGCCTCTTAGTTGTAAATCTGAGGCAATAAAAATGGTCAGGAACGAAACTATCGATCGTATCTTTAACATCGAATTTATATCCGAACCTCGTGACATCATTATCAAATAGTCCCTGCGCGTGGGACAATTTTTCCAAACTAAATGACGATGATGATATTAGTCTTCAAGCAAATATATGAATTTTCCAACAAAAACGATGAATTCTGAATGAAAAATGTAATAGTTATAATTTTAATCAGAAGAGTTTCTGTTTTAAATCAAGGACAGTTAAATTTATGAATACAAATCGAATTTTTTCAACAAAATAGTTGAATCCTCAACCAAAAAGATGAATTTTTAACCATGAAGATTAATTTTCTCCCATAAACGAGAACATTTTCTACAAAATTGTTACATTAAAAAAAAAGATGAACTTTAAATATTAATCAACAAGAAATAATTTAAAACCAACTGAATAGTTGAATCATCAACCAGAAAGATGAATTCCTAAACAATAAGATTAATTTTCTGCCATAAAAGACAAATTTTCAACAAAATAGTTACATTTTCAAAAAAAAAAAAGAGATAAACTTTAAAAAATAATTATAAATTTACAACCAAAAAAGTAAATTTAGAAAAAAGTAGTTTATCTTTCAACCAGGTAGTTGAATTTTCATCCAAAGACGATGAATTTTCAACGAAAAATATAATATTTGATATTACAATAAAAAAAAAACTTTACATTTTAAATCGAAAAGAATTGAGTTTATCCATCAAATTAATTAAAAAAAAATTAATTTCCACAAATAGAGATGAATTTTCAAAACAAATGACGATGACGTTGTTAGACTTCAAGAAAATATTTGAATTTGTAAGCAAAAATGATTAGTTCGAAATGAAAAATGTAATAGTTGACATTTCAATCAGAAAACATTTTTATTTTGAATCAAAAAAAGTTAAATTTATCCAAAAAATTCGAATTTTCAACAAAACAGTTGAATCCTCAACCAAAAAGATGAAATCTTAACCATGAAGATTCATTTTCTGCCATAAAGGACAAATTTTCAACAAAATAATTACATTTTCAAAAAAAAGAGATAAACTTCAAATAATAATAAACCTTCAATCAAAAACAGTACATATCAAACAAAGTAGTTTATCTTTTCACCAAGTAGTTGAATTTTCCACCAAAAATATAATGGTTGATATTAAAAGTAAAAAAGCTTTACATTTTGAATAAAAAAGAATTAAATTCATTCATAAAGACGAATTTTTAGGAAAACAATCGAATCCTCAAATAACAAGACAATTAATTTCAAACCCCAACAGTTGCAACAAAATAACAAACTGAAATTTCTACCAAAGGAAAAGAATTCTCAAACCGCATGATGAATTTTCAACAAAATTGTTGAATTTTCAAACCAGCAAAGATCTTTCACTCAAGGAAAAAAATGTTCGTCAAATTATGATTTGAAGGAAAAACTTGTTTTTAATACAAAATAAAACCTTCAAATAACTATTTATTATTTAAATTTATTTGTTCATTTTGTTTATATAAATATAAACGTTAGATCACTGAAGTTAAGCAGCGTTGGGCGCGGTTAGTCCTTGGATAGGTGACCGTTCGGGGAATACTGCGTGTTGTTGACCCGTCGTGGGTGTGGTGGACCCACACGGTAGTATTTTCCACCTAGAAACACTACCCGAATCGGGTAGTGAGGCAATGAACTTTCGAGTTCGAAATGCTAATCAATTTTTTTTTTTTTTTTAAATATAATTCTTCTAGGTTGCTCAAGAAAATCAAAAATATTTCTGAAGACTTCAGATACGTCGAGGAAGTATCTAGAAAATTTCAGAGAATTGTTATTTCATTGTAGAGGATTTTTTCTTCCTTCCAACATATGAAAGTTATTATTTCAAATTTCCGCTATTTTCTCCCTTTTCGTGAAAAAATTACCCCATTTACTTATTTGAGCTTCTTTTGCACTGTGGTCCTTGTATTTAACTTTGAAAATTAATTGGTCAGTGTTCATTCAATTAATTAATTTGTTCATAAAATCAATCAAGAAGGTCGAAATTACCAGCTTCCGAATCAGTGAGAAATAAAAACCGAAAATGCGCAAGACGACACTCAATAACCGCTGATCGAATTATTCTAAGGGATTTGAATTTACGAGTGAGATAAATCCCACTAGACTTTCACCAAGAAATTCGAGTCGATCACAGATCAGACCGGCTTCGTGAAAGGGACACGGGCCTTTAAAACCGATGTGCAGTGATATCTAGTTGAGGATCGAATCGTAAATCCTTCCTATCTCAATTTCGAACGACACGAAATTGCCCTTCTAGGGAAGTGAATGGGAATCGAACAAACAATAAATTTGTAAGGCCAATTTAAACTTTATGGACATATGCGTACTCGAAAATCTTGTTCACTGGGGACAGAAAAAGAGCGTTTAAGAACTTGTCCAGAAGACCTCCGAGACTCACTTTTTATCGCATTGGGACACTCTTTTTATCTCATTCAGACCCATTTTTTATCACATCGAAATAATTCGACAAGGAACATGTATTCTCACAATCTCGGCCCAGCCCACATTTGTGGATATCAAAGACGTCGATGGAGCCAGGAAGAAGATATTTGGCGCTTCTTGGTCTCTTCTGAGAAAAAAAAGGATTTTAGGTATGAGTGTGATAAGAGATCGCTGTAAATTAGTACTTATCTGTTTATAAAAGGTGTATATTTATTAAGGTGTTGCAGCAGATGGAATGTTTGATATTGTTTTTTCTGATATGTCACAATTCCAATAAATGAAAAAAATCCTCTGACAATTCTAGGTTTTTTCCAGGTATCTGAAGATTTTTTCAAGTATAATTTTTCATAGTACGGAACTATTCAAGTATTTCGAACTTTATTGAACAATCGACTCGGAATATTCATTATCTATATAATTTTGCGAATTTACGATATAGAAAATCTTTTTTGCAGTTCTTGTAAATATCAGTATTTGTAAAAAATAGTACTATTTATGTGTAAAATTGGATGAGTGTTTTAGTGATTCGTAAAAGAATAAGTAGTTTCTAAATGGGACAAGTCTCTAGGCATTCAATCAATATGTTCAATTTAGAAAGCTTTGAGAAATTATATTACAAGATATTTTTAAATAGATTACCACCATCGAATAATTAAATGAATAATAATGAGAATATAAATAATAATTTCTTGAATTTGCTTCTGAAGTCCATGAATTTTAATAATGATTAAAACAATTCTTTTTTATCGTCATATGCTCAAAATTTAGTGAAAATTTTACACATTATTATTTTAAATGAAAGATATTTCCCAGATGATTAAAAAATACGTTTAAACAGGGAAAATAAGGAGATATTGCATACAAGAAATGTATTCCTAATATTTCAAGTAAAAATATTGCATTTTCAACAAGATAGAGAATTTTTTATCGTATCAATTTTTATCAATGGAGTAGTTGAATTTTCAACAGAATAATAGTTAAGTAGTTAAATTAAACTAATTAAATAAATCAAATTAAATGTAAATAGTTAAATTTTCACCAAAAGTGATCAATTTTCAACTGAAGTTATGAATCTTCAACTGAAATAGTTAAATATCAAACCGAAAACTAGGTATCAACTAAAATGACAGCATATTTAAATTTTGGAACAAAACAATTATTGTTCTATCAAAAATACGAATTTTCAACCAAATACTGAATTATTGACTAACAATGATGAATTTTCAACCAATAATTGAGAAGTTATAAAAGTTAATAATAAATAATAAAATAATGTTGCAGTTATAAAAATAAATGTTCCAACAAAGAGAAGAATTTGCAAATGAAATTATGGAATATTCATCAACTGGGGTACTTGAATTTTCGTGTAAGAAAATGAATTTTGAACCAAAAAATCAAATTTTGAACGAAAGAGTTTAACTTTCAACCAAGTAGTTGAATTTTCATCCAAATAACGTGAATTCTCACAAAAAATGTAATAGTTGATATTTTAGTAAAAAAAGATAAAGTTCAATTTTCAACTAAGAAAAACATTTAGTCATGAGAGAAAAAAATGTTCGACAAACCTTTAACTTTTCAAGCAGAAAGATGAATTATCTACCAATAAAGTTAAATTTAAATGAAATATTTCTATTTTCAAATAAAAAAGGTCAATTTTCAGACAAATAATTGAACTCTCAGCTAAAAAAGATCAATTTGCATCCAAAAATGAAATTTTCAGTGAATAAAAACTTTCAACCAAAAAAATATGAATTTACAACAAAATAGTTAAATTTTCACCCAAAACAATGAATTTCTTACCAACATAATGAATTTTCGAATAGAATAGTTGAATTTTCAACCAGAAAACTGAATTTCAACTAAAATGATGGAATAGTTGAATTTTTAACACAAAAAATTAAATTTCTACCAGTGAGACGAATTTTACACAAAGAACATTAATTCTGGACTAAGAAAAAAATTCTCCAAATAAAAATGAAACATATGAATATCCAGTTGAAAGAATTGATTTTCAACAAAAAAAAAAAAATTTCTACCAAAGAACGCGAATTTTTAACAAATACATGAATTTTCAACAAGGTACTTGAGTCTTCAATTAAGAACGATCAATTTTCAACCAAAAATAAAATACTTAAATTTTTAGTTAAAAAATCCATTTTCAACCAAAAAAAAAATTTTCAATCAGAGTTAAATCTTTTGATATAAAGCTTCTTCTACAAATAGACAAAATATTGTTCTTTAATTGTATATTACAATTTAAGTAAAAGATGTAAGCACATTCTCGAAAAAATTCCTTGATTTGAAAAAAAAATCTCTGACATATCCAGGTTTTCCCAAGTTTATAAATGTTCCCTGACAATTCCAGTTTTCTTCAGGTTTTCCAGATCAGTAAACACCTTAATTATTCATTTAGATTATCTCCTGGTTATTTGGAACCTAAATTAAATATGTTGTGGAGCACATCAGCAACTCAAAATGAATCTATTTTATGACATTTTTTTCAAAATTTTTTTTTCAAAAAGACTCTCTTAAATTAATTTTATCTTAAATTAGATAACAGAATGTCTGGAGGCATACAAGAGCATTCCTTCGTTTTCACTCATATATGCAAAGTTTCTTGAAAGATCGATTTCCTATGTACAACCACAATCATTGCGGTGACGGAGCCACTGCGATATCTTTTAGTGTCGAATGAAATATTTTGCCGCAGGCCGCAAACGAAAAGTAATTACGAAGCGAAGAGCGAACGAGCCGCAGAAGATGAGAGACTGCGTGGAACACTAAACGTCTTTAAAAAGTGTCTCGAACGACGATTCCGCAACACAAGTAGTGATTAGGAGAAAAAAAAACAATAAAAAAGTTATAATTATAAATAACATTTTTATTTTGCATAAATTGCACAATTACATCTATGATTACGAATTATTTCAAGTTAGTGCAATTTTAACCACCTTTTGAAACTCAACTCCCGATATAAGACCGGTTCCAGGCATTGCTTGCCTTGGCCTTGATCCTAAATCGGCGGAATCGAAACGTAAAAAGGCAGGACTGTAAACATCATTTCTGTTGGATTTGGACGCATGACGCAACCTGATAAAACTAACGTGCTGAGAGTGCGGTCCTCCAGCTGCTTGTCACGCTTGACTGAGCACATTCTCTAGGAATATCGTGAACCATGGGGTCTTGTATCGGGAGTAAAGTTTATAAAATTCTTAATTTTAGATACTTTATAATTATTTTAAATCAAGGAGTTCAAAGTTTAAGAGCTAAGGATTGAAGCACGGAAGATTGAACAGTATTTTTTTTTAACTCACAAATTTTTGAATTGAAAAATTGTATTATAAAATAATCTCAAATTACAGTGTCCTGAATATTTAACTTCAAATTTATCACGTTTGAAAAGAAAAATGTTTGATATTGAATTTGAGATCGATTTCAAATAAAAATGTTAAGTTTACAAATAGCTGAGTCAATATATTGCGGATCAATTATTATATTTTAATTATGCAATTATTATAATATTAGTATATCCAACAATTTTTTTCTCATCAATGTAATCAGAATGTTGGAAAACTTTCAAATTTTAATTGATGAATTAATCAAGCTGTAACCAAAAGTTAAGTTGTTTGCAAAACACTTTTGTCTCTTGAATGTAATTCTTTGGCATTTCACAAATAACCCATCGTCAAATTTAAAAAAAATCTATCATCCGTTTTTTTTATAGATTTTCGCGTTAAGTTTTAGCGAAAAAATGTACCAAGATGTCACCATGATATTTTCAATTTCTTTTTTATTTCAATTTAGTTTTTGAACCTTTCAAACTATTTTAATAAAGTTTTAGAACTTAAATTTGAAAAAAAAACAAAAAAATACTATTATAATAATATATTTAGTTTTTTCGTGTTGAAAAGTGATTATTCCATAAATTGGCGCCCGAGAAATATACTCAACAATGTAAATTAATCAAATTTGGGGTGTTCCGCATCTTTTTTACCAATGAATATTATTATTATGTATTAGTATGGAAGTGAAGGCAGCTCAAAATCTCATAAATACAATGGATTTAGATCAATAACGTTCCATCCGACTGCAGGCGATACAAACGCTGCTTAACTTCGCTGATCGAACGAGAAGCCCCAAAGAATTACGTGTGTCCAAGCGCACAAAATCGAATAATTTATATCTGGAAGGCATTCAAAATTCTTAATTTTTTGACATTTGAAAGTAATACCATGACAAATTCAAGTGTCCACAAAAGATTTATGTTCGTGGGAATCCTTTGAGAATGGATCATTTTGAATAGCAATTCAAGAACTAATATTTTCAAACTAAAATCGTTCAAAACCCCTAAAAGTTTGATATTAAAAAAATATTGTGAAGAGTCTCAAATCGAACAAATTTGTATTCAATGCTTTAAATAAAACTTTCATCTACTTATAAATTCAATTCGGGAGCCAAATATATTTTAGTTTGCCCATTGAAAAATAAATATTAATAACTATTGTAAATCGGGAAGATTAATAAAATGAGGTAAGCTATGCAAATTTTCTTTCAGTTTGATAACATTCTTTGAAGAATTTATTATGAAACAGGCATGATTTGAGCCCTTTTCGATGCCTGTAAAGCTGATCTAAAGTAGCTATTTTCGAGCATGGTGAGGCTAGATAGAGGAAGCAAAAGTTTATTTTTTGCACCCTAGGGAGGAAAAGTGTGATGTCAGAGGTGAATAATGAAAATTGAACATACAGAGATCACACGTTTGGCTTAGTGTTCCTCTTGTTGAGTGATATACTATTTCAGAATATTACTAGGCTCTTGAAGATTCAATTACAGTACCTGGATGGCCAAGGTTTCAGACACAATCAGGCCTTTTTCGACCAAGCAGACAAAAACGGAAGTCATGCACGTCAACTCGTAATTTCGAGCAACGAGAGTACTTTCGAAGTAAAGTAAAGTAAAGTAAAGTAAAGGTGTGCAGCTTGAAGGCTGCTATATGCATTACGCTGTCGAAGCGTGTCTTAACGATAATCAGAGTTATGGTAGCTGGGCGGTCTGCTGCACTCCGCATTTCAATGCATACACCCATTTGATTTGTGAGTTCTCAGTAGCGATCGTAACCTGTTCTTCTCCTCTTTTCTCCTCTTCAACAAATCTCCATTTTCTTCCTTGTCTTCATCCTTCAATATTTCTCTACTTCATACTCTTCCGTTCTTCACCCACTTTGTCTTTTTCCTCTTCTAAGACAAAAAAAACCTTCACTCCAGGCTCCAGGGTGAGGTTTTCGCTTTGTCATATCTTATCATTTTTAATAGAGCCAACGAGTTGTCTTTTGTTTCATTTTCAGGTTTACTCTTCTTGGGTGTTTTATAGCTTCATTCTTGACTCTTCAATCTATTCTTTTAAAAATTTGTTCTTTTCGAGAGAAGCATTCAAACTGGAGGTCAAAGTGTATACAACATTCAAATTGATGCTTCATTCAAATATCTCTTCTTAAAACTTCAAATTCCCCTTTTGAAAAAATGTTGTGGAAAGTTTTTTGATATCCAGCTACTTCAAAACTCACCTTTAATAATTAATCAAAATAATTGACGCACGTACAAAAAAAGATTTTCATAGCTTATGAAGATATTAATTAATTCGTTTGAATTAGCCCCCTCACCCTATCACTCATTTCTTTCTGAGGTGCGAAAAGTTGGCACTGGTGTCCTTTTGGATTGCCAAATTTTGGATGGTCACGTCCTTTTGAAGTGAAAAACTTGACGCTTATACTGATTTGTAATTCTAAACTTTAGTAATTTCATTTTAATTAAGTCGATCACACCTCTCCTTTCCTCTCCGACCCCTCCTCCCGCCTCTTCACTCCTCACCCTTTAACTCACCCCTCTCCCTTCTCTTCTCAGCCCCACCCATCCCTTCTTCTCCTATCATGTCTTATCTGATCCTATTCTATCATCCCTTCTACACATCTCACTCTTTATTACTTCCCCTCTTCACATCCATAAACCCCCTCAACCATCCTTTAACCCCCTCCACAAGTCCCGTTTCCCACTTCCTCTACCGCACCCTCACCCCTCCCCTTTTTCGCTCCCTACCTATTAATATCTTCTATAACTGAATAAAACTTTAATTTTTCTGGAGCAAATTGCCTACTTATCAATTCAAATAATCAAATGTATTAATGTACATCAATTTTTCTTTAAAGGGGGGAGAATATAAGGTTCAACCAATCCTTGTTTCTCACATTATTATGAAAGGAACATTTTTTTCTGTTCCTGAAATATCACCAAAAAAGTTATTTCTTTGACGTTATAATGATTTGTGTTTAGTATAACAAATTCTGAATGAAAATTAATAATAAAAACAGATAATGTAACAGGGTGGCATGTTGACCTAGCAAACCTATACAAACTTTGAAATTACCTCGATTTTTTATTGACAATCTGAATATGAGCTTTACAAGTTCTGAGAGTCTCTTATTGAGACAGCTAGAGAACTGGTTTCAAGAACTTCATTTTCTAATTTCTAAACTACTTTGAAATTAGGAAGATTTTTTTTACATACAGTAATTCAAAATTGGTCTTTTATATTGAACGTTTGTTTACTCTGAGAAGAGTATGATATATTTTTAAATGATTTCCGTTATCTTATGCATGCTAGTTCTAATAAGCACAACATTCTTCAGAACAGGAAAGGCAGTGATTTAAAACTAAAATTGTGATTTAAAGCCAGTATGAGAGATTCTGATTATTGAATCGGAAATCATGAATTGAATAAAGAATCTTGAAGAGGATCTCCCAAAGTCAGAGATGGTGACTCCTCCCTTAATTTGAACTCATGACTGTAAGTCGCAGGAAAAAAATTCAGAAAAAAGTTATAAATAGATATTATTCATAAATTTGGATTGAGCTACTCATGAAATTTCATAATTAAAATAGATATTTTATAGTTTAATTGTTCAATAATTTAAAAGTCGTTTGTCACTTGTTTCTCGTAATATCGTAAATATAAATCGAGGATTAATTCTAGAATCTATTGCCTAAACAAATTATAAATAAAGCAGATGCTCGCGTGTTCGTCGTGACTCTAAATCATAAGAATTACTCATCTTGTTACAATTTTATGGGTTTCATTATTCATAATAATCAAACTCTCCTTCTTGTTCTCTCTTCATCTTCATAGTGGATCCTTTGCAGGCAAATTTCAGGCACTATGTGTGCAATATTCATGTTATGCAGTTTTGCCATAACCAGCTTGTACGTGTTGTATGTGAATATGTATGGTAGCCCATAAAATACAGCAAGTAATAATCGTTCGAAGTCAGCGGTGCCGACCTACCAATAGCGAACACTTCCAACGAGCTCGCGTACATGTTCAAATGGGCTTCTGGGGTCTACGAGGTTACTCGCACGGCCTCCGACCCCGGCTCTGGAAGCACCGTGTCTAATTATTACGCGTGGTATTATTAATGTTAAATCATAGTGCTTGGCACGCGCGCTTAATTAAGGTACTCCCGCTGGAAGACTAAGTAGTCATCGTTTAACTACATGGTGAAACGAAAGTCTAAAATGTCATTGTTGTTTCGCCGAAAACATATTAAAGTTACTACAACCACTGCATTTTCAAAACGAGTTTGAAATGTTGATTAGAAATTAAGGAAATTCCTCTTGAAATATCTTTGAGGGGTTACGTAGGTCAATCCCGCAAAAAAAGACGAAATTCCTGAGTGAATTGACGTGACCTTCTTAAATTAATCAAGTAACTGAACAATGCACAGTTTGGTGACATATATTTCACTTTATGAACAATGCCAATTAATTGAAATGAAATAAATTTTATATGGCTCGCTTATTGCATTTTTTGTTATTTCTACTTTTTCTTTTCCCTTTCCGAGGTAGCAATTCCTCAGGTCGTAAAGATGGTCCAAAAAAGTTGTATCTTCAAGCAGACAAATAAGCATGGTGGGGCTGAACCATGTTTGAATGAAAGTTTTGAGTAAATGCAATTTTTTATTGTCTGTGATAATATTGCATCCCATGAGCATCACATGGGCCTCAACTAGTTTTTCTCAGGATATTAACTGTTATCCAAATTAAAGACTCTTTCAATATCCGTGAACAAAAATTTGGTCTACAACAGGTCCGATAGTATTCTTCACGTCTTTTCCACTAAACATAAGCATTTTCTAAAAAAAATTATTTTTTAAAAATATGGATATATTCTTGGTTTTATTTTTAGCTTAAAAGGACGCCGAGGTTTCTTTCGTAAAAAAAGCTTCAGGTTAAAAAGTGAACTGACAATTATTTTTTCATGAAAATAAGCGTTGAGTGCTCTAGCGCGCCCGTGGCGTCGGCGTTCGTCCACGAAAGGTCTTAAAATTTATTTTTATAAACAAATAATTTTTGGGCGACTGTTTCTTAAAAAGATTCTTTAGAGGTTCATCATCGAAACAAATCTTGTCTTTGAAAAAAGTACTCAATGCTTAGTTTTATGCCTAAAAAAACAACGGCCCAATTCTGAATCTTAAAGTCTCTACAGTAAACGAGTTCAACTTTTATTTTTACTCTCAAATGAAACAACAACAAAAAAGATATTACAAATTCGGAAAAAATAGGTTTATTATTGACCTCTATTTTTGAATTTCAAATATATATTCTTTCAAAAAATGTTCATCATTATTAAAAATTTCGTAAAAAATCCTATGGAAACTGTAGAAAAACAAATCATTCTTCATTTATATTAAAAGAATTATAACAAGTATCACCCCCTCCAATTAAAAGTAAAATTTTTCCCAAATAACTTTTCATTCAGTAGAACTACATATTTTCCAAGTTTCATTGTGACATGAAAACTTTGGGTTTTTAGGGTGTGCTCACTCCAGAAATAATACCCCAAATGTAGCTTTTTTGCTTATAAAATCTAATTTTTTTTATAAAACTGGTCGCTATTTAGTGCAATAAGGAAACTTTTTTACGTTATATGACGGATTAAAGTTTTGAGAAATTCAGAATTTTACCTGTATTTGTCATAATTTAAATGTTTTTCAAATTAGACTTAGCACAAAAAACTTTCAAAGGATTGTGGAACAATAAAGTACGGAAAATATATCTAATTTTATCTTTTTTCTCCCTCAATATTTCTTAGGAAAGATAATCCACAAATTTTTCAAATCATTATTGTTCTGCAGATCCAGATCTCAAATATTTCTCTGTTTGATAAGATAACTTGAAGGTACGTTCGAAAATAATTGCAATTATTTGTCAGAAACCGAATTAGTTATAAACGGAAATTATTTTTCAGAACAACAACGTTTTCGAATTCTAATTCAGACAACAAATATTCAACGCGATTGGTAAAAAATATCAATCCTTTTAATAAATTATTTTCTGTCATACTAATCATGAAAAAGATACCATTTTTTTGCGAATATGCTACCTCAGAACCCGATTAAAATCACCTCAAATTTGCTCGCACATCCATTTTCTATTTTTGACGTGTTTTGGGAATTCCACTCAGTTGTTTCGAGTCAAGGAACAAAAAAATGATACTAACATAAGAATTTTTGAGAAAAACCCTTCTCTCGATTTTAACGAATGAAAACCTTATTTTTCTCCTAAAATACGCGAGGTATGAATAGTATAGTTTCATAGTTCAAAATGGTCTTACTATTTTTAATATCTTTCGAATTAAAAATAGGAATTCTCGAGAAGCAAAATCAGTTTAGCACAGCTGGAACTTTCAAATGATTTCTTGTGTAATCCAAGGAACAAAAAGACGTCTTAACATGAAAAACAGGGAGAAAATTCAACTTTCGAACTCCTTTCAAATCTGATATCAACACCAAAAAATTATGTTTCTTCAATTTTAAAGGTAAAAAGCCATTTTTTCTCACTTAAAGCTCAGGAACTTCAAGAACCTTATGAAACATGATCTTCAAATTATTGCTGAAGACAAAATAAATGTTTAGAAAAATAATATGCCGCAGTTCGTTACAGTAATTGCTATTTTTCTCGGGATTCATCGAATTTTCCTATTTTTTTGGAAATCTTTTCGTAATACAAATATTGCTGATGAGTCTAGACACTCTGCATAATTTCATCGATATAAAAAAGGGAAACAATAAAGAAAATGTACTATTCTTTAAGCGTAAAGAAGGAATTTTAATTTCGAGAAAAATCATTTTTATTTCAATGCTATTCCTCGCAATGAGAGAGTGCAAATACTTTTGCATATTCCAAATTCATATTAAAAATGTTCCCAGGTTTTTCAAAAATTGTAGAAAACATGCTCCTGTTTTGTGTTATTATTTATTTATTAAATCTAATGAAGTGTGCGAGGTGACATGGCTTCATACACAATTCTGACATCTCTTGTATTGCCAATACAATTTTAATTATTTTTGTCCTGCAGGTGGAGTCAAGATGATTAATTGAACGAAAAAATGTTTTATGTATGTCTAAAATTCCATTTGATATCAAATCCGTTCTTTCTTCACTTACTAGAACAGTTTTCGAAAATAGACACAACACATTTTTTTAAGGAAGGTCAAATGTATAGTCTTTTTTATTACTTTCCTGATGAAGACCGTCGAAGAACGGTCGAAACATTAAAGTAAAGTGTGAGACCTCGCAGTTTTTTTTTCAATAAAAATATGTTCCAGTAATCAACAGCATTGATTATTTTCAAAACAACATCTTCGTCTAATTAAGTGTGGCTTCACAAATTTTATTGGTACCCGAATGAATTAAAAAGTATACGATTTCGCATATCGTAAATCTTTTTTAGGGACACCGGAATCGATAACCATAACTGAAATGAAGAAATCATTTGCACACGCAAAAAATCGCGTAAATCTTTGTCCTACGCAAATGGAGGGGAAACGAATGTTTCTAGGTGTTAGTGACTGTCGACAGTAATTTTTTTTAAGCGGGCGGATCCACATAATGGTACTTCCACACGAAATCGAGCCGTAATTTACACGTCTCGATGGCTTCATTAGGCGAGAATCCCAGAAATGGCAGTCACGTGTGCTCGAGGGCGTGAGAGCCCTTTTTTCTCCTCTCTTCCAAAAGTGTTATAATGCTTTCAACTTGCTTTTAGAGCCAAAGTTCAAGCCAGAAATGGCCAGGTGGAATCGAGGTCCTCAGGACTTCCCTCAAATTTACGTGAATTTTAAGCACGGAATTAAAAAATCGGGTTTAGTAACTGAATGCTGAAATGAGAGTAATTAATTTAGAATTCATGTGAATATTTGATTATATACCGACAGAGGGCAGAATTATCCTGAAATTTTGAGTCAACGAATTTTTCATAAGAAAATAAAAGGTCGCGTTTATGCAAAACCTTTCGGAATTGATGACAGACGTAGAGATCATTACCACTATACAGTAAAATATCGTGGTCGAGCGTACAACAACTGTAACCTATAACCTAATAAAACGTCTCTTATTTCTTCTCAAATTACTTCAAATTTCAATATTTGGAATATTTAGGAATTTACAGCTTGTGTTGAAGGGTTGTTTGAATACTGAAGTTCTTTTAACATTTGAAAATGAAAACGAAAAAAAAAAAATTCTGAATCCTCCGTAGCTTTGCGGTAAGAGCATCTGACAGACAATGAGTTTACGTGGGTTCGATTCTTACCGGAGCTGATAAGAAAAGGATCTTTCTAACCAGTAAGAATTTGTAATTTTTACTATTAAAAAAAAAAGACCAAATGACCTGAATTTATGTTTAACATCTTGGATATGGAAGTATAATTTTATCAAAGAGAACACAAACTACATTACAGTTTTTTTCGAAAATCCAGAATATATATTTTGAATTCTGGTAGAAAAACGCGAACATCTCCATTTCACATATTAAATTAATCCTTTTGAATTTAAAATCAATCTTAAAGGAAAAAAGTCGTCTGTTTTAGTTACGAGTACATTATTTTTCATCGCAAAGTCGGGAATTATATTTTTGGTTCAGAATTCGTCTCGTTTGGATACAAAATCTACTATTTGCTTGAAAATTTAGTCATTTCGTTGAAAATTCAACTATTTTTTTTTTTAGGCACATTTTTTATTTGAATATTCATTCCTTTTATTTGAAAAGTCTACTATTATATTCTTAATTAAGAATTCATCTATTTTGGTTACAAATTCTACTATGTGCTAGAAAATTTCATTATTTTAACAAAGATTTAACTAACAAAAGTAATATTTTTTGGCCAAAATTCCACAGTTTTGTTGAACATTCGTCTTTTTGGAAAGATAATTGGTCCTTCTGGATGGAAAATTCATATTTTGGTATAGAAAGTCAAAGTTTTTGCTTGAAAATTCATTCTTTATAGTTGAAACATAGTTTTTTCGAATCAAAAAATCTACGATCATATTTTTTGTTTAGAGTTAATTTTTTTAATTTGAAAATTTTACTTCTTGATGGAAAATTTCATACTTTTGTTGAAAATTCAACTATTTTGTTAAAAATTCATCGTTTTCGCCAAAAAATTCAGCTGTTTCGTGGAACATTCGTCTTTTTGCATATAAAATCCCTCCTTCTAGATTGAAAATGCATCTTTTCGTAAAAAACAGCATCTTTTTCGGTTTGAAATTAATATTTTTATGCTTAAAGTAAATTAATTTCAATTTAAAAGTCTACTATTATATTCTTGGTTAAAAAATTCTACTATTTGTTTGCAAATTCAACTATTTTCTTGAAAAGTCATCTTTTTTGGTTGATACATAAACCCTTTCACTTGAAAAGTCTGTCATATTATGGATTTAGAATTTATCTTTTTTGGGTAAAAATTCTACTATTCAGCGGGAAGATTATTTTGCTAAAAATTCGACCATCATGTTGAGAAGTTATATTTTTTTGGACGAAAATCCTACTGTTTTGTTAAGCATTTATCTCCCTGAACAGAAATTACTCGTTCTTGATCAAAAATTCATTTTTGGGTTAAAAATTCAATTTTTCTGTTGAAATTTCGTGTTTTTTGTATGAAAGTTCAACTTTTTGGTTGCAAGTCTAACTGTACGGTTGAAAATCATTATTACTTTTTTTTTTTGAAGATTCAAAAATTCGGTTGAAAATTCATCTTTCATGGTTCAGATTTCACTATATTGTTGGAATTGTAATATATATCGACTTAAATTTTTACAAATATAGTACATATATTAATTTAATTTCAAAGACTGTATTTTTCTATTTAATTGTGAAATCATGTTTTGCCTGTCTTGAGAGCATTTTGAACTGGGATGTTTAAAATCACTTCTAAAATAATTTGCATTATATATTTTGGTGTTCAATTCTTTTCAACATTTATATGATAAAGCAATTGATATTTAATCTATATTATTATAAGCGCTGAAAACTCCACCGCGAAAAGTGTAAGTTTTTACCGAAAAAACTGAAAAATATCCTGGCATTTTTTTTTAAGTTTGAGTGGCGAACTCATTTTAAGATTAAGAAATTGCTTTTCGGTACATTTATTGGTGGACATATCAGTGGATTATTTGTGTTATTAAAATGTCTGGTAATCGGGAAAGATAAATGAGTAACTTAATAAATAAATAAATAAAATTAATAACTAAACTAACTTAAATTAACACATAAATCTCACTGTCTCAAGCTGTATGAGCAGAATTTCCCAATTTGAAATTTTATGTATAAAATAAAATAAGCTTTTTTCAAATTTTAAATTTCGAGAACAGATTTATTACGTGAATGGGTCAAACTTGCTAATCACTGTGATAATGTTAAAATTCATCAATACTTTTTAATACTGCTCTGATCATAGATAATTTTACAAAACTTCAAAATTTTGTTTGTTTAGTTATAAAATATAGTGAAAACTAATAAAACTATTTTCTGATTTTATATTGACCTCTTGAGATGGCAAAGAAAAATAATGAAATCAATTAACCTCTGATTCTTTCAAAAAATATTGTTCTGATTACAATTTTGAAGCATTTTAAGAAAACCGTAAATAATAAGAATTTTCAAAATTGTGAAAAGTCTAATCTAGTTTATGGCCGCTCCTCTACGTAATATCGTAAGGTAATAAAAATAATCTTTTGTAGATTTTATTAGTGGACATATTAGTGAATTACTTGTGTCAATAACATTTATAATAATCTTGGAAGATGAATATTTTATTTAATGTAACATGTAAGCGTTTAATAAGATTGTTGATGAAAGTTAAACGGCATATTATTTCCATAACTCAAATGCGCACATAAATCTGACTGTCTACCTGAACTGTATGAGCTGAATATAGCTTTCAATCAAAACAGGATCTCTGATTTTTACACGTAAATCCGCGTAAGTTTTCACCGACAAAAGCACGACTAACGCGTAAGCGATACTCTGCTATTGCCTCCATTAGTCGGTAATATATGCAAAATATCCTTATTATCCAAGCCGGTCGTCTTATAAAGTGCGTATAAGAATTATAGGAGATATGAATCTTCACCTGACCACATCTTTCACATCTCGAGATGCTGGGATCTCTTTATGGAAACCTGGAAAGTGCGAATGGGAATGGAAAGTCGTGTGATGTAACGCCGATAAGGGGAATCACTCTTATCTTAAAACCATTTCCACGTGATTAAAGAGACTTAAGACTCTTGAGACGTTTGAGAAAAAGGGAAGCTAATTAGAGATCGACCTCTTGAAATCGTCAACAAAACTGATAACATCAATTAGCCACTGAGTCGCTAAAAAAAGATATACCAGGAAATGTTCTGAGAAAAATTTAAATGACGCTAATTTCCTTTTTCGAAATGAAATCAGTTACTTCCCCTGCCTTAAGAACCAAATTTTGGATGAAGCTATTTGAAAAGTACTTAGTTTCTTTATGAAGATATAGAAAGGAAATTAAAAGCAAATTTTTATCTGTTTCTTTAAAGAGCAATTAGGCTATTAAAATAAGATTTAAACTTCAAAAACTGAGCATACTATGTAACAAAAAATTTTTAATTAAACATACAAAATTGGGCTGTTTTAATCAAGTGAAAAATTCTAAAATTCAAAAAAAAAACATTAAAGATTGGAATTATACTGTTCATAGAATTATTGAAATCATACTGTCGCAACTTGAATTGGAAAGGGATTCATGTTTGAAAATATGGAATTTTGAGCTTACGAAATTATTAAAACACTTTTAGTTTAGAGTAGATTTAGAAAACAGTTGTTGATTTGATTTTTCAAAATTTACAAGTTTATAAAACTGTAAAAAATAAGAAAGATTAATGCAGTGAGGAGTTGAAGTTTAAATACTGTAATTGCAATGGAAGTGCTTATTCGAATTCTAACAAGTATTATTTGATAAAATTTTTATACAAAAGTTTGAACCGCTAAATACATAGACGGCAAAAAAAATTTAATTTGGAAGCTTTTATTACTGAAAAATCCAAAATTTATCTGCCGAAAGAACCCTAAACGTTTCTTATGGAAATTAGGTCAATTTAGCCGAAACTTAATTTCCATAAGAAACGTGCAGGGTCTCTTAACGATGTTAAATTGAAACATTGAAAAACGAGCATTTATAAATTTCACAACATAATTTTCAGAATACATTTTTTGCGAGAATGCATTTTCACATTCTACACTTGTGAAATGTAACAATTTTAATGAAAATTTTTTTAATTCAACACCAAGAATATAAAGCATTCAAAATTATACTAGTGTCGACTGAACAATTAACAAAATCTCAAATAGTTGTTATTTTTAAAATGGAGTCGTTCCAATTTGTACAATTTTGAATTAGATCATTTAATGTTGTACTATTTTAAATGAGATACCAAACTTTTATATAATTATAAGCTGGATGTTGTAGACATAAAAACTAAATATATTTACTTTGAAATAAAATAAAATTGATCACATTCAGCTTTTGTCGATTGGACAAAATTTTTGTTTGACAAAATTATTGATATTTGAATTTAAAAAATTGAAAACGCGAATTATCAAAAAATAGGAAAAAATTTTGGTCAAAGTGTGATATTTTCAAAGCTGAGTAAAATAAGTACTCACCTTCTTCTTTCTGTTTCTGATAAAATTTCTGGTCCTCTTTTGATGTCCGTCAAAATTTTTTTTCCAACTTTATAATTGACACAACGGCAGTGGTTGTAATTTATTCGAAAAAAAAACGCACCGTTTTCTATATTGATTTTCTTTTAAAAAATATTGTCTCAAAAATAACTTATCACATTTTTTCTTAAAACGACGCAAGATAAAAAAATTATTTTCTTTGAAGAAGTTTGAGAGAAATGTTCGACACTTTTGTCTATCTCGCATTATTTTCGAGCTTTTGCGGAAATATGTTAAAATCCTTTAGGATTTCTTTTTTTCTCGACCATAAAATTTCACGGTATCATCAATAACTGAAAATTACGCTATTCAGTAGTTTTACCCACGAGTTGATCGAATAATAATAAAGTAAGTTAGACAAATGGAGAGTATCCATTATTTAAAAAAACGGATATCAAAGAAAGAAGTTTTAATGTGAAAGCTGTTAAAATTCTCTAATGACTTTCTTCATTATTTTTTATACTACCAGAAAAGAGTATTTTCGAGAAAAAATCAAAGGATTTTGCACATATTTCCGCAGAGATGTTGAAAATGACGCTAGATAAAAAAAATATCAAAAGAAATTTTCCTGGGAACTTTTCACAGTAACATACTTTTTTTCCTCTGACATTTTTTTACTCTTATGTCGTTGCGAAAAGAAAAAGTGAATTTCTCTTTTACATACACAAAAATCCTCTCTTTTCTCCAAACCACTCCTTATACTACGTACGAATCTAGAAAAAAACTCAGTAGAAAAAAACCGGTGGGTTCTTTGAGTAAACTGACTTTGATTATTTTCCGAAAAAAGGCATAACTTTGTCCAATACTCATAACTTAAGAAAAAAATGTCGTCAAATCGATAACATATGTATCATCTGATTCTTGTTGAAAAACAGCATATTCGATTTCAAATCAATACGGTCATGTGATAATGGATCACTTTAAATTTGAAATTCTAAAAATTTCATATTAACATGGTGTCGGATTCAAATATGAATTTAAAATCGGAAACGTAAGAATCTGTTGAATGTTTAATCATATACTATCTTTGAATTAAAATTTTATTTTCATGTACTTAGCCCTCTCACCAAGATGTAATAAAACTTTGATAAGCCTTATTACTAACTAATTAGTAAGAAAAAATCTACTTGTCCTAATCAAAATTCGCCGCCTTTCATCATTTGCCTGAAAAACAAGTTTCTGATACTTATTTCACGTCCAAAATCAACCAAAAGGAGGACTATATATGTATCATACGTATCCTTGAGTATATGTCAAGCATGTCAACATTCATCAACCAACACATTTGAATTCTTGTTATACCTCGAAATCCAGTTTAAATGGAGGTTTTCAACTCTGTCATTAGGAGCATTCCATGAAAGTCAGGACGACATTTTAGTCGCTTTTGCTTTGTCATCATTAAGGTCTTATCATCCTCGATGTCGCTGAGTTATTTCCAAAGAGTTATACAAAGCCGGGTGAAGGGAATTTTTCCCCAAAAAAAAATTTCAAGGCGCAAATTCATCTCGTGAGTGCAAACGGAGAGTTCGTTGGCGCAAATGCACGGATAAATTATGAAAACACCTCCGAGTACGTTCACGCTTATAAGTACGGCACTGTCCTCCTACACATCCATTCATAGAAAATGTATGACTTCCTCGGATACATCTAAAATGCGGTGGGCTCTTGGAGATGAGGAAGGAAGCCCTTTTTCTGAATGGTAATCCTTTCCTTTCCTTTCTCCTTGCTTTTAAGCCGGCGAGTCTTCTTTGGATATTATAAATTTAATTTTTTTTCGGAAATGAAATAGAAGTTAGTTTGAAAAATTATAGTAATCCCACCAAAAACATTTACGGTGAAAAAAATTCAACCAAATGTAAATTTATCAGGACAATCAATATAGGTCGTGCAAGCCAAGTATGTCAAAGTAATAATAGAAGATATGTGTTTGTTATTGTTTATTAGTTTAAAACAATTAGAGAAACTTTCAAAATGTATTAGATGGAAAAGAAAGGAAACCTTGGCAGGATTATTATTATTTAAAAAGATAAAATCTCGCCAAATCTTAATTTTTTCTCCTTTTAATACAATCTCAAATTTTCTGTAATTTTTTCAGTTCAACAAAATTAAAAATTACATGTAGCGATCTGTTCAAAAATGGAAGTTTTTGCTGTGGCTAATTATTAAAAAATTATTTTTGTTGCATAAAATGTACAAAATATGAAAAAAATTGATGAATCTAAATCCCATCCAAAAAACTGATGCCAAAAATTTGTTACGGATGTATTCTATAAATCAAATTCCAAAGTATCGGGAACTTCACCCAACTTAATTGTTCTCAAATATTTGCATTGAACCGTTCAATTAGTGTAGGCTGTAGGTGTGGCTAATTGCTTAAAAATGATACATTTTTTATGTTTCATGAATCTGTTGAATTCAGTTTACCAGATATGAAAAATATATATGGTCAGAGGTTATTTCTTGCTAGTTTTTATTGATTCCAAAATGTTAAATGCAAATTGGTGAAGAATTGACTGAGATATTCAGTACATGTACGATAACTAGCGTTAGAAATTCCAGAATTTGAAATAGAAAAACATTGGGAATGGTCAATTTTGAAACGAAAGTCATTTTCGAAATTCTTATTTTTTGGGTTTTAAAAGTGATACCATTCAAAATTTGAGTTATCTCAATAATTTCGAACTCGAACCTTCAAAAAGCCATTTCTTTCGATTGAAAAAAGAAAAATATTATTGAAGCATCTAATTTAAAAAAAAACTTCATTCAAAGCTTTAGATCAAATTATAAAAAATTTTGTGGTTTGAACTTCAAATAAGAATCAGATGATCTGTACAAATTCAAGTTTCAAATCTGCAAGAATATAAAAATGAATTAAATATTACAATCTCAGAAGTTTCGATCGAATTATAGATTCAATAGTCTCGTATTGCGTATGATTCCAAGTGACAAGCATTTTTCATTGTAACTCTCAAATAAAAAAATGTTTGAAAATAAAAAATTAGTTTGAAAAAAGTTGAGTTCAAATTATTTCCTCTTGATATAGATATTATTAATAAATTATAGGATATTAAGAGCTTCTAATTGCATCGATTTTACGGGAAATATCTTGATTTACGTCTCCTTTGGTTTCGTATGAAACTTCTGATGGAAGCAGCAATTGAAATATAATTTTTGAATTTATTGAGACAAGTTCATTACCCGTCATCACAATCTTAGAAAATAGCCTCTTAATCGTTTTACGATGATATTAAACAGTGGGAGTTTTTAATAATTATTGCGGCCACGCAAAACAGTATTTGAATTGAAACGCTCTGATCAGATCTTAATTAAGTCGTCCCAGTCGGATTATCCGGCTTACGGATCGTTGCAATTCAAAGGTGGCTATCGTCGCTACCGGAAAGTAAATTAGTTTAATAAGCAAGAGATTAGCGTCAGATCGAGTTGATGCGATTGAATATAAATTTTCAACCAGCCAAGCAAAAGGGGTAGCATGCAATTACTTTCTTTCATTGTATCCTATACAGGGTGTTCAAAAATTAATTTAATTTTAGGAAAATTTAACATTATCTCTTTATGAAATAACTTCGTGAAATAATATCGAATTGCATCTATATATACTTCTATAAATCTATACTCTTTTCAGTTCAATTTCAATATAGATTGTCGATAAATAACCTAGTTAAGTACAATTATTATGAAACCAAAATCAGTAAAGGAAAGTCTATTATTTAATTCTAAACGATAAGGATTTGTATGACACTGAGTAGAGA
Source organism: Andricus quercusramuli (assembly GCA_932178445.1). Classification (NCBI taxonomy): domain Eukaryota; kingdom Metazoa; phylum Arthropoda; class Insecta; order Hymenoptera; family Cynipidae; genus Andricus; species Andricus quercusramuli. The sequence continues at coordinate 232,196 of CAKNXH010002447.1, forward strand.
AACTAGTTCTGTTCCTGACTAAGGATTGGTTTTATTTTACGAGAACGATCAAGCCTCGATTTGATAGTAACTGCGCAATCAATATCCTTGCTTTCTTTACAGCTTTAAACGTATTTGATTGTCATTTCTGGTCTACCACAAGCACAGTTAACTCCGGGATATCAAACCTGTGCATATCATTCCGATTATCAACATCAAATGGAAATGATCCACTCTTGTGAATCCAAAATTAATTTTTACGGAACTTCATTGATATCTAACGGATGGCAGTTATTAGATTTTTCATTAAAAGTCGTAGGTTAGTCATGACCGACATTATATTTCTTTATAATTCCCAACCAAATAGTTGAATTTTCAACTAGAAAAGTTAAATTTTCAACCAAATGGTTGAATTTCCAATTAGAAGAGATCAATTCTTAACCAAAAATGAGAAAGTTCAATTTACAGTTTAAAAAATTAATCTTCCACAAATAAGAAAGAATTTTTAACAAACTGGTAAGATATTTAAGCAAATGAATTATTCACAAAGGATTTCAATTTTTGACCAAGTAGTTAAATTTCCAACCGAATAGTTCCATGCTTAACAAAAACAGAATAATTTTTTAACAAAGTCAAAAGAGGTGATCTTTCGAGAAAAATAATGAACTTCCAACAGAGAATAATAACTTTCTGTAATAAAAAAACGAATATTCAATAACATACATACATTTCTAAACGAATAGTTGAATTTTCATGTAACAAGATAAGTTTTCTAAGAAAAAAAAACGAATTTTCAACAAAATAGATAGATTTTTAACCAAGTAATTGAATTTTCAAACAAGAAGGATTGTTTTTTACAAAAAAGTTGGATTTTCAAACAGATAGTTGAATTTTCCACAAAGCAGTTGAATTGTCTACCAGAAATAATTCTGTTGATTCCCCGGTAGAAGAATTATATTTTCAACAAGCCCTTTGAAACCCTGAGGACAAATTTATGGCAAAAAGTTCATCTTTCAACCAAAAAGATTAATTTTCTGCAAAAAAAAAGATACATTTTTAACCAAATAGTTGAATTTTCGACCAAGATGATAACTTGTCCACAAAAAAAAAATCTTCAACGAAATACAATGATTTTCAACCAAGTAGTTAAATTTTTAACCAAGTAGTTTAATTTTCAACCAAAAAACTTAATTTTCTACAGAAAGACCAATTCTCAACAAAATAGTTGATTGCTTAATTACAACAGGTTATTTTTTCAAATAAAGAGTTGCATTTTGGTGCAAAAAATAGGAAATTTATACCAAAAGAGATGAATTTTCTATGAAACAGTTGAATTTTCAACCAAGAACAATGCCTTTTAAAAAGAATTGTTGATTTTTTAATGAAAAAAATAAATTTTCATCAAAATAAAAAAATGATCAACCAAAAAAGATGCATTTTTAACTAAGAAGAATTGACTTTCAACAAAAAATAGTTGCATTTTCAATCGAGTAGATTAAATTTGTACTAAAGAGATGAATTTTTAATCTTAGAAGACGAATTTTCAACAAAAAAGATGTATTTTCATCAAAGAAAGATTTTTCATCCTGAAGGAAAAAAAGAATTCAACCAAATAGTTCCATTTTCCAAGCTCAAAAGGCAAATTTTCTACAAAATATTTGAATTTTTAAACCGCAAATATAAATTTATAACAAAAATTTCATTTTCAAACAGATATTAGAATTTTCCAAGAGAAAACAAAGCAGTTGATAGTAGACTTTACAGCTTCTAATATTAATAAGTAATACCTAATTTAAGTATTCTTCGAAACTTAATGACATGTGCATTAGTGTCATTCATTTTACAAGGGGAAAAAATGATTTTTGAAAGTGAACACGTACACTGGCCTAAATTGTTTCTTTTTATTTAACAAATTTCACGAAAAAAATTAAAATCAGGTTTGATCTAGAGGTGCCCTATTTGAGTTTTGTCTCTTTTCCTAATTTTTATTTTCTCGGTGCTTTGAAAATGCATGTGTTAAATTTGTATTCATATAGAATTATCCCCTTTTACATTACCAAATATCAACATTGTGTATAATTTAATATAATTTTCGAAATATTTTCATTTTTAAGGAAAAATATAATTTTATCTTACTTGATACAAACTTTTCTATAAGAATTTTAAACACTGTGAGCCAGTTACAAGATACAATAAGTAAATATTGAAAAGACTCTTTTTATAGAAAAATGCGAAACAAATAAGAAAAAATATTAGCATAGCATGCGTACTAGAGTGTCCTAAAAACCTCATTTTTTTCTCTTGCAGTCCCTGAACCCTCTGAATAATATTTAAATGGTGGTCCTGTGATTTCAAGCGTTCCCGAAATGATTATAACTATTAATTTCTTTTCTTCATAATTATTAACTGTATCGGTAATAAGTGTTTTGCAGTGTATGCAACTAATAGCAAAGTTAGTATTTTAGTACTTTAATGTCCTGGTACGATATAGGAAAGTAAAAAATGAAACATATAATATTTTTAAATTTAACTGGTATAAAGGGTAGTATCTAAAATATTTTAGGTAGTATTTTTGTTCTCATTGAGTCAAGTTTTTTCCCTAGGGGTCTGATATCACTAGTTGTATTCTCTGGCAAATTCTTACGATTTTACGTAAATTACAGTGAATTAATAGATTTAATAATTTTGGGGCTGAATAACCCAATTTCATGGGATACATGATCAAAACAAAAAACATTGTTTTTTTTAGAACAACCCAGTACGTACAGAGTTTCAAAAATCATTTGTCATTAATCACCCTGATGTGGATGCCACGACTTGGATATGGCATAACAACTAACACTCGAAAATTGCTACTTATGAGAATTCATGATTGTGAATTCATTCTGATGCACGATTTACTGATCAAATACAAAATCGAAATCTATATAAAAGCTTCACATATAATTTTGATACAATTCCGGGATCACATTGATAAACTGACCATTGTGGGCCAATTTAATTTAGTGTAAATTGAATAAAAAATGGAAGGTGATTGTAAAATATAGATAAAACAAATTAACTGAAAATGCACAAAAATTAACTGATGGTCGTAAATTAGGATCAGATTGATATTATACTACTGTGATCAGGAACACCATAATATGCATTAATGCATGGCTGGTACTGAAGTGTTTAACCTCGGACGCACCCTTTGAGAAACTGAGTAAATAAGTACTCGGTCTCGAAACGATAGTCCACTTCAGTCACCGTTGGCTCCTGACTCACAAGTCAACTCCAGTCACTGCAGTCATTGTACCCAAAGTTGCAGAAAAAAAATGAAGAATCTCATTCTGGATTCCACTTGGGATGTTTTGCTCAAACACTAAATCGAGCTTGGAGCGAAAATAATCTCCAATGCAGTGGTCCATTCGAATGATAATAAGAGACCCATCTCAGTGACCTGTTTTTTCTGAGATCTTAAGTATTTTTCATAAATATTGACCAATCTTAGAGATGAGTCGGAAACTGACTGGTATTGTGAGATCTGAGAGAAGTCGTGAATTTGGCAGTATTATAACCGAGAAAAAACACGCTTATTTCACCAGTCAGAACCTATATGAAAACAAAATATTGTTTTCTCTGAAAAAATTGTTTTTCTCTAAACAATTCTTCATGCAATTTGCACGAATTTGTAACACTGAAAAATAGAATTTGTGGCATAGCTGAGAAAGGCGTTTTAGAGGTATGGCCAATACAATATTTCGCTAGCTGGGATCTAATGCTAATTAAAAGAAATGTCATTTCAATTGTCTGAATTATCGTCAATTTTCAACCCCGAAACGAATTACAAAATTTCTTAAAACTGATTTCTAACCGTGATGGGACAATCGAACATTTCGCCAGCCAGGACAAAGTCCGAATTTAAAAAAGCGAAAATAGGTTATTTGGATAGCCTGAATTTGTATCAATTTGTACCTTGAAAGCAAATTACAAAATTTCTCTATTTACTTGATTTCCAAACAGTCCAGAGTTTGGTAAAAATCAAATAATGAGGTTCAAAGCAACTGTGAGAATGCGATTCTGCACCAATCTTAGATTTTGGTACTTGTTGAAAAATTCAGGTTGAAATACATTAGATTTTTGAATGTTTGTTTTTCATTGTTTATCCACTAAAAAAAACTTTTCTTATACTTGAATTCAAAAACAGTGGTATAAGAGAGAAACAAATTTCAACTTGTGAAGTTAATTCTCATAAACAAATTGTATTAACAAGTCATTGATCATAAGGATTATTCGTTTACAGTGCACATTATTTCTGCTCTGAAGTTGTTTGCTTTTATCATTATGATGGTATGTTGCTATTGAAATTGGAGATATTACTAATCATGCTTCCTGGAGAAAAGTTAGCCATTTATCAATATTTGTTTCTTCTTAAAAAATATTATATAATTTCCAAAAATTGTACTTTAATCGTTTATAGGTAGAAAAAAATGATCTATGTTCTGGACTTGTTAACATTATATTGTGAATAATGTTATCTAAAGAACTTTTGTGATAAAGTTGAATTTTTCAAACTTAGAAACAAATTATATGAACAAAATACAAATTGTAGGCTCACATAAGCAGAAATAACTTTTTATTTTTCTCATCTAATCGAAATCATGTTGCCAAGGTTTTTTTATACAAATTCTTGTCAAACAATGGGAATCATGGAATTTGAAATAATATGTTGTAACAATTGCATAACAAAAATCAAGGAAATTGTAAAAATGCAAGAACACTGCAATCGCTTCCTTATTTCAACACAAATACAATGAGTAGTTTGTCTTTTTGCTGTAATCTTTTTGCCTATGAACGCCCACAACTTACAAGTAGGTAAGTATCAACAAGTAAGTGATTAAATTCACAATCGTTCATAAAAAACTACCATATTATTAAGAACTTATGAGTACTTGTTGTTTATAAAATTTGCGCATAAAAAGAACAAATTCTGAAAAATAATAAAACTTTTTCAGAAAAGTTCATTAGAAATATAATTTAACACAATAACAGAAGATGAAGCATTTTTTTTTTTTGCCTAAAAACCCCCAAAAAGGTGCAATCAATAAGATAATTTGTTTTTAAAATGATCAAATAGTAATGAATAACCAAATATCATCAAAAAATACTTTGTTTCCAAGTTACAAATTGATAAAAAGTAACAGGAATGAAATGGCCTACTTTTTTTAATTCGGACTAACTTTTGGCTGGCGAAACGTTTCAGTGGCCCACACTGACTGGATATTTAAATTTTTTATTTGCGTTTAGGATAAAAATCGATACAAATTCAGACGATTGAAATTACCTATTTTTTTCAGTCCAGAATATTTCCTGCCTAAAAAAATTTTGTAGTGGCCTGGTCCGTTAAAATAGAAATTTTGTAATTTGCTCGGGGGTTACAAATTGATACAAATTAGATACGAATTTAAAAAAAAATTAATTTAGGTTCTGCCTGGTGAAATGACCATGAAAAAAAAAATTGAAGTACTTAAATTTTTTGTCTTTATATAGAAAGAATATTTTTTATAATCCGTTCCAAAAAATATAATTCTTTATGTTAAAAAATTATTTACCTTTTAGTGGCACCCCAACTTTGTGTCCTTGGGATGAGAAATCTATAATAATACTCTATAATATTGCAAAAGCATATATATATTTCATTCTTGGCAATTCTTATACTTACATATACTGGATGAAAATATTTATAAAAAAGACCTCACCTGCAACAAAAAGAAATTTTCCTTATTTGGTATTCTCGACTTTTGTCACTTCCTCAAAAAATAATTATCGCACGATTTAATTGATTATCTAGAATCAGATAAATTGCAGATAAATACTTTCCTGCAATGAATTTTGTTGTTGAATTCTCCTTTTCTTGATCAGACGCTAGAAAGATAACATTTCTTAACCTTAACCTTTTTCTTATGTTTGGATTACTTCTTTGAAGATTAGATATTTTAATTGAACCTAAATGATATATCTTGAGGAATTTTCTATAAATTAATCACTTTCTGTAGTTAGATAAATGTAAATCAAGTGCAATAAAAATGTGTGGTCACTGATGAATGACGATTCAGATAAGATATAAAATCTTCATTCCTGCGTATGAAATTAAGAAATAAACTGTTATCAAATCATATTTAGAGTCACAGTTCTTTCATGTTCGCGAGATGTGCTAGTCCAGAAGAAAGTTTGAGTCCAACATAAATTATTGAAAATAAGGTCCACTCATTTATATTGATTATGTGTGTCGTTTGATTTTGTTTTAATATTCTAATATAATCATGTCATTACAGATGAAGTCAAAATGGAATTTTGGAATATTAGTAATATTACTATCATTGCTATCATTACTAGAATCAGAAGCAATAAATGAAAATCTTTTTCAAAGTCCAGAAGTTTCTCGTGAAGAATCCCAAGTGAAGAAATATCGTCTCCCAACAGCAATTAAGCCTACATATTATGATATTTCTGTGCTAGTTAAAAGTGATTTTACTTTTGGTGGTCTTGTGAAAATTAATGCGACTGTTCGGGAAACAACTGACGAAGTTGTTTTACATTATGGAAAAATAAACCTCACGACTACTTTAATTCTAATTAATAATAAGAAATTAGATTTCAAAAGTTTGAACTGTGATCCAGTGACTGAAAAATATACAGTGACACTCCCAAAAATCTTAGAAAAGGGTACCGAAATTTTAATTGTGATTGGGTACGATGGTGTCGTTCAGGACAGCCTCTATGGCTTTTATAAAATGTCCTATGTTAATAAAAAAGGAGAAAGAAGGTAAAAATTGAACAATTTTTTTTAACTAACTATCTCATTAACTGAAATATTTAATTACAGAAAAATAGCTGCAACACAGTTCCAAGCAGTTTATGCCAGACATGCTTTTCCTTGTTTTGACGAACCTGCTTTCAAAGCAATTTTCAAAATACGGATACAAAGACCAAAAGAATACACTGCATTAAGCAACATGCCTCTAATGAGTACAGCATCCGTGTACGTTTTGTCGAACTCCTTTCTATCAATGTTCATATTATTATAAATAAATGTATTGACAATATACTTCAACTTTCAGAGGATCGGTCGCGAATGACATTTTTGAAGAAAGTGTACAGATGTCAACCTATTTGGTTGCTTTTATCATATCTGACCTAAAATCGGTAGGCAATGGAAGTATCAAAGTTTGGGCAAGAGAAGATGCTATCACTCAGGCGAAATATGCTCTTAGCATAGGGATCAAAAGTTTGAAATATTTGGAACTCACATTTGGACAAAAATATCAGATCCCAAAATTAGACATGGTAGCTTTACCAAAATCTCATTTTGGTGGAATGGAAAATTGGGGCTTGATCACTTATAGAGAATCAGCACTTTTGTATGATGAGGAGGACTCTTCAGATGTTATTCAACAATCTGTTGCTGCTGTCATAGTTCACGAATGCACTCACATGTGGTTTGGAAATTTAGTCACGCCTGATTGGTGGGGATTCCTTTGGCTGAGTGAAGGATTTGCTAGATATTATCAATTCAAAACATTTGCTCAAGTATGTTTCAGTGCGAATTTCAAATTTAAGTTTGGATTTAAAACTCATTTAAACGTGAATGAAACTAGAAAATTTGATTTTAGATTGAACCAACATGGGGAATGGACCAACAATTTGTGCTCAGACAGCAAAATGCTTTTTTGATTGATTCACTACCTTCTTCAGCACCACTTTCTCGATTTGTTTATAAGCAATCAGATATTGTTAATATGGCAGATGGCATTTCTTACGACAAAGGGGCCAGTATAATTCGAATGATGGAATTATCCTTTGGATCTGATATTTTTAAATCTGTTCTGGAATCGTATTTGAGTGGAAGGTAAGTAAGACTGAAATCGCAATAAAATATCTACATATAACAGGGTCGTCGAAGGTGAGGAAAAAACCTGTTAATCAGAGAAGAGTCAGTGGAATTGTATTGGTTAGGATAAATTCGGGAAAGTCAGGGAATTCCTGTAAGATATACTTTAAATAACTGTTGAGAATAATAAATTTAAAATTTTCAAATTTTATTTTAAAATTTGTGTTATCCCATGCATAAGAGATTCTGTATAAAAAATGTTACGAAATTAAAATTCTGGTCATTAAATACTAGCAGGCAGCAAATAAGAAAAATTGGACAAGGAAAAACTAGAGAATTTTGAAAATTAAAGTTTTGCGATCAGCCTGATATAATATTCTGGTCAGTAATTTATTTGTCTTGTATTTTTATTTCTATTTTATTTTTTATTACCGTAACCTTATTCTGACGATAATATTTTTTGTTGAAAATTTCATCATTTGGCCGAAAATTCAACAATTTTATTAAAAAGTCATCCATTTTGCAAATTAAACTGTATTTTTATACATCTATTAAGCTTGAAAATTCCACCATATTTTAGTTTTTAAAGTGAAACTGAAAACTTTCTTGGTAAGAAATAAAAATATTTGTTTAGAAAATTAGTCTTTTTGGCTTGAAAATTCATATGTTTTAGTGGGAATTCAATCTTTTTGGGATAAAAATGCAACTGTTTGCTCAAAAAATAATCTTCATCCTTAGTTGAATTCAACCGTTCTTCTTTTTAAATCAAAATTGCTTTTGATTGAAATATTCACTATGACATCATTCGTTGAAAATTCATATTTTTTGGTTGAAAATGAAATTACTTTCTTGAAGGTTGAACCACTTCGCTGAAAAATAATGTTGTTGTTTTAAAAATTTATATATTTGCGTTGAAAATTCGTTTCTTCCTTTTTTTTTTGAAAATAATTTCTTCAAGTGAAAATGCAACCATTCCAGTTGAAGATTCATCGTCTTAGATGCAAATTCGTCTCTTTGGTTGAAAGTTTAACTATTTGGTTCAAAATTTATTCATTCTGATTGAAATTTCACCTATTTATTCAGGTAAAAATTGTACTTCTTTGTTAAAAATTAATTTTGTTGTTCAAGGTTCACCTCTTTGGTTAAAAATTGAACTACCTTGTTGAAAATTCGTTTTTATTTTGTGTAAACAAATTCTTTCAACTTAGTATGCAATTTTTTAATTTTTTGTTGGAAATTGATTTTTTTAGTTGGAAATTCTTGTATTTTTATATAATACTAATCTTCTTGGGTTGAAAGTTTCTCTTTTAGGCTAAGAATGCAACTATTTCGTTGAAAATTCATATTTTTGGGTCGAACATTCAGCTGTTTTATAAAAAATTCGTATTTTGACTTGAAAGTTCTACATCTGGATGAACCCTTTTTTCACTGAAAAATCAACTATTAAGTTAAAAATTTAATTCTACCGTTTGGTTGGAAATTTAACTATTTTGTTGAAAATTCTACTGTTTTCTTGAAAGATTCAACTTTTTGGCCTGAAAATTCAACTATTCAATTGAAAATAAAACTGTTTTTTGTTAAAGTTCAATCTTTTTTGTTTGACGATTCGACCATTTGGTTGAAAATTCATCTTTGTAGGTTGAAAATTCCACTATGTGGTTAAAAATTAACTATATTGTTCAACATTTGTCTCTTTTGCTTTGAATTTCTACTGTTCGGTTGTAAAAGCAACTGTTTGGTTAGAAAAAATAATTTTGCTGGTGTAAATTCAAGTATTTGGCTGAAAATTTACCTTTCTTGATTAAAATCAAACTTTTTTATTGAAAATTCCTCTTTTCAGGTACAAAAAACAACTGCCTTCTAAAATCTTTTTTGGGAGAAAATCTGCTTTTGTTGAAAATTCCACTATTTGGTTAAAAATTGAAGTATTTTAATGAAAAGTAATCTTTTTGGATTGAAAATTTATCTTTGATGGTAGATAAGTCAGATTTTTTACTTGAAATAAACTAATTTAAAATTTTTGTATTTTAGTTTGAGCATGTTTTATTACGTTCATAGAAGATTCTTTATTAAAAATGTTACAATAGTAGACAACTAATCTTTGAATATCATTTCTGAGTGATAATGAAAGATTAGCCTGGGAAAAATCAAGGAAAAGTCAGGAATTTTCGAAAAATAAGTTTTTCGGCCCCCCTGAAAATAATTTTGACAAATAATAAAAATTCCTCAATTTTTCATAGGAAATATAGTACTGGAAAGCCAGAAGATTTATTTGCAAGGATTCAGATACAAATTAATTCAAGACTTGATGCCTCTGTGGAAGCCATCATGAACACTTGGACGAAAAAATCTGGATATCCAGTTCTTTCAGTCACTGTGAGTGGTGATCAGATCAAATTGAGACAAAAAAGATTTTTCTTGAGAAAACCAAATTCAGATTCCTCAGTTGAACAAAAATGGTGGATTCCTATTACTTGGGCCTCAAAATCAAATCCTGAATTTTCTCTTGCAACTACTGATAAGTGGATAAATGGTGATGAGATTATCAGAGTAGAAAGAAATACATCTGATTGGATAATATTTAATGTTCAAGCAGCTGGTGGGTAAAATTTTAATAAATTCCATAAGATTAAATAAAAATTGATTTAATATTGTCTTCTAATATTCAAGGTTTCTACCGTGTCAATTACGATACAGACTCATGGTTAAGAATAATCAGTGCTTTAAATAGTGCTAGTTTTGAAAAGATTCATGTCATAAATAGGGCAGCTATTATTGATGATTTGCTCAATCTTGCGAGAGCGAATTTACTTGATTATAATATCGCTTTCGAAGGACTTCAATACTTGAAAAATGAAACAAGTTATTTGCCATTCAAGACAGCTTTCACCAATCTTGATTATCTTATTCGGAGATTTTCTGGACAAGAAGAATTTAACGTCTTGTCTGTTAGTAGAGTTTATTATTGAAACTATATATTCCTTAATTCATAGTTTATATAAGTTATTACTTATAAACCTCTGATCCAACCATTTCTTTTTTTTTAATTCATTTCAGAAACATGTTCTGACGCTTATAAGAAAAATACATCAGCAATTAGGTTTCGTTGATAAACCCGGCGAAGATAGACTAACAGTTCTATTGCGTCGCGAATTGAATTCGCTATCTTGCAACCTTGGACTTCAGGATTGTATTTCAAAATCTTTGAAATATTTTAGTAATTGGAAGAATGGTGTTAACAGACGGTAAGTGTTACAGAAAGTAGATTGCGACTATTTTGTTTCTTATTTGAATTACCTGATCATTTTTATGGCAATTATTGTTTTAGGGTTCCAAAAAATTTGAAAAGTGTTGTTTATTCCACGGCAATAAAATATGGTACTCAGGATGATTGGGATTTTTTATGGAATCAATATCTGCACACAAGTGTTGTTTCGGAACAAGTCGAAATCATAAATGCTCTTGCATGTAGTCAGGATCCCAAGATATTAGAACAGTGAGTCATTTAATATTTAAAATACTCTTATTTATAATTATTTATATATTTTTAAAATTTATTTTGAAATATAATACTATGATTTGAAAACTTTCATCAAAAAATGAATCACTTGCATTTTTGCAGATACCTTCGCATCACCTCAACTAATTTTGATGAACACAGAACCCATAAACGTGATCTCAGTGATGTTTTTAAATCAGTATCATCGTGCAGTTTAGTCGGAGCCGATTTCGTTCTCGACTTTGTTGATAAATATCATAGAGACATAGTCACTTCGTAAGTATACAATTAATTGTTAACTGAAAAAAATAATAATGAATACATCAAAAAAGTAATAAATATTGTTAAAACACGTGAGATGACAATGAAAATAAGTAAGACACTTTTTAATTCTAGAAATGGAGGTGATTACGGACAAGTCTCAAGTATTTTATCGGATGTGTCTCAGTTTTTATCGACACAAAGTCTAGTTGATAAATTCGAACAGCTGATACTAACACATTATATTGATTTTGACCGAATCATGCCTTCATTGCGATCAAAATTCGAATTGGCTAAGTATGAAATGAACTGGTACAAAAGGAATTCTCACAAGATTGTTAACTGGATAAGAACCCGCAAGAGTCCAAATTTTGAAAGTTCTGTCTACTTTTTATAAACAGAGATTATTGGCAAATAAAAAATGAAGATACAATTTTTTCTGTATTTACTTATCTGTATCATTACTTACATTCCTCTATAATATTTGATAAATTACCTGATTTCTTATTTGATTACGTTTTTATTTGCACTTTTTAGTAATAGAACCTGCATTACAGTATAGATACTTTGTATAAAGATTTGTTTCAATAAGATAAGTTTTATTTATAAAAAAGGTAAATTCTCAACGAAAAAAAAGTTGATTTTTCAACAAAAGAGGATTGCACTTTTAAATCAAAAACAGTAAAACTCAACCTAAGGCGACGAATTTTGAACAAAAACAAATGAATTTTCAGCCAAGAAAGATTTTCAGCTACAACAAAGAAAAATCTGTTTTTAACCTAATAGTTGAATTTTCAACCAAAGAACATAAATTTTCCACAAAAAATGTAATAATTGATATTTCAACCAAGAAGATGAATTTTCAATCAAACTCTCAAATTTTCTTTTGAAAAAGGTCGAACGAATGTGAATCGTTGACTTTAAAATAACAAAAGATGAATTTTCTATAAAAACAGCTCATTTTCAACAAATTGAGGTTATTTTGAACTAAATAGTTGAACTTTCTATAAAGAGACGAAATTTTTAACAATGCAATTCAATTTTTGTCCGGAAAAAGACTATTTTTTAACAAAATTCTAGAATTCTCAACAAAATAATTAAATTTTCGAACTAAATAATACAATTCAGACAAGAGCGATGAATTTTAAACCAAAAATGTGATAGTAGACTTTTCAACTACCTGGAAAATGTTCAAACCTAAAAGACGAATTTTTCAGAAGGCAGTTGAATTTTTAATTCCAAAAGTTTAATTGTCATCGCAAAGCTGATTCTGAACTAAGAATGATGACTTTTATATCCAAAAGATTAATTTCCAATGCAGTTCAATAGTTTTTAACCAAATAGCAGATTCTAACCAAAATTTTTCCGGAAATCAAATAACATTTTGTTTAGCATGTGTTAAATTCTTCCTACTAAACATTTGATCATAGCGTTTCATGAGTTAAAGTACTATTTGAGTAATTCTGATAATTTCAATCCCTTATAAAGTGCTTTTAAATCCTTTTCAGTTCTTGATAAGGAATACTATGCTATAATGACAATAAAATTAAGAGGTAGCTTAGACATTTTATCAGAATTTCGAGTCAAGCAATTATTGCAGGAATATTATTGGATATAAATTTAGATGGTATGGACAGTAGCACCGTGTATACTTATAATTACAACGCCTCTTTGCTAATGTTTCTCTATCCGCGACAGATCAGATACAAATGGAAGCTTAAGTGAAGGTTGTAGAGGCATGCAATTGCGGTCGGCAGTCTCGATTTACTTGGTGCAAAAGAGGGGATTAGAGGTGGTAGCAGTGCCTTACATGGTAACATAGGCGGTCCAGTGACTTCGTTATAAGACCACTTAAGTATGATCGGTTTGCCGCCATGTAAATTTCCATACCCCTGACAGTCATGAACTCAAGATGAAATATGAAATTTAAGATCAACATTAAACATTTTCTCTGAAAGTAATGAACACAATTCAATAAATTTTGTACTTTAAAAAGATGCACTGGGAAAGGGGAAAAGTGGGTGGAAAGGGGCAGGTGTGATGCCATTCAAGAAGGAGAAATAAAGTTAAAAAGTCTTGAAATTCTTCATCGTTTCACATTGAGGAAATTTTTCCTGTACGCGTTTGAAAATAGAACTGTCGTAGTAGGAAAAATAGTAGTACAAGACAATAATATTTCAGAATTGTGTTATTTTAAACATTTAATTTTGGACAAAATATGAGATGATGGTATGTTCAATGGAAATGTATTGTTTGCATTAAAAAGATACACTAGGAAAGGGGAAAAAGATGGTGAAACGGGTTAAGTGCACTGTCATTTGAGGAAGAGACAGTTGAAATCATTGAATTCTTTAATTTCATACATTGAGTAAACTTTTCCTGTTGTTATTGAAAAATAGAACCATCGTAGTACGTGTAGAACTAAAAACCTCAAACAATATTTCAGAATTTTTCTATTTTAAATTTGTTATTTTTAACAAAATATGAGATGATGCACTGTTTAATAAAAATGTATACATTGTTTCCAATGAAAAGATATACTTGGAAAGGGGAAAGATGGGTGAAAAAGGTAACTGTACACAAAGACAATAACAGGAAACTGTAAATTTTATATTGCTTCTAATTATGAAAAACTAGACAGTGATATTCCGTAAAGCTTTTTTCTATTTATCACGATGTCTGGATCATATAAAATTACAAATAAGCCACAAGCCATTTCCGCAACCCTCACAGGAAAACTGTAACCTCCATAATAAAAAACGATACATTCCTAAATTTTGCATATTAAAACAAATAAATTAAAATATGGCATTCAATTGAGCATTCTTCTTTTTTTTCGTCATCACGACCGCAGAATATTTAAAATGAGCCGTGAAACATCATTGTTACCCTTACGGAGAGCCAGAATTTGACTTACAGGAAGCACCCTTACGCAATTCTATATGTGTATATATATATATATATATATATATATATATATTATATAGATATTAAACATTTTCTCTTAGAGTAGTGAAAACAATTGAATAAGGGCCAACTCAGCGATGGTGAATTTTCAATATGAAGAAGAAACTGCAGGGCTGATTAACCCATAAGATTATTTGTGAAGCTGATGACTAATGCTCATTAAAAAATTTATTAGGGAATAAATCTTACGACTTACGACCTTATGACGTGTCGCACTAGCTTAGCAGACCAAGGTTTGCATTTTCTCCTGGAGAGCGTGTCCTGGTCGGCTTTATTGCTGTTTAACATTTTTAAAAGCAGATATTCTGGTATTCTTCAGAAAGAAATACTTACAGTTTTGTAAGTTATTTGAGATAATTTTTTGAGTTGAGGTGCAATCGTTTTCTGGAGGTGAGTTAGAGAGGAATAGAGCTGTACCCTTTTTTCCGTATTACTCCCTTTTTTTATAGAATTCCTCCTTTTCCCCATAGATTAATAGATTCCTATAAGAAAATTCAACTCTTTTTTATGAAGAGTTAATTCTCCTTCGTTAAAAAGTCTACTACCATATTTTGGGTTGAAAATTCGTCTCAAATAAACTAAGCTAAAGCAGCCCAAATGATAAAAAACAAAGAATTAGTCAAGGAATTAATTACCTGACGTGTGGAAAACATCGCGTTCACGATCGTAAAATATTTAATCACTTCCACACTTCAGGTAATTATTTTTGTGACTCATAATTTTTTTTAATGGTTCATTTGTTAAAGCTTTTTCAGCTGAAGTTCGATTATCCATTAACTGATTCAACCAGTTTTGTTTATTTAGCATTTGTTAAATGATTAATTGGATGAAGCAAATGTCACTATCGAAAAGTCATCTTCTGTCGAAAATTTAACTGTTTTGTTGATCATTCGTCTTCTTGGATAGAAAATTATTATTATTTTTTTTTTTTTTGGTTTGAAAATTCATCTTTTTCATTGAAGATTCACCTTTTTTAGTTGAAAATCAACTTTTTTGTTGAAAATTCAACGTTTATTTAACTGCCTTCTTAAATATTTATCTTGTAGCCTTGAAAAATTGACTTTTTCCTTGAAATTGCAATAAATTTTGGTTGAAGGTGATAGTTTTTCTTCAAAATCTCGACCATTTTGTTGAAAACACATTAATTTGGGTGTAAATTCAACTATTTTGTTGAAAAGTCATATTTTTGTTAAAAAATCAACTACTTGATGAAAAATTGATCTTTCTTGGTGGTAAATTAACTTTTTTGTTGAAAATTGCTTGAAAATTTAACAATTTGTTTGAAAACGCAACTGATTTTTGTTAAATTTAGTTCTTTCTTGTTTAACGCGTCCATCATCTGCTTGAAAATTCATCTTTGTATGTTAGAAATACTCCCATTTGCTAAAAAATTCCACAATTCTGTTGAAAATTCGTATATTTCACGTGAAAGTCAATCTCTTTGGTTGTAAATGTAACTGTTTATTCAAAAATTAATTTTGTAATCTAAATATTTGGTTGAAAATCAATTTTGCTTGGTTGAGAATTGATTTTTTGGGTTCAAAAGTTAACTGTTTTATAAAATATATTACTTTTTACAATTAGGTTGAAAACTCAACTAGTTTTCTGAAAATTCATCTCGAAAAAAGATCAGCAACAAGAGTAACCAATCAGAAACCTAATTTGTTTATTATTCAAAGTTATTATCGTTAGGAACATTAGGATTTTTGCAAAATTTTTTCACAACATAGGTTAATGAGCAAATATATTAAGTAGAAGTTTAACAAAACGTTCAAAAAAATAATTTTCCAATAATAACCTAAAATCTCCTTATAGCTTCAATTGAAAAATAAAATCGGAAATTTGTAACCATTAAACTTCACATTCGATTACTAGGATTTTTGGCACTGCTATATATATATAATTTTTTCAAGTAAGTAAGTATTTGGCTGAGATGTCAGTTACATTAATTTTGAATTATAAGAGTTTTAAAAATTATAATTATTTCATTATTTTCATTATTTCATTTCTAACGGTAAGAAAATCTACTAGTAATTCAAACAAAATATAAATAAGTTTTTCAGGATATTTTCTTACCAGATCAAATTTTAATTTATTTTTATTTAATAACGTCTAATAGTTCGGGTAATTCAGTTATCTCGGGTGTTGAGTAACTAGTTGTCTTTAATAAGACATGGCTAAAAATATTTGGACAAATTACGCAAAATAGGTGGGGGTCCAAATCATTTTGTTAAAAGTTGTTACATGGGGTTGGGAGGGGTAAAAAAGTGGCGAAAACTGTGTTACATCATTCATCGATGGCCCCTAAGTACCTTCAATGAAATATCATCTAATTTGCTATGCATTTCAAGACAGTTTAAAAAATACATCCGGTCCAAGTAGGTTGAGAAGAATATAAGATTGTGAAATCAATTCAACGAGCGGGTGCGAGAGCCGTATTATTATGTTTCTCTCTCCCTGCGATATATGATTGATCTTCCCGCTGCGAGCGCATCCGCATTCGCGTTAGCAGTTGCGCGTTTGCGTTCAACAAGCGTGTAATGGCCGTAAGAAGCGAGAAGTATGCCGTGTACACAGAAGCACACACATTGAAGAAATGCGTCTCGAAAATAAGCAGATAATGCTGAGAAGAACGTGTGTGTTCACCAAGATGTGCAGGGATCCTCTGGCGCAAAAGACCAACAGGAAGAAGAGGAAGCTGCAAGGCTCAACCTCAGACAGTTTAGATCTTAATTACGCATGAGTCCGTCATCAACTTTACAATATTTACGCTTACGTCAAGCGCAAGATTTATCGCTTTCCCACTGCTTTTTCACATTTTCTTAGATACTTATTTTCTCATTAAATGCTAATTGATCAATTTGATCTCGGAATCGGACCAAAATGATATGCAATGCTTTCATACTGATTTCGGTTATTTTATTTGTCAGATAATTGTACATTCGGTTAATTCGATCACAGACAAGACTGTTGTTTTTAGTAGAACCGATTTTTGTTTTTTAAAAAAACTGCAACAAAAGGTAACCTCTCTTACTGAAAAATAATCGAAAATTGATTGTTTTTTTTACAAGTCAATGATC
Source organism: Andricus quercusramuli (assembly GCA_932178445.1). Lineage (NCBI taxonomy): Eukaryota > Metazoa > Arthropoda > Insecta > Hymenoptera > Cynipidae > Andricus > Andricus quercusramuli. The sequence goes on from CAKNXH010002447.1 coordinate 249,855, forward strand.
CACCTTTTGCGTTATAACTAATGATATTGTCCTGGAAATGGTCAATTAAAGAAAGTGAAATCATAGCGATGAGTCATTCTAGAATCGAATATAATGGAAATGAGATGTGACTGTTTTTAAGGTTATGTTGAAGATTTTTACCGACTGCATGTATTCTTTATGTCGCCATCTATCGGGATATCAACGAAATGGAAAGGAACCCTCAGAAAGAGTTCTACTCGAGTCTCAATTCTGAAGGATGCCAACTTTTACTCGAGGTGAAACTTCATGAATTTTTAGGAGTAGTAACTGTCGAGTATCAATTTGTATATACCGCATCCAAGTTACGACCGTTGACATGTACGCTGAAACCTGAGCTTTCGAAGACATTCCCTAAATTTCTTTAAAATGAAAAAGCATTGACTTTCGACGAATATTTATCATTTTAATGTGACGGAATGAGCAAAAAAAAATGTGTTCAGAAAACTTTAACCACAATGTTTTACGCAATATTTAACACAACTGCAAGAAATCGGATCAAGATATAAAAAGGGATTATTGTAAGAGATAAAAAGAACTGATTTTTAGCACTATGCCTGACGACGTGACACTTATCTTAAAATTTTAAACAATGGACAGTAAGAAATAGTTAACTGTATGGAAACACTTTTAGAAAAAAACTCTTCTAGGGTTGAAAATTCCTATTTTCGGCTTGAAATTTAATATTTTTACATTATATATTGGCGTCAACAATTCAAAAGTTTTTGTAACATATTTTTGGACTGAAAATTGAACTGTTCTATATTATATTTTCCGTTCGGAAATTCAACTTTTTTGTTGAAAATTTGCCTTTTTTTTTTAATTCTACAAATTTCATCTCTGGTTGGAAGTCTACTATTACATTTTTTTTTATGAGAAGTCATTTTTTTCATTGAAAATTTTATTATTTGATGAAAAATTTAATTATTTTGTTGAAAAATCAAACTCTACGTTCGAAAGTCATCCCTACTGGTTCAAAAATGGTTTCTTCGGGTTAAAAATTCGACTTTTCTGGTAGAAAATTAATCTTCTTGGTTAAAAATATATTTTCTGGTTAAAAATATATTTTCTGGTTGAAAATTTAACTACTTGGTTAACAATTTAACTTCTTCGTTAAAAATGATTTCTTGATTGTTGATTCATCATTTCACTTGAAAATTAATCCCTTGTTTGAAAATGTAACTATTTTGTTGAAAATTCATTTTTATGATTGAAGACTTTTTGAAGATTCGTCGTTTTTTGATCAAACATTGAGTTATCAAACTGTACAAATTTTAATATTCCATTTTTTGTTGAAAATTAGTATTTTTTAGTTGAAAAATGGAATATTCATTTAAAAATTCGTCCATTTCAGTTGAATCAACTGCTTTGATTGAAATTATTATCTTTTTTGGTTGAAAGATCAACTATTACATTTTTCGTTGGGAGTTCATCTTTTTTGATTGAAAATTTAACTACTTTCGTGAAGATTCATTTCTTTTTGAAGAAGTAATTTTTTAACTGAAAATTTAACTGTTCCTTTTGTGGTTGAAGATTGATTTTTCGTGTTTGAAGATTTCACAATTTTAGCTGAAAATTCATTTCTTTGGTTGAGAATTCGTTGTTTTTTTTCGTTAAAACTTCTGAATATTTTGTAACTGAAAATTTTACTATTCTATTTTTGGTGGAAAATTCAACTAGTATGTTAAAAGTTAAACTCCTTTGTTGAAAGTTGAACTCCTTTGTTGACAATTATTTTTCTTTTGGTTGAAGATTTATCTTTTTATTTAAAAATTAGTATCTTTCGTTAATAATTTTTTTTTGTTAGACATAATTTTTTTACCTGAAAATTTAACTACTTCTAATAATAATATTAACTACTATTTAGGTTTAAGATTTATTATTTGAAGTTAAAATTCATTTCTTTGATTGTAAATTATAATATTTCGTTGAAAATTCATATTTCTCGATCAGGAATCAATTTTTTCAACGGAAAATTCAGCTATTTCATTTTGCTGTTGAAAATTGATTTTTTTCATTGAATAGTCGTTTTTTTTTTGGTTTGGAAACCATTTTTTCAAACTAAAAACTTAACTATTCCATTTCTGGTTAAAATTTTATGTATGTTTATTGAGAATACAACTATATAATGGAAAGGTAATGTTTTTCGGTTGAAACTATAATTACTTTTGTGGAAAATCGATGTTTTTTGGTTAAAAATTAGACTATCTGGTTGAAAATTCATCTTTTTCTGAATAATTCTACTGTTTTTCGAATGTATTTTGTTGAAAATTCAACGTTTTCTAAAAAAAATTATTTTGGATAAAAAGAATAGTGAAAAATGGTTAGAGATAACCCAGGATTTACTGTGTCAACCTTCAAAGAGTTTTCAATCTTTGAAATTTCAAATATTTTAATCAAGAAATCTAGAGTCACATACCACCATTATCAAACATTTTTTATGCACAAATGAAGAGGATTACAAATCATAAAATTGGATCCAAAAAAGTGGATCATTCTGATCTCAAGTTGATGGTCAGAATTATATGCAATGGTTGCATATCGTAGGATTTACTGTGTCAATCTTCAACAAATTTGAAATCATTAAAATTTCCAAAATTTAGTTCAAGAAATTTAGAGTTGCCCCAATTATAAAACATTTTTGATGCTCAAATGCAGAGGATTAGAATTCACCGTGAAATTTGAATTCTGCTCGAAAAACAAAAACAGAAAAAAAAAATTTTAACTGTGGGATTCGTAATAAGATAGAATTAGATAAACTATTTAGGAGTGATGTAGAGGAATCATTAGATGGTAGATTGTCATCGATTTAATTCATATAATGAGGAACATATATTGAATAGAAACCCGCTGTTTTGTTTGGCAGCCGTGTCGCTTAAATGCGAACAGAACCGAAAAATCCTTTTTTAATGAGTCGTTTTTGGCGACCCGCAAATGTAAATCAGGCTTTAATCCACCGAAAAATCACCGCGACGTCTGGCCTCTTCTCAAGTCTTGTCGGACACGGACTCTTCTTCTTTCAGCTTCGCCTTCTCGTGGTTAATTGCTCTTGCTCATTTACATAGAGGATCTGGTACCAACTCCCTACCATTCCAGCCTATCGCATGAACTGGACAGATCACTGCCAGCAGAATATTATGCACTGTACATTCCATGGAATCTGTAATAACCCTGATTATAGCCATGGAATACAGAAGCTCTAAGATCTTATCGTTTGAGCTTGTCTTTCACAGGAGTAGATGTTAGTAAAAAAATGTTTGAAATATACATGTTTTATCAAACAAATGCGAAATAATGCAATACATGAAAAATGTAATAGAGGAAAAAATCTTGTAGATCAGCCATCTCAATAGTGATTTACATACTGACTTCCTTAGAAGCACATGTATGCAAAACTATATTTCCTATATTGGAAAACTATATTGGCAAAAATTATTCATGAAGCTGAGGAAAATATTTCCTTTGTTAATTGTAACTAATTTTTAAAAAAAGGTGAACTTTGAAAAAAAATGTGAGTTTGAAATTGTTCATTTAATAACAGTTATTTTGAGACTCATGTCTTTGCTTTCTTCAAGGTAAAAGTTTCAATTCTTCATTTAACCAAAAGCGTTGTAGGGCTTATTTTATTCCTCAAAATATTCGCTACAAATATTTTTGTACGTTTCTAATCAAAAACATTTTTTAAAGAAAAATATTGTTTATAAAAATAAAAAGGTTATAATTCCTGAATTAAAAATTGAAAATATAAAGGTACCAAAAGGATTCCTGCAGGATTTTTTTAAGAAATAAATTGAACTCTTTAGCATTAAAATTTAATAAGAATTGCAAATTTGAAAAATGTTTACCCACACCATTTTTCCTGAAGTACGCTCAGGTTTTTTCTTCGAAATTCTCTGCAAATATTAATTTCAGAGAAAAATATTTGACAGATTTCGTTGAGTTCTCAATTTTGTTGAAATCACATGCTCGCAAAATTTGTAAAGCCCCCAAATCCATTTTTAACTTTAATAACCCACACAATTTAGGCTCCCTTACCTTCGATAACAATTATTAACTTTTAGATATTAGTCAGCCCAACCCTGGAAATAGGCCCTTTTCAACATAACAATTTGGAGAAAGAATCCCTTAGGGCGTATCTGAAATTGGTAATTGCGAATCCTCCCGTTTCGTCGAATCTCGTGGATGCTTATCTTCTCGATTATTGTCGTCCCTCGGAATGCAGCCCACGCGGATAAAATCAATAATTATCGCGGTCGACACACCTTCGAGGACCCAATCTTTTTTATTCCCCTTCACTGACATACAATGCCCACAATAACTCTGACTGAAGTCACATCTTGAATAAAGTTACTGGCCAATTAAAATACTATAAATATTCTCTTGCAACAATTTTGGTTCATTTTATTATACAGTTCAATTATTTATAATAAAAATCTTTGAATTTATTCATTCGCTTTGTCCATATATTCTCCTTGCACGGACATTCTTTACCGTTGTCATTCAAGTTATTAATTTTGCACTCTAGATTAATACGAGTGCATTTTAAAAACCGTGATGCACATTCTGGAAAGTAATAATTTTGAAGGACTTAGCTTCCAGAGCCTGATTTGAAAATACTTCAATTCTAAACGAAGTCTGAATTTATTCAATTTTTAACGTTCAAGTTTTATTTCATTAATTTTGTAAGTTTCCAATGAGAAATCCTATAATTATTGAAGTTTTTAGAAGAACTAAGCTTTGAGCGTTCACAGTTTTCAAATGCTTGGATTTTTAAAAATGACAGTGATTTTTTTTAGATAGAAATATCATTTTTAAGGTTCTGTAGCCTGGGGCAGAAACCCTTATAGTTCCGGTCGGGTGTCCATCTGTCGAACTTTTCTCTGAAGAAGGCAAGGTAGGAGAAATGAGTGAATGGAAAGAAGGTAAATGAGGAAAAATGAGAGGCGGGATAGTAGGGGCAAGTGAGGGGAAATTAGGGGTAGCTAGTAGGGAAAATATGGGAAAATTCAACCGGGGTAATAGGGACAATGAGAGGAAATGCGGGGAGGGACGTAGGAAAAATGAGAAAAATCAGGTCAGGATAAGTAGGGTATATAAGAGAAAATGAGTGAAGGAAAAGTAAGGGGAAATAAAGAAGAATAAAGTAGGGAAAGTGATGTGAAATGAGAGCAGTAAAAAGAAAAGCTTTCGAAAGAAGTGCATTTAAAAAAAAAAAATATTTTGTTGGATTCATTCGAAATCAACTTCAATTACAACCTTAGCATACACACTAGGCAAATAATTTGTTATTGTACAATTTTAGTGTCATAAACAAAATTTTATAAACAAATCAACCCTTTTCATCCTCTTCTATAAAAAATAATTCTTTGCAGTCTATTATGTATCAAAGCATTTAATTTAGTAAAAAAAAATGTAAGTCCAAGAGAATAGAAAAATTGTTCATAGTCTAGCGAATAGCTTATCAGACTAACTAAAGTCCTGAATTTTATGGATATTTTTTATCTAATGAGCTATTTCGACACATGTACAACGGAAAAAATGTTTTGAGTAGAAGGGATGAAAAATTTGTATTTATTAACTTAAATTATTTATAGAAAATTAAAATTTTGAGGTTTAACGATTTTCTGAAGCCTATCTTGTCTGAGAAGCTAATTTCATATAAATTAAATCTCAATGAATGTGTCCACGAAACAGGATGAAAATGGTCTATTTGGTGATTTAGAGTGTTGAAAATATCCGTAGTTAGTTCTACAATACACAAATTATTTGTCTTCCTTGCTTGCTCAAGTTTTAACTCAAGTTGATTGCAAATACACATCAAGGTTATGACTCTAAAAAAAATATTTTTCTAACGAAAATGGACTTCTCTTGCATTTACAAAAAAAAGATCTATAGTTCAAAAAAAATTGTAATTTGATTAAAACTTTAAAGCGCGATCTTTTTAAATAGTAAGTTTAGGATTTGTAGCACTGTAGCTCGTTGTGCGCAAATTAAAATTGCTATATTTTTTTTTCGTAAAAAAGCAATACACTATCTTTATTTTAGAAATGTTATCTATCAAGGTTTGAAATGTTTACATTACCCCTAAAGGTTACACATAAACCATTCGAATTAATGTTTGTCTTTAGAGAAAGTTGAGAAAAGTAGATATTATTCATCTTGTATAGGTACGTCTTTAAGATATAATGATTTATTACATTGTTCAGCTCGTCTCAAAAATTGCATAGCTTTCAATTTTTGAAAATCGGTTATTATTGATTTTTAAATTGTTTATGTTTCTAATATAAGAAAATAAGAATCTACAGAGATGAGAGTGGGCGTCGCGCGCATGAATTTACTTATTTCATCATTCAAGAAACATTGCTGTACAAGTTTCTGTGTCTTGAATATTTTTGCGAATCATCTACAAGTTTATACAACAATTAAAATCTTCTCAGATATTTTTACGATTAACTCTTCGATTTAAACAAACTAATCTTGAATTGCTCTAATCAGCAATGTCAGTCGTACATGTTGCTGTCTTATCGTCAACACTGGAAAAAGAAATAGGTGTCGCCCTTGCATCGAGTGGGCTCGCTGGAGCCAGAAAGATAATTAGCGAACAGTCATGTTGAAAATTTTTTTTTCTTGAGTACTTCGCATCTAATTACCCACATTAAACACGTCGAACGAGTGGCGTTGGACACTCGACAGCTCGCATTTGCCAATGCCAATATTTTCGAACTTACTCTTTACACCTTATGTTATCGTAAAAGCTGAAGCTGCTATGATAACGACACTATCACAATTTTTCAGGATCTCATCAAGCCTTCTTGCATACATTTTCTAAATCGATGAGCAACATTTAATTCCGAGAGGCACTTGACATTCGCGATAAACTTCTGAGAAAATGCTTCTTAATTAGAGGTTTATTGAAGTCCTTGCCTGAATGCTTAAGTCGTTTTAATTAAAGATCATATACAGAGTGGCAATGCACTCAATATATGTTTTCAACAGATAGCTTCCAGAATATTTTATGTGTGAAAGGAAAAAGACATTTTATATGCAGTCTGAAATTGAAAATTTCGAATTAAAGTTTACAAAAAAGTAGAATTTTCAGGGCTTTTAGCAGTAAATCTGGATAATTATTTTCGCTATTAAATTTGAGTTTCTTATCTGAATAGTTTTATGGTTGCTAATACTGATTATAAGGAAGATTCAAGAGTCAATTACGTATCTTTGACAATTTTTTTCAATGATTACCATTTTAAACGTGTTTTGATTACTTTTTCAAGTTTAATATCATTTCTGATATCTCATATGGGTCATTCTCTACATAAAGGTTACTTTTTCTTCTCTGTGTAATATCTTTTCGGATATTCATTGGATTGTTTCAAAAATTAGTAAACATCTTTTCCTAACATTAAACAATAAAATTAGAAAAATACGTACTATTTTACGCCTAACACACATTAAATAAATAATTTCGATGATTTATATTGAAAATTTCTACAATTTCAAAGATTTATAAATGTAAATTCTTGACTTTTGGCATTTAAAATCCTCTAGATTTAAGTAATTCTATTTATGCATCTTCAAGATCAAAGAAATTTTCAATTGCAAATCCATAAAATTGTAAAAATTTATATTTCCAACCATCAAAATTTAATGATTTTCAATTTGAAATTTTCAAAATTGAACGATTACAAAAATTAAATTCATAATAAACAAAATGATGAATAATAATTTTTTACATATACATTTAATATTGCAGTCTTCAACTGTGTATCTGTAAAATAACAGAATTTTCTACTGTAAATCATCCGAATTAATTTATTCCAAAAAGAACCTTCGAAATCACATACCTGTATAACATAAATCTTGAAAATTCAATATATTGCAGTTCTATATTTTCAGAATTCAAGAATTTTTAATTATAACAATGGAAAATTGTAGAAGTTTGAATTGTAAATCTCTTAAATTGAAGAATATTCCATTTGAAAATCTCTACAAATTAAATAATTGTTCTATTTTGAATCTTCAAATTTGCACTGTTCAGAAAAAACATTCAAAATGACATGTTATTCAATTATACACATCAAATATAGAAGAACTTTTCATCGTGAATCTTCATAATTCAATAACATTTTGCAAAAAACCGTTCAAAATTACATTACTCAGCCTATAAACATTCTAACTTAATGATTCTTCAATTGTAGATCTTAAAAATTGAAGAATTTCAAGTTACAAATCATTCAAACTGGAGAATCTTCAATTTGATGTAAATCGTGAGACTTGAACTTTCAAAGAAACGTTTAAAATTACATAACTTCAAAAATAAATCTAGAAATTCGAGAAATTGCAACTCCATGTTCTAAGAATTCAAGAATTTTAAAATGTTACTGTTCAAAATTGTAGAACTTTAATTTGCAAATCTTCAAAATCAAAGAGATTCAAATGTTGAAAATTTACTATTCGAAAATATGCAATTTTCAAGTTTTACAACTAAAAATTCTGTTATTCTGAGGATTTCCACTGGAATTCAATCACCTTTAAAATTGAAGAATTTGGAATTAAAAATTTTTTAGATTGGAAATTTTCTATTTAAAATTTTTTAAATTAAATAACTTTCAAGTTTAGATCTTCCAAATTAAACTTTCCAAACAAACATGCAAGATTGCGTGATGTTTTTATCATACACATCAAATATTGAACAGTCTCTGAAAATTTTTTTTTTTTTAAATATTTAAAATTTGCAACTCTTGACTTTTGATATTCAAAATTATCCAAGTTTGAGAATTTTTATTTATGAGTCTTCATAAGTGAATAATTCTGAATTTAAAATGTATAAAATTCAAAAATTATTAATTTCAAATGTATAAAATTGAAGAATTTCTATTATAAACCTTCAAAATTGGAGAACTATTCATTGTAAATCTTCCAAATTGAACTATTTCAAAAGTGAAGTTCAAAATTACGCACCTCTAAAATATAAATCTTGAAAATTTATTCGATTGCAATTCAATATTTTCAAAATTCAAAAAATTCAATTGTAACTCTTTGAATTTTCAACAACTTTAAATTGAAAACTTTTAAAATCGATGAATGCTTAATTAAATATCTGTAAAATTCAATAGATTTATATTTTGAAACTCTGAACTTAAATAATTTTTCATTTTGAATTCCCAAATTTGACTAATTGAGAAAAAAACATTGAAAATACACATTGTAAATGGGAACATCTTCAATTGCAAATCTTGAGAATAGACCTATATTAAAAATACATGCAAAATTTCACAATTTTAAACCATAAGCATTCAAAGCGAAATAACTTGGCGAATTTTGAATCGAAAATATCATCAGAATGGATCAGTGTCGAAAATGGAAAACATCAGAATTGAATCAATTCCGGGACATCTTTTAAGACCATCTTTTTTAGGATATAAAATCCAAAATCATCCTATTAACTTAGGTATTTCTTTGCTTCTAGTTCCTGCTGGGATACAGATTAAATTTAAAATTAATTTAAGATTGTATGGGAGCCAATGCTACTATTTTAATAGTCACTTTAATTTATCATGATTAATTAGATTTATTATTACTTTTAATTTAAGCATAAATTTGAATTTGATAATGGGGAATTAAAAATAAAAAGATGTTATAAGTGCGTGTTGATCGCTATTTTTGCCAAATAAAATTTCTCAATTCTGTCATCAAATTCGGATTCAGCAAACACAAAAACTCTGAAATACTTATTTTTATGGACATCGGACCTTAATACAGAGAATAACTCATATATCATAGTAAATAAGATTACCTACATTCCTGTATAAGATGAAATAGCTTCCAATTTAAATTATTCTTTATGATTACTTTTTATGAAAATAAATGAGATTTTTTCACGATTTTTCAGAAAACGTTCGAATATTTCCGCATGCGAAACAATCGGAAAGGTAGTAAATTCGCGCAGGGATCAAAACGAATCGCGCTAATAACCGTGGAGCAATATCCAGGATGTAATTGTATTTTCTTGCTCTCCAACCAGGAACGAATGCACGTCTCTTACTGGTGAGGATTTTCTCTGTGGCTTGAATCCACGAGAGCTTTCGCGATATTAATCAAATTTCTGAAACTAACGTACAAGCAAATGTAATTTTCGACCCTGCGACCAGCAATAACCCGAGAGGGTGATTCAATCTCAAATCCTGAGAAAACAAAGGTTCTATAGTAGGATATTAGATTTTCATGGAAAATATTTGAGGAAGCGATCAAATATTACATTTGGAAGAAATAAAGTTTTTAAGTACAAGCCTTCACTGTTTAATACTATGATAAAAATAGTTCCAGTATTCTAGAGTATGAAATATTTAACACGGAACATTCATTGCAAGTTAAAATTCTAAAAACAAAAAATTAAAAGCTTCATAATACGATTATTCAATTCAAGTATTGTATCATCCAAACTTTACGTCAAATTTTATTCAAAATTTGAATTTAAATCAATTTTCAAGGATTTTCCTGTTAGCAATATAATTTCTATGAAAATTCTTATAGACAACGAGCGGAAATTAGCAACACACCTTTTTTTTCATCTGTACTTGAAGTGCCTTTATTTTTATAAAATCAACATTCAAAATCAGTTTCAAATATAACAAATTAGAAACCTGATGATTTAAAATTTTGATAACCAAAAACACCTAAAATGAAATTATTATTATAAATTGAAAAACGTGGAATTTGATCGATTTATACAACCTATAATTCCAGTTACCCTTCAAATATGATAAAAATTGTCTCATCATATTGAAAGACATTTATCCTACAAATTGAAACATAAAATTACTTCTCAATTTACTCAATTATGAAACTAAATGAGATTTTGTAACGGGTTTAACGGCAAGTATAAAAAATTGTCTTCAATAATAAATAATAAAACAAATATTTCAATTTGTTACGTAATGTCTAGTAGAAAGATTTTCATATGATATGCACTGAAGCAACAAATTTCATATACTTTCATGAACAAGAGAAAATTTTGTGCCATAATTACCCTATCGAGAGTGTAAAAATGGATCGAAATTGGATTACAAATGACTTCGAAGAATAATTCTTTGTATAAGTGACATTCAAATTAAAATATCATGTGTCCAAGTCGACATACAGAATTGTTTACAGCTTCTCGTTTGATAATCGTAGTTAAGCAGTACTTGGCTCGGTTTTACTCGGATGGAAGCCGCCATGCTAAATACTCTCAAACGGAGAAGATATTTAAATTACCTTAAATTGTCCCGAGTCAACAAATCTCAAGTTTATAATTTTTTAAATATCGGAAGCACTGACTTTATATTTATTTTTTATCTACATTCACAGTTTTCGAATAGAACAAACGACTCGAACATATTATTTAAACTTGTATATATTGCAATAAACTAATAAGCCAAGTATGTAGAACACGATGTTGATAATGATTATGTTGATGAATTTAATGATTATGTATGCAGGCTTTAGAAACCTATTCTTGTGAAATTCAAGGAGTTTTTTTTTCTTTCAATTCTTACATTTTTGATAAATGATTAAAATAAAACATGAATGACTGATTAATACATTGAAAGTTATGGGTTAGATCAATAAAAATAAGTGATTTTATTATTGATATTTATTGGTTATACAATTCAAAATGATGAACTTAATAAGTGAAAGTTACTGATTTTTGATCGCTTAAAATCACTGATTCAGTCAGTGGATGTTACTGATTAAATCAAATCATTTTTATTTCTGAAAAAATATCTTCTTGGTTCAAAGATTTATATTTTTGGTTATATACAACTTTTTTCGTTTAAAATTCAAATACTTTGCTAAAAGTGGAAATACTTTGTTAAAAATTTATTTTTCTGTTGAATTCAACTTTTTTCATTTAAAATTGATATTTTTCTAGTTGGAAATTTATGTAGTGTGTCAAAAAGTAGTGTTTTTTTGGTTGAAATTTAATCTTCTTCGTTAAAAAATCATCGTTAATGGTTAAAAATGCAACTGTTCGGGTGCAAATAAATCTGGTTTGGTTCAGGATTCAACAATTTTGTAGAAGACTAAACTATTCGATTCAAAAACAACTTTTTTGTTAAAAATTGAACTATTTTCATAAATTTTTTAAAATTTGTTGAGGATAATAAGCTTTTTTTTAATCAAATTTTTGGGCTGCAAATTTAATTGTTTCGCCAATAATTCATCTTTTCGGCTATCAAATTCAAAAACGTTATTTAAAAATTAATTTATTTAGTTGAAAAATCGTGTTTCGCGTAGAAAATCAATGCTCTTACTGAAAAATTAATGATTGTATTTAGAAATATAACTTTTTGGTTAAAAATTCATCTCTTTCAGTTGAAAATGTGACTACTTGGTTGAAAGTTGAACGAGATTGTTAAATAACAACATTTTTCAAGATTCATTTCTTTGGTTTGGAATTTACCTTTTCTGTTGAATTTTTTTTTTGACGAAGATTAATTTTTTTATCTAAAAATTTCACTATTCCATTTATAGATAGAAATTTATCATTTACAAGCTGAAAATTTATGTATTATTTGAAAATTTGTCTTCTTGGTCCAATATATATTTCGACTCAAAATCACAGGAATTCAAAGTGTTTTATATTGATTTCAAAATGGTATTCACGTTAATCTTATTTCAAAGAATTTATCCCTCCATTATTACTCTATTTTTATGGAAAATCCCCCTCTTTCTTATGGGTTTTTATAACATTTTGGGCTACATTACTTTCCCGGAGGGGGTGGCATGTGAGACAAACTTACTTACATTAACTAGGGGGCGGGAGGGGGGGGGGGGGGGTTAAAATATCCTAAAAATGGTAACTTTTTCAATGGGCGAAACCTCACTATTGCTTCCTCACCGAGGAAGGTTTGTAACAACCTAAATCTTCAAATACAATTTTTTGATATATTTCGATAAAATTCGACCCCAGGAGTTCAGCGTTTAAAAAAAAAATATAACTTGTTTGCAGGAGGAAAACTTTTTTTAAGATTCAAAATAGAATAATACGATATCTAGCGTATTTCGTTCGCGTCTCTGAGACAAATTGATTGACCAATTCTTGAAACTTTTATGGCCTACCAGTACCAATTTATGTAGTCCTTGAGCTGCATCGATTGACCTATATTGATGAACCTTTTATGATCCACCAGTGCCGATTTATGAAGTTTTATGAAAATTGGTGTATTCTGCTCATACGAGAAAATGTCTGCTCATATTGGGAGTGCTACAGTACTGTATCTGATATGTTTGTTCGCGTTTCCGAGAAACTTCGGATGATCCATTGAGGAACCTTCCATTACCTCTCATGATCTAGCAATACTGATTTATAAATTCAAAAAATGTATTGTTTATCTTGTTGATATGAGGAAGACCGTTTGAATATTGGGAATAAAACAATAATATGTTTATGATATATTTGTTAGCGTCTTCGAGAGGCATCGATTGCCCCAATTAGAAACTTTTTATAAAAATATCATAAAAAAAATGTTCTCATAAACAAGAAAAATAATATTGGAAAAGGATAAGGAAACATATTTTAAATATGTTTGCTTATCCTTTTCCAATATTATTTTTCTTGTTTATGAGAACATTTTTTTATATTGGGAATATAACAATACTGCATTTGATACAATTGTTCGTATATCTTCGAGACGCGTGGATTGACATACTGACGAATTTTCGATGACCATTCGAGATCATTTAATACCTACTCAGAAAGTGTAAAGAAAGTAACATTGTTTCTATGAGTTTTCAAATTAAGATATAGAACTTTTGCAAGTTGAAAAGTTGTTCATGGTTACAGAAAACATCAATTGACATTTGAGTTGAAACTCTGATTTTCTGAAAATAAGATTTTCGGTAAGACAGAAGCATAAGCTTGAAAAGTATTGAAGTATCCATTTTTTCATTTGTCTTTCATAGACAAAGACCTCCTTCTGTGAGGAAACAAATTTATATGATACATATGAGAAAGCAAAATGCTCATGCAATGAGCACGAATAAATACACCCATAGAGAATACAACCATGTAGTACTTCGCAGCGGTATGACAGTTTTCGAATACAAGATACGATATAATCATATCATATGAATCAAAGTTTGCAAAAAAGTGTTAATATTTCTCGCAGGAGTCGAAACGGCAAAATAAATGTTAGCATAATCAGTCGAGCGAGTCTCCGAACTGGAAAATTGTTACATGTAATAACTCAGAAGGCAATACTTATAATCTGCGTGAATGGACATTAAAAGTTGCACCTTTTGCAATAAAAAGGTTGCGTAATGTCTAATAGTCTTAGCCTGGCGCTAAGAAATTTTTCTGTAAGCATATAGCGTGAAGGAGAAAATGTATGCAGAGCAGCCATTTTGATTTCCCGGTGTGTTATATCGATGGAATATCGGAATTCTATCGGAAAGGGCCCCCATAAGGACTTTTAAATGTTCGAGCACCTAAGTGCGATAAGCCATATAAGTAAAGGGTTCGTGTCTGAGGTTATACATAAATAATAAACGTTCCGACATGCGTAACTCATTCCCTAGGGCGAGCTTTATGGCCGCACGGAAGTGCTGGAATCCTCGCCTTCATTTTTAAGGCAAATCAAACGACTAGAAATTTCCATCCTCAAGGTGAATGGTGGGTGAATCACAATGTGAGGATTCATCATTATGTTTCATTTTCATTGTAATTGCTTTAGTTTATTAATTTTAGAAATTTTTATGTTAAGAAATTATTGATCATTCAAGAGACTTCAAAAGACTTCAAAATACCGTAAACTGGGGTGATTGTGGAACAATTAGCTGGTTAGTAAAGGATCAAATTGGTTTTAATTTCCTTCTGAATGCTAGTTTTTTTTTAATTCTCGTAAATAGTGAGTTGCCGTATTTTCCAGGGAAAATTATGGATCGAATTCAACAATTAAATTGTATAAGAATTATTTCTGAGGAATAACCGGGACCCTACGGATTTTTAAAGTAATATATTGTTTCTTTCGTGTCAGAACGTAAAACATGGGAAAATGAAGGTTACGGATAGGTCCAAATTTTTTGGAAATGGAACGATTTCGACATCAACTTTTATAACAATAAATAAAAGTCGTTCAAAAATTACATTTTCTATAATATTTACTTAATGGAAGAATATAGAAAGTATAATATACAATTTTTCAACGGATTCTTCTTCCTGTGCAAAAATTCGGTTATTGTAAACGTATCTAGGTATTCTTGAAATCGAATAATATTTATCATTATGATACGTAATTCCCAAAACCAGATTTTCAAATGATCTGCGCGTAAGCCAACAAATTTTACGTACTTTTGGACAAAAAATGTGAGCCACAATTTCCTTATCACGAATGTAAATAGAGATCAAACTTTGATTATAAATAACTTTGAAGAAGAATTTTCCTTTTAAATAACATTTGCAGGATACCTTCGGAAAAATTAAGACCAGTTATATATGGTACAAAAAAATTGGAAAGATTTTCTGATTTTTTTTAAGCTTCGACATGAAAAATTCGCGAATTTGCATCCATAACCTGGTTGAAGGTAATTCGAAAGAATTAAAAAGAATTCACGGTGAATTCGTGATAATGTAAGAAAATTCAGAAGAATTCAGGCGAATTGAAAAAACTCTAAAGAAGGTGAACACCCGAATTCACAATCTTAATTTGTTTAAAAAATGTGCTTTACTGTAAATCCTAAAAATTTGTTATTTTTGGAAATAATGATGCAGTTCATTAATTTTAAGACCAGTGTTATGCATATTTAATTTTTCAGATGAATTCGTTTGAAATAAGGAAATACTGAATAATAAGCGACATATTGTAAGAGATAAAAAAAACTAGGATTTTCTCCGTTTTTCTAATGAAAAGGAGCAAGTGATATTATTTTTTCTAATAATTACTACCCATTGTCTTTTATAAAAAATATCACTATTAGGATTCATTGAAAACATCATTAATTTCAAGAAATACTTACTTTTCTTGATTCCAGCATTTTATGATTCAAAATTTAATCCTTATATATTCAAGTCAATAAAATTGAAAGATTATTAATTGAAGAAGTCAATGGAAAAAAAAAGCATTTTTGAATTTACGACAAAAAATGTTCTAAACTAAAACCCATAAAAACTTTTCTTTCACTAAGGTGGACCTAGAATCACTGTATGAACCTAATCACTACCAGTGATAACCCGCGGCTGCATCCAACATCATTAGAAGCACTCGCATTTGCTTGGAAGTTTGGCCAGGGGAGTGGAAAACTGCAGAAAACCAATTCCCGGGTTCAGGAGCTTTTTCGACAGTGGAGTTTGGAGGAAGACATTAATCAAGTGAGAATTTAGCTAGGACTAATTCGAGAGTTTAATCGTAGGAATCAAACTGCCAGGAGTAATTACAGTCTGAACAATGTAAATCATATTTTGACGGCAACGACAACGACTCGGCAGATCGCTGGACATCTCCAGCAGTACAGAAGCGGCCAAAGAGGTTATGTAGATGAGATAAGCTAACTAGGGGTTCGTGACTGACGTGAGATGCGATGTGAATAATACGGATGTAACGGCCTATAATTGTATCGCACCTACTGGTCGAACAGGATTTTCTGCTCTTCCCAAGAAGACCTTAGCCTTTATCGATTTATTGAACTCATGAAATTGGAGGACAATAAATTCTAATCCACTGTTCTATCATTACTTTTTCCTACGCGATTTGAAATATTACAAGAAATTTGCACCTGTAATGCTTCAGGATAAACACTTTTCATGATTGATAGATCTTCCTAGTTTAAAATAATATTGATCATGTTCTGAGTTTATGAGGAGAAACACAGTAAAGCCTGGGATATCATTGTCAACTGAAGATCAAAATGATCCACTTTTGCGGATCCAAAATGAATTTTTACATAAAATTCAAATGTTTCGAGTAGCAGGTGTTATATTTTCCATGGAAAGTCGTAGGAATAGTTGAATTTTTAGTTTAAAACAAATTATGTTCAACTAAACAAAAAGAATGTTCAACAAAATAGTAATAGTCCACTGAAATGACGAATCTTCAATCAAAAACATGAATTTGCATCCAAATAGTTGAATTCTCAACCGAAAAAGAGCATTTTTGAAACAAATATGAAATACTTTGATTTTCAGATTAAGAAATTAGTTTTCAACTGAAACAAAATTTCAACGCAATAGTTCAGTTTTTAACAGAAACTTTTTTTTTGTCAAACAAAATAGATGAATTTTCAACCAAAAAAGATTTTTCGCACAAGAGAGAAAAAAAAAAGTGGACCAAATTGTTGAATTTCAAGCCAAAAAGACGATTCTTATACAAATCAGTTGGATTATCATCGCGCAAATATGAATTATGAAATAAATAAATTAATTTTCAGCCTGAAAGAACGGATTTTTAACAAAACAGTTACATTTTGTTCTACAAAGAATAGCTGTATATCAAAATTTTCGAATTAAACAAAAAAAATTAAATTTTCATGAAAATAATAAAATTTGTACTTAAAAAAAAATTCTTCACGAAACATATGATAGTAGATTTTTCAACAAAAAATAACTAACTTTCAACCAAAAATTAATTGGATTTTTGACCTCTGATAAAGATTTCTACCCAAAGAAGCCAAAAATGATTTTAATTTCTAATGAAAAATAGTTAACTGCAACGAGAAAAAAACGAAATTTCGATAATATAGTTGAACTTTAAACCTCAGATTGAATAATTGAATTTTCGATTTGAAAGATTAACTGATTATTAGGTATGGGAATTTTTGACCAAAGAGTTCAATTTTCAGATTAACTGATGAATCTTCAACCAATAAAATACATTCCTAATGAAAGAGTTCACACTTCTATAAATGGGCTGAATTTTCAACCACAAAGACGAATTTATGACAAAATACATGAATTTCAAATCACATAGTTGAATTTTTAACTAAAAAAGATAAATTTTCAACAAAAAAGAGAATACTTAAATTCTCAATTCCTAAAAAATTACTTATCTACAAAAAAAACTTTCTAACAGAACAGTTCAATTTTGAACAACAAAGATAGAATTTTGGGCGAAGTAGTTTAACTTTCAATCAAATGTTGAACTGTTAAGAAAATAATTACATTTTTAACTAAATAATAAAATCAAAAAAAGGAGTTGTTAACCAAAAATTTACAATTTAAAAGAATAATTTGTTTCTTTCTAAAAATGTTTCTATAATAGTATATTATGCACCTAGGGGGAGAAAATGTGCCACTCCCCCTTGGCGCATACGATATTTTTTGTAACAAACGAATGATTTTACACATTTTATGAAATATAGTCATGATTCTAGTCCATATGAGATTTTGATTGAAAAAACATGACATTTATGTTAACTTATTCGTAATTATCAAAAATTTAATAAAAAATTACTGGAAATCTTTGGCAATTTAGGATACCTTTAGAAGTGATTTATGGTAAATTACCGTAAATTGCTCAAAATTCAAATAAAAAATTTATAAATTTGCGGAAATTACCGGACATTTTTGGTAATTTATGGTAATTTTACAGGTAAATATGGTAACTTGCGATAAATAACCCAAAATTCTTCCGGTAAATTCCGTAAATTTTAGAAAATTTTGCATTTCAAGGTGGGAGAAAAAATCTAATTTTCGTATATCGAGCTATAAGTATCTATAGCTCTAGAAATAATTTTTTAATTTCAAAAAGTGTTTTTTTAGATTTTTTAGAATCTTGAATAAAAAATTTCGAGATCTCGAGTCGAGAATCTCGAAACATTTTATTCCAGATTCTCGATCTCCATGAAGAAGTCTGAGTTCACCTGAAGATGTTTCAAGAAAGCTACAAATTTTCCCAAAATCGTCTCGAATGCATCATGACTTATTGTGTATATTTATAACTTGATATCCTTCATTTTATGATAAAATATTAAACTATTGCACTATTTTTCCAGAGCAGAAAAAAATATTATCGGAACAGAAAGTTCCTTATTGACACAAAAATTTGCCGGATTAGAAACTTCAAATACGGCAAAATTTGCCGAAGCTCAATACTCGACCTTTATTCTAAACAAAAACCTCTTCCACTTGAAATGTAACAAACGTAGGTGCGAGATGGAGAATTTTTACCATAGGAATTCGGCATTCGAATCTCACGCAGTATTTATGCAAATGATAATCTACAGTATAAGGTTATAGTGGCTTGAACGAGAGGAAAATTACGATCGGCAATATTTCGGGTGTAAGAGATGAGTAGCAATCTATATGTAAGTAAGGTCTTAGGTGGAGTGCAAGGATGGCCTGGGGGCACCTATATCCACTTCTCCGAGAGAGGTCGTGCCAAGATAAGATCTATAAGATCGGTAGCCACAGGAGCCGGAACATAGATCATATTAATGGTACTCGACCGACAGAGAAGCACTATTCTGCCGATAAGCATCGATCGACGTTCATAGATAGATCATACTTATGCGTTTAGTAGTGTTCCCACAACAACATATCGTTGTTGGGAATGACGTTATTGTGTGAAGAACGCACCCTTTGGCGATGTTCAGAGTCAAGCGAGATATTTAAATGATAGAATACCCTATGGGCATCGCGTTCCACTACTCAGATCAGATTCTTCATCTCTCCAATCGCAGGAACGAGATTCTGGAATCTATCACTCAAATTACAGAGTATCAATAAATATTGGTCAGATTCGTCTATACCAAAAGTATTTTGAATTTTAGAGAAGATTCCGTGCATCAATTACGTTAAGTATGGGGGGGGGGGGGGGCTCAACTATTTCTCTATGCTATCTTCTATGTGGGGGGCTTGGTTAAAACCATTCCTTATATAAGATATTTTCAGTCAGAAACTTATTCTCAAACAAAAGTTAAACAGATTTTATTATAAAAAGCAATTTTTCTTAAACCTAATTACATTCATGAAATAATAATTAATGACTAAAAAATGAAGGGATCATTCACAAGGTATGTAAGGTGCACAGAAAAAACTGGGGTTTCTATTAGAACCAATTTTTGGTTCCAAAGGAGCTGCAACAAAAAGGAACCTCTCTTGCTGAAAAGGAACCCAAAATGATAAATGGTTTCTAAATGAACCCAAGTGTGGATTCAAATGGTTCTAATAGAGCCTTTTTTCACTTCTGCCTTGACTCACTTCAAAGATTGCACAAGTTAATGATGCACATTATGCTTTATAATTGGAATTAAATAATATTGCACTGGAAAAAATCTAATGAAGAAACTAAAATCATAGACATTCTTGAAAGGAAGATATCGCACATGAAATGTGACAGTTTTTAAGGTTATGTTGCAAGTCCGAAGTTTTCCACTGCGCATGCCCGAAAAGCGCGGGACTATTCAAAATTATATAATATACACTTGCAATATTAGGTTAATATAAAATTTTTTCAAGAAGCTAGGTATGTCTATAATTCAATTTAATTTATTTTAAATAAGAATAGAAAAATTTTGTTAACATTTATCTGTATGACTGTTCATAGTATTTATTGGTTTCAAATAGGCCCGCGCTTCTCGGCACATGCGCAGTTGAAGACGTCGGCAACCGCCGATGGCCATCTATCGGATATGAACAAACTAAAAAGGAACCCTAAATAAGAGTTCCTTTAGAGCCTAAGTTCTAAATGATCCCAAGTTTCACTTGAGCCGCAGCATTAGTGATCCCTCAGTTTTTTCTGTGTGTTTTCGTTAAATTTTCAAACTCCTCTCCCCCTTCTGATGTCCTTCCCCTCCAATTCCAATCTCACTAAGATTTTCTGAACTTAGGAAACGAACATACATATAAAATATGAATTCTGTTCATTATATAAATGTGGAACCTTGATGAAATTATTTTGGTAATTAGTAACTTTATAATTTCTTCAGGGCCTGAAGTGGTACTCCGACAAGCACATTTCGTGTGGTCTGAATGAAAAAGTTTGTAGTCGAAAATCAAATAGTATGCAATTAAAAATTAATTGTTCTTAAAAAAAAATCCAGTTCTCTAACCTAATATTTTAAAAGTATTGACAATCAACTTCAATGTTTATTTACACCATTATACTGTATTAGTCTATACATTTTTCAAATTAATTATAATTTATTTTTCTTATTTTTCCACTTGAATGCAAACTGAATTAATAGAATCTAATAAGAAAATCCAAGTATTTTTGGTTAAAAGTTCATTCTTCTCGGTTTTAAAGTCTACTATTATATGTTTGGTTAAGAATTCATATTTTTTGGTTAAAAATTCCATTATCAAATAAAAATTTAATTATTCTGTTGAAATTCAACAATTTTGTTGAACATATATCCTTTTTGGTTGAAAATTCAACTATTTCGTTGAAGATTCGTCTGTTTGATTCAAAGATTTCTGTATTTTTATAGAAATTTCATCTTTTTTGGTCGAAATTTCGACTTTCTGGTTGGAAATTAATCTTTTCAGGTTAAAAATTAACTTTTCTGTTGGAAATTTACATTCTAGGTTTGAAAATTGAATTTTTTTGTACAAAATTCGGATTTTCGTCTCGAAGATAGCAATTTTGTAGAAAATTCAAATATATGGTCAAAAAATGAACAATTCTATCAAAATTTAATCACCGTTACTTAGTTTTGTGCACCAGGTCGTTTAAGACGTTTTCTACAAGAACTTTTTTTTAAATTTAAATTGTTCCAAAAGCCAAAATAATTATCAATGATCAGTCTACTATCCTGGATTTATTTAAAAATTCATCATTTTAGTTAAAAATTGAGTTCTTTGGTTAAAAATGTATGTATATTTTTGAAAGTTCGTCTTTTCCTTTTAGAGATTCCATTTCTTTCGTTGAAAATGCACCTTTTCGGTAGAAAATTATACTGTTTCAGAGTGGGGTTCAATTTTTTGTTATGAATTCTTCGTTTTTTGTGGAATGTAACCGTTTTCCATTTGAAATTGTAACATATTTTTTGTTGGAATATCAACTATTGCATTTTTTCTTGAAATTTCATCTTTGTGAGTGAAAAAATAAAGACTTGGTTAAAAGATGAACTATCTTCTTCAGAATTAATTTTACTTGTTGTTGAAAGATACATAATTTTAGGTGAAAATTCATCTCTGTGGTAAAAAATTGCAACAAAAATTAACTTCACAGGATAAACTTTACACAAATATCGGTTAAATTTTCTCTTTTATTCCATGACAAACACATGTATTTTGAAAGATGCGAAGTTGGCTGAACAAAACTTTATCGCTCTAAAAAATTTCCTGCAACAAATTTTATTCTTAGTTTTTTCTGTGACTGCATTGTTGAAAATTTTTTTTTTCATGGTTAGAAATCACTTTTTATGAATGAAAATTTCACTTTTTACGTAAAAATTCAATTTTTGTTGAAAATTTATATTTTTGGGTGGAACGTTCAATTGTTTTGTAGAAAATTTGTCTTTTTTGCTTGAAAATTCAAGGATTTGGTTAAAATAAAACTTTTCAGTCTTCTTCTTCTTCTTTATTCATAATGTGTCCCCTAAGGGCTTACATGACTTCCATTAACTTTTCAGCCGAAAATTGATTTTCCTGGTAAAAATCTAACTATTTGGTGAAAAATTCATGTATTTAGCTGAGAATTCGTTTTTTTTTTTTTGTAGAAAATTGAACCTCTTGATTAAAAGTTCATCTTTTTGTTTGAAAATTTGCCTTTTTTGTAGAAGCTCATCATTTTAGCTTGAAATTTCAGCATTTTGGATGCTATTTTGGTTTGACTTCAAAAATTTGTCAAGATGAAAATTTGTCTTTTTGATTTAAAATTCTTCTCTTTTGGCAGAAATGGAATCCTTTTTGGTTAAAAATATAACTATTCAACTAAAAACACTTTCTGGATAATTGAAAATTAATTCTCTAAATGTGAATTCAATTATTAAATGTTGAACTACTTTGCTGATTCATAAGAAAAAGTAAGATTTCACCAAACTTCTCTTTTAAAATCGTTTTATGTTATTCTTAGATAGCCCCTAAATAACCCTAAAAAAGGGGAGTACTTGTTTCAAATTTCATTAAAAAACTTTACGTAATTTATGTACGGCCACGAAGATAGTGACCAATATGAGGAATATATTGCTCCTAATAGCAAAGTTATATCATTTTTGTAATAAAGCATAAAACTTTAGTCATAGATAACTCACTACACCAGGAAAGATGAATCTCAAATCTAAAGATCCAGTTAGTAAGCAATTTTTCAGACTAATTTTCGACTTACTTAAAATCATGTGATAGAGTTTGAAAAGAGCACTTCATCTCATCATATTAAATTATATCATTCAGATTCCACCATCAATCATTCTGCCATTATATGACCTTTAGACTCGGAAGCGATGAAAGGCTGATTCATGGGGTTCCTGACGGAGAAATAAGATCAGCATTGCCCAAAATTGATCACTGTAGAAAGCCTCATCATAAATTGAAGTCGAAACGAATCATAAGTTGGATATTTAAATTTTGAAATTGTAGCATGTGATTTGACCTTGAAGAGAATAATTTGAAAATATGTGGAGCGATTAAAGCCCTCTGGGAAGGAACCTTGGGAAATTAGCTTTGATCCTCCACTTGGGCACTCAGCCAACTTCCATTGACTCTGAACCAAACCCTTCTACCATCCCATCATCTTCCACCAATCTTTAATTTATGTGTTGAGGGATTTCGGTCTTAAACGCCCGCTTAATAATCGGCTAAACGGCTTGTTATCCTTAATTAGTCGTAAATCATCACCGCTACGCTGCGGATTAACAGCCACTCGCCAGAATCACCATCAATATCGCTATAAACCCCGCAGAACAATGCGCGTGCACCCTACCTGATTTACGTCACTCGTGAAGGTGAGATGAGGTCCAGAGAAGAAAAGAAGCTGCAAAGTGAGGGGAAAAGTCGTTTACTGTTCTCCAAAACGCAGCGAGTTAGTTTGAAGGTACCCTTCAAAAGTAAGCGAAACTTCTAGAAAAACTTACTTTAAAATAATTCGATTCAAATATTATATTTTTATACAAACAATGCTGTGATTTTGTTGAACAGTGGATTTTATTCATAATTTTTTGTTGATTATTAAAACAGTATCAATCACTGGTTTATTATTCATTCATTTTTTGGAAAAACGAGAAAAAATCTACCTCAGCCTGGATTTGTACTAGGAACGCTACTATATATTGATACAGTATAGGATATGGTACAGGATAGAGCATAGTCATACAATCCTTCAATTTTATGATTTTTTCATATTCCCTTAATACTTTGAAATCACTGAAATTGTGTAAAATCTTGGAATTCTCTGAAATTCTCTGAAATACTGGTATTCACTGAAATCCTTGATTTTTCTGAGTTCCTTGAATTTCCTTAAGGAAGTTGTTGTGACGAAAACCAGATGTCTGAAAAAAAATAGTTCTTTTATTATGTTATGATAAGGATAAATCATTTATTGAGATTCAATCTCTTTCTTTAAATTAGTAAGAAGTAACAGTAAAAGAACTTTTGATTGCAAAAAATATTGTTTGAATAATTATTTTTCGTAAGTTTTAAACATTTTTCTTGAAATCATAGGAAAATTTTTTTTCCAGAGACCTATTTTTTGGCACGAAAACGACATTCATGTTCTGGAATCTCTGAAATCCTCATATTCCTTGTATGTTTCGTTAATTTTTGGAATTCACCGAATTCTCTTAATTCCTAAAAATCTCTGAATTCCTCGAGTTCTCAGAAATCCTTGAATATTTGGAATTCCTTGAATTTCCTGAATATTCTGATGCCTCTGAAATTCTTCTGAAATCTGCATTATTCAAATTCCTTGAGTACTCTGAGTTCCTGAAAATATCTGAATTCTTTGAATTTTCTGAAATTCTTGATTTCGTCGCATTCTGTGAAAAACTTCAAACATCCTCAATTCCTTGAATATTCGGAATTTCCTTACTTCTTGAAAACCTCAGAATTCTTGAATTATCTGAAATCCTTGAATATTCTAAATTCCTGAAATTCCTTGAATCTCCTCAATGCTCTGATATTCCTTAAATTCTCTGAATTTCCAGAATTCCTTAAATTCTCTGAATTCATGAATTCTCGAATTCTCTTAATTCCCTCTAATCACTGATTTTCCTGAATTTCTTCAATATTCTGAATTCCTAAAACTTCTCAAATTCTCTGAACCCCCTGAGTTCCTTGAAAGCTTCTGAATTTCCTAAATTCCTTGAATTCCCAGAAATCCTTGAATATTCGGAATTCTTTGAATATCCTACGTATTCTGAAGCCTCTGACATTCTCTGGAATCCTTGAATTCCTTGAATATTCTGAATTCCTTAAATAATCTGCATTATTCAAATTCTTCGAATACTCTGAGTACCTAAAAATGTCTGAATTCTTCGAATTTTCTGAAATCCTTGATTTCGACGCATTCCGTGATATACTTCAAACATCCTCAATTCCTTGAATATTCGGAATTCCCTTACTTCTTGAAAACCTCAGAATTTCTTGAATTATCTGAAATGCTTGAATATTGTAAATTTCTGAAATTCCTTGAATCTCCTCAATGCTCTAATATTCCTTAAATTCTCTGAATTTCCCGAATTCCTTAAATTCTCTGAATTCCTGAATTCCTGAATTCTCGAATTCTCTTAATTCCCTCCAATGAGTGAGTTTCCTGAATTCCTTCAATATTCTGAATTCCTAAAATTTCTTAAATTCTCTGAAGCCCCTGAGTTCCTCAAATATTCTGAATTTCCAGAGTTCCTTGAATTCTCAGAAATCCTTGAATATTCGGAATTCCTGGAATATCCTAAATATTCTGAAGTATCTGACATTCTCCACCGAAAAAACGATATTCTAATATTAAGAGTGTCATATTCTTACACGCATATTCTTAGTAATATTCTTAATGAAGTAAGCGAAATTCTCAATTTAAGAGTATCTTCTAACCAAAGGACGAAATGCGCCTTGATCTGTCCAAACGTTTCTTTTGTTTTGTGCGACGTGCTTTTCGATCAGTTTTTCGAATTCGTAATAAGTGAGAAGCTCGAAGAAATGCAACCAATTCTGAGGATAAATCGCGTGTGCACATCCATCTGCTTCTCTTTACAGAAAAAGTTAGAGTGAGAAAGGTCTGATTTTACAGTGAGGTTGAATACCGTTGTACCACACCGAGACATAACCTCTCTACATTATTTATTCGTTGGCGTGTGACATCAAACTTTCCTTTTTCTCACCTTATCGTTCTCTGCGAAGGGAAAGAAATAGAGTTAGAGATGTGCACATGCGATTTATCCTCAGAATGGGTTGAATATTTCTTCGAGCTCGTCACTTATTATACAATTACAGCGACAGATTTCGGATGCAACTATATTCTTAAACTTAGTGGGGAATTCTTACAATTAGACAAGCATATATATTCTTAAGGTAAGAGGGCCTACATCGTACATTAAGAATATATTCTTGGCGCCTATTTAGGTTGCAAATATTCTTAAACTTAGTGGGAAAATATTAAAATTAGAATATCGTTTTTTCGGTGTCTGAAATCCTTGAATTCCTTGAATATTCTGAAATTCCTTGCATAATCTGCATTATCCAAATTGCTCGGATACTCTAAGTACCTGAAAATGTTTGAATTCTTTGAATTTTATGAAATACTTGATTTGGACGCATTCCGTGAAATACTTCAAACATCCCTAATTCCTTGAACATTCGGAATTTCCTTCCTTTTTGAAAACCTCAGGATTTCTTGAATTATCTGAAATCCTTGAATACTCTGATATTCCTTAAATTCTCTGAATTTCCCGAATTCCTTAAATTCTCTGAATTCCTGAATTCTCTCAATTCCCTCTAGTGACTAAATTTCCTGAATTCCTTCAATATTCTGAATTTTTTAAATTTCTTGAATTCTGTGAATCCCTTGAATTCCTTGAGTACTCTGACTTTCCTGAATATCTTGTATTTTCTGAATTCCTAAAATTTCTTGAATTCTCTGAAATCTCTGAATCTCCTGAATGCCATAAAATCCCTGAATTCTTTCAGTTCTTAGGAATTATTTTAATTGTTCTATATAATTCTGAATTACTTGCATTATTTTTAAGCGCTTGGAATTCTCAGAATGTAGGAAATTTCACGAACTCAAGGAATTCAGATAATTGAGGGAATTCCACAAATTTGAGGAATTCATAAGATTTCAAAGAAGTTCAAAGATTTCCACACTGACCGAGTTTAAAAGCATTCAAACTAATTCAAGAGAATGGCCTGATCTGGCCAGGTCATGTCCAGATTAAGCCTTGACCGGTAATCGACCAGCCAGATCCGTAACTGATCAGGCGTGCGTTCCATCCCGTATTTAGGGCTGCCATGTCTGGGCCTGATCGGGGCCACTGCAAAATTTCGTATTCAAAATAGTTTCAAATACTATATCAAAGCAGAGAGTATTCATGACTCAAGTTGTCTGCTGTTTGCTGCGTATGTACCTGCGTGATTTCATCTTCCTTCTCAAAGTGGAGACTTCTCAACATTTATGTTAAATTCATGGAAAACAACGAGGATAATTTATTCAAAGAAAAGTATTCAGTGAAACAGGAGTATGATTTTGAAAAATTTCATATATAAAAGAAAAGAGAGCAGTTCTTAAAAAAAAAATAGTTCGGAAGAATTTATTTGTGAAATTTGTGAGCCAGCTATGGAACCCACTTTAGCAAAAATAAAACTGCATCAATTCACTCTCTAGCTTTCCATAAAATATTATATTTACACCTACTGCGGTCGCACCTGAGATCGGATTCTTAAGAACTGAATCACTTCCCTGGCGTAATTGAAAGATAATTATTCCAAGCTTCTCATCGGGGACAGTAAAATATATTCAGACAAATTGGTTTGCATTATCAGTGCATGAGGAACATAAGCAGTGAACTTGATCGTTAGCTAGAGTGCTCATCCTGTTAAAAGGAAGATAAACTTAAAAGTGATCCTGTTCTGAAGGATTTTCTTCTCAGGGATTTCTTTTTTATTGTAGTAATTATAGTTCCTTTCAGACAAGCAGTCAACAGAATATTAAATTTGCAGGGCTGCCGCAGACTAATGTACTTGAAAAAGTGGAAAATGTGATTAATTCAAGCTAGAAAGTGACTAAAAGTGACTACCGGTCACGAAAGAAGGGACATGTAATGTCAATACACTTATTTACTGAAAAATTTCGATCCATTACACATTTAATTTCTCGGCTTGCATTAGAAAGATTAAATGAAGTTTTTATTGCTGAATTCGGGGGTGAAAACCAAGGTCACAATTGCTAGATTAAATTTTAGAAGTAATTATCTGACAAATTGTTATCCAATTTATTACAAGCTAGATAAACCTTTCACATTCAACGGTGATTTCTTATGGAGATAGGAGAATAATAGGGAAGTAAATTTCTTAAAAATAAAATTAATGTAGGTACCATATTTAATTTAATATGGAATGCTTTAAATTCCTAACCTTTCATTTAAAGATATTGCAATCACCAACAAAAATCTGAATTTTCCACCAAGAAGATTAGTTTTCTACTAAAAAAAAAAGCTATGAACCAAGAGACAAAGAGATGAATTTTCAACTGAAATTGTGAATCTTCAACCAAAAAAATTAGTTTTTAATAAAGTACACTCAATTTTCAATATAAGACGGGTTTCGGGAATGGCTTGCCTTGGCCTTCATCCTAAATCGGGGAAATCCAAAAGTGAATAGACAGGACCGTATGAAGCATTTCTTTTGGATTTGAATGCATGACGAAACCTGATGCAACTAACGCGCAGAGAGTGCAGCCTTCAGGCAGTTTGTCATGACTGAGCACACCCTCTCTTTCAGCCCCGCGGCTCGTCTCATCACGGAGGCCAGCAGTTCTGATGATATATCGTAAACCGGGGGTCCTTATATCGGGAGTTGACTGTGGTTCAACTTCAACCAATTAGTTGAGTTTTTAACCAAAAATGATGAAATTTTTACCAAAAGAGATGAATTTTTAATAAAATAGATGATTTTCACCCAAAACACTAATGTTCGATCAAGAAGATACATTTTCTACCAAAAAAGACAAGTTTTCAACAAAAAATATGTATTTTTAACCAAATAGTTTAAATTTCTACTGAAAACAATCAGTTTTGATTAAAAAAATGGAACGTTTAAATTTTCCGTTGAAAAAATAAACAAGTGTGAAACATGATTGATCTTCTAACAAAAACCAAAAAAGTTGAAATTTATGCTAGACAAGAGATGAATTTTGAACGTGAAATTTAATTTTCGACCAAGAAAGCTAAATTTTCAATTAAAGAGTTGAATTTTCAACCCCCATAGATTAAGTTGCTACCAGAGGAAAGAAATTTTCATCAAAAGAGTTGAGCTTTTGATTCAAAAACTCGAATAGTACCAAACACTTTTGACTTTTAATACCAAAAATATTAATTTTCGAGAAAAAAGGTTATTTTAAACCAAAGTAGCTAAATTTTCATGTAGTTACATTTTTAACCAGAACTTTTTCCAGGGGGGGGGGGAATCATTCGAACAAATGAAAATCGTTTGAATAATTGCCAAACATATTCTACAAGACATTTTCAAACATTTTAAAATTAATTTTAATATACTTGTAAACTTTTAGCTTATCGAACGAAATTATTTCATCTTGAAAAAATTCCACAAAATACTGTCTTCATCATGAATTCCACATAAAACTGCTATTTTGTATTTTTTGTTGCATTTTCCGGGCACAATACAAGAGGGTTGATTCAGTCAAAATTGAAAGTTATTGCTTGGAAATCATTTATTGAACATTACATTTTGTTTTAACTGAGCTTTTCCCATTCAAAACTCCACGGTAATTTAAAAAGCTCAAGTGTATGGTTAAATCTTAACCTATCTAAAAAAAAATGGAATTTTTTTCATGAAATCGAACAAATTAGGTGAGATTGATCAGCAAAAATCGAAAGCCGAATTTTCACAGGTATGGACTACCCGACACGGAAAAATGTGAACATAAACCAGCGATATTCATCCTTGATTTAGCTACAAGTATTTTCAGAAATGAACCAACCTTATTGGTCAAATGTTTAAAGCAGAAATTTGCATCAGAATTTATTGTAATTATTGTTATTAATGAATTGCATCGTTAAATTGCTTACAAAAAAAAGATGTAATAAAAGTGAATTAAGAATGTTGAAACTCTGAATATGTGGGTAATGAAATAGGATTATTTTTAAGAGGATTTAAATTTACAATTAATTTAACAGCATACCTTACAATTGAACAGACAGATTTTAAAATAATTTTCTCAGAACGTGCTTTCAAACTTATTTCATTTTTGGGTATTTATTACATACAAAAGTACTTGAAGTTTCGACTTTGTATGGTATGTAAAACCCATGATGTCACAAAGCTAATGCAAAGATATGAAAATCCTCAAATCAATATTATAGTTGTCTGTTCCATGAGCAATATTACGGGAAATTATCATTCAATTATAAGAATATACTCATGGTTTTATTGATTTCATTTTTCAGTAGCCCGGCAAATTTGAAGAACGGAAAAGAAAAAATCTACAGAAGCGCATTATAAAAATGTCCAAATCGACAAATGTTATCATTCCTTTATAAATATTCGCCGAGGGTGTTGCGAGGTTCTGAGAGGCCGGCAGATCAATCGATAAATTCATACTAAGGACTATTTGTAACCCATATGCTCACCTGTCGACCTGTCTTCCGTTTCTTTTATCGCTGCGTCAGAGCAGGGTACCTACATAAAGGTAACGATCAACGTTTCGTTCTTATACGAAATTGAATGACAGCGGCTGACAGTAATGCTATCCAGTCATGTGCAACCGTATATAAAATGTACATGCGACTCCAACTTTGACGACACCTGAAATTATCATAAGGGGTCGGTCCATACACGCCTAAATAATAATCTCGATTTCTATACGCTTCTCCAGGAATGACGATTTAATCCCGGACCATAATCGAAAGGAAATGACTGCGACGAATGAGATATTCGTACGAAATCCAACTGATGAAAACTATTTCGGGGATCGTTATACCATCTTAATCCTTCGACTCTTGGGCAGAATTCTTTCAAATTATTTTCACTTCCAAGCGAGTTTCCAAGAAATAATATTCAGTAGCTTGTAAATTTATTCAGAATAAAAATTTGTTTGTCACATTGTTTGAATCTCAAAGCCTGATTAAGGAGACGCAACTCATCGGATGATACTGCAAATGTTAAAATTCTTTCTCTGGTCTTTAAGTCCCTAGGAAAAATACATTAATTCCAAGTTTTATATTTCATTAATTTAATTCATTGAGAGCCTTGGATATTTTATTTAACGAGCGCCTAATAACGCGGTTGTGTGATATTACAGTTTTATTTAAAAAATAAGAAGGAAACATTGTACAAATTGTAAATAGTCTACGTTACCTCTACCAAGATATGGTACAAATTTAAATACTGGTTTCAAATGGGATGACAAAAATTATTTACAGACAAATTCATTTTAGCTTACTTTATTTCCGGTAAAACATAATAGCGTAAGCCTGACAAACGTCACGTGCACCATTTAGTACAGAAAACAATCGGTAAGAAACGTCTATTAATTTATCAGTAATAATATTAATAAAGAATTAGTCAACATTTTCATGAACCGACTCAAGCAATATAATCATACCAATGTTTTGCTATTCCTTTATTGAAATACTAAAATATTACTATTTTATTATTTGAACCACAAATTACTGTTAGAAGATAGACTTTGACCTACCATGTACAATTTTCATTTCAAATATTTTTGTTTTATCAATCATTATTGATAATAATTTATTTACTTTATTGCACGCAGATGAAACCGTCGAACATCCGAATAAGTATTTTATAACTTCATTCAAATTTGCTTTCTTATAACCCTCGAAAAGTTTGAGCATCTGAAACTAATTTTTATTATTTTATTTTTCTGTATTTTTGTTTAGCTATTTCGTCAAATCAATGTTGCGGAATTGTTTAGCCTTTCTAAGAACTTTTGTAACAATCTAGAATGTTCCAGAATTTTTCCAGATAAATCCAAAAGATAACAGAATATTCTATAAAAAACTAGAAATTTTCAAATATGCTACAATGATACAAAATAGACTAAAAAAAATTTCTGAAATTTTCGCTTATTCTTGTCAGTAATATTCTAATATACTTTAGAATTTATACTTGAGAAATCTCTATGTTTTTTTACATTTCTAGAATATTTTGCAGTATACTTGAAAATTCTAGAACGTTCTAGAATGTTCTAGAGTTTTTCGTAAACTATAGATTATTTTCTGAGTCTCTAGGTTATTCTGGAATTATCTGCAATTTTTTCGGGAACATTCTTGAACGATTTAGAGTTTCGTGGAACTGAATAATCTGGAATGCTTTAGAATGATCTATAATTTTTCTAAAATTTTCAAGAATTTTTAACTCAAAAGATGAGTTCTCTACAGAACTGTCAAAATTTCAACCAAATAATAGAATCATCAGCCGAAAAGATGAGCTTACTATCAAACAACACAAATTCTCAAAAAAATATGTACATTTTCAACAAAATAGTTTAATTTTGAACAAATTTTCTACATTTTCTACTACTGATAAAATAAGTTTTTAACCAAAAATGACACTGATTAATTTTTATCCAAAAACTTGATTTTCAAATTGAAAAGACGAATTTTCAACAAATCAGTTCACTGTTTTGTAAAAAATTGGTCTTTTCAATCCTTTTCAATCCTTTTCAATTCTTTTCAATTCTTTTCAAATCTTTTCAATTCTTTCCAATTCTTTTCAATTCTTTTCAATTCTTTTCAATTCTTTTCAATTCTTTTCAATTCAATTCTTCACCAAATAGTTGAATTTGCAGGCCAAAAGTTCATTTTCCACCAAACAGTTAATTTTTCAGTAAACAATTAATTTTAACGAAAAAAAAACTAATGTTCATTAAAGTAGTTTCATTTTTAACAGAACGGATGAATTTTTAACGAAAATGGTTAACCTTCAACCAAAAAAGTGAATCTTCAAGAATTTCGTGTAAATGTCAACCAATGAGTTGAATTTTCGACCTGAAAAGATTTGTTTTTATCCAAAAATGGATTAGCTGATATTTTGATTCAAAAATATTCTTATTATTAATTAGAAACAGTTTAATCCATCAAAAAAATACAAATTCTTAACAAAATACTCGAATCCGCAACTAAAACCGATTATTGTTTAACCAAACAGTTGCATCCTTAACAAAAAAAAATTTATTTTTCACCACAAGAAGACGAATCTTTAAAGAAAAACATTAATATTTAACTGCACGGTTAAACTATCAGAAGAAAAAGTCAAATTTTGTTACAAAATACCTGAATTTTCATCTAAAATGGTAAATTTTCACCAAAAATGAAAAATTTTAATTTTTCAGTTTGAAAAAGTAATTTTTAACTCAGAAAAAAATAATTGTCAACAAAATAGTTAAATTTACAACCAAAGAAATGAATTTTCAACCTAAGTGACTAAATTGTTGAATTTTCGAGCTCACAATACGATTTTTCTACAAGTCAATTGAATTTTGAACTAAAAAATTTGAATTTTCAACCGGAACAAATCAATTTTGAACCAGAAAGTTGCATGCTCAACAAAAAAAATATTGAAGTTTTACAAAACATACGTGTTTAAAAAAAAAATCAATAACAAAAAATTGTAAACAAATTGTTGATTTTTCAACCAAAAAGGATGACTGTGATGAGTAATTAGGAATTTTGATCATTTATAGGCAAAAAAAATAGTTTAAATAGACATTGTAGTTCATTTTTTATACTTTCAAATCATTAACACAGAAACCTGGGAATCTTAAATCCTTAAGACATCCAGGAAAACACCTGACGTAATTTATGGATAACCCCTTATTTGTTCATTTATTTATGATTTCGTGAATTTACGAATATTACAGTTATTTAAAGACTAATGTCACTAGGTACCACTAATATTATTAGGTAAATTACAAGTAATACTGTTACAATTGTCAATAAAGTTAAGTACGATTTTTTTCACATTAAATGCATTAGCTTGCGCTGACAAGCAGCCGTTTACAATAACAAAATTTGAACTTTTCTTTGTAGACTTGAAAATATCTTGCGTAAGAAATAATTTTGACTGCGTTGTTCCGCATATAAGATAGCATAGAAAAATCGTTGACAACCCCCACCCCCATTTCAGGGAATTTAAAATATGCTTTTCTGATTCATCTATTTTCTGGGGTTAATATTCATCATTTTCAATACCTTTTATTTATCTGGGTCTTGAAAGACAAAATCGTTTTGAATGGATCGCTCATCTTTCATTACGATAATCATTGACTGTATTGAGCAATATTGCAGTATTGTCTCTGGATTTTGTTCATTGGTCGGTGAATCTTTTGTCTTGGAGTTATAACTCAATTTCTTCGCCCTTCATTCTTTTCTCGCCCGCCTACTCGTCTGCCTATTAATAACAGACGTTTTCGAATTTATAATTATTTTTTGCGGTTCGCAAGGAGGTCGGCAAGCATCGACCCTGGGTGGCGGCGCCTTCTCCTGCGAATGGTCATTAATTATTATAACCGACAGAGGGTAAAGGATCGAGCGGGAGGGGTCCACGATGACCAACGGAATAAAAGAAAGGGAGAAAAGGTTATCGTAGGAGAATAATGGCCACGCGTGAAGAAAATGTACTTTGTTGACGGCCTCTTCTCACAAGTGCGTCAGATTTTATCGCAGAAGCCATTATCAAAACGATTTTCGAAGAGGCTTTGTGAGATTAAACGTACACGTGAAGATTTGCATATTGCAATCAATCATATCTATAAGCGTTTGCAAACTGCAACTTAGGGGCCATCCATAAATTACGTAACACATTTTTGACCACTTTTTCCTTCTTTCTTCCTCCTTCTATGTTACCTAATTTTTAGAAATATTTAAGGTCATATTTTATTAAATACAGTTAGTTACTCAATACCCAAGACACTTGAATTACCAAATAATTAGAAGCTTTATTCGAAAATTGAAATTTATAAAATAAATTAAAGAATTAAAATGTGTGAAATAGAATGTAGTCTAGTAGAAAAATATCCCAAAAAACGAGTGCTTGACGCGTTACCAGTCGAAAGTTAAGCGTATCATAACTGTTACCTTGTAACCTTGCAGTTACATTTTTCAAATTAAATTTCTAATAACATATTTCTTTCCAATTTCTAAAAAGCTTTTAAAAATTTTTTTTTTTCTTTGAAGTTTCAAATCGCAAGAATTATATTTCAATTAAAGCACATGCATTTAGAATTTTACATTAATAATATGTATACTGTTTTTATTTTATACTATACTGGTTTCTATACCACACACTGGGCGTGGGATTTCTTTTTCTTTCAATAAAACTAGGTTTTCTGAAAGTTCATCATACCAATCAAATATGTGGATAATAAAAATGGATCCTGCTATACCAAACAATAATCGAAGCTGTTCGTATAGCATCGCATGTATAGAATATAATATAACATGAATCATATATGAATCAAATATATAGGTATATAGGTGTAAAGTAGGTCGTTATATGGTATAAGGTAGATAGGTATATAGGTATATGTATTATGGTATGGATATTTTAGATTGATCTGGAGTTTTCGTGTTATTTATTCAAATAACACGTTCACTCCGCAACACTGCTCCGACCCAGGTTGCTGATCAATCTGTCTAGCGATCACCCCAAGTGAGGAGCCTCACAAAATTGTTATGTATGGTTCCCCACTTGGGCCCATTAGTATCCAAGGTCTTTGTTTCAGGCATCATTCACTCTAGTGTCACTCTGTTTATAAACTATTTGTCGCCACACATTTCTGTCCTGGCATACTACTCTAGCTTCCTTTACGTCCATGCATTTCTTCATGCAAGCTCTTCTGTTCCTATGACTTCTTATGTCTCTTCGGATCAATGTCTCATTTACAGATTCTAACCATTCTTTCGGCGGTCTACCTCTGGGCATTCTGCCATTTACTTTACCTTTATATACTTGCTTCGTCAGTCGTTCATCTTTCATTCTTTCAAGATGTCCGAACCATCTTAACTGATTTCTTTCCCATATGTTAACTAGCGTGTCTCCTGTACCACATTCTTTGAGGATTATCTCGTTTCGGACTTTGTCCATCAGTGTTTTTCCGCATATTATGCGCAGAAGTTTCATGCCGATCGCGTTGATTTTACTCCGGTCCTTTTCTTGACAGGTCCATGCCTCGCTACCGTATAGTACAGCTGGTACGAATATGGAATTATGTATGGCCATTTTAGCTTTTTTTTATATGTTTTTATTTGTGAGGATGGACCCTGCTCTACCGATAACCTGCTTACCCTTATTTATGCGCCTGTCTAATTCCCCATCTATTTTTCCGTCGCTAGTGAATAGACTACCTAGATATACGTACTTGTCAACTTGTTCTAATCTCACATCATTTAGGACAATGTTGCATATTGTTTCTCACTTTTTCCCTCAAAAACCATGACTTTCGTTTTATTGACGTTAATTTTGAGGTCCATGTTCTTCATGCTTGTGTTAAGTTTATTCAACATTCTTTGCAAGTCTTCGACTGATTCTGCCATAACAATCTTGTCATCTGCCAAAGCCAACCCACGTTCTTTGACGGTTTCGAGATCTATACCTTTTTCGTCGAAGAGGGCAGTTCTTAGACACTTATCCATGAATATGATAAATAGCCACGAGGACATAACGCATCCTTGTTTCACGCCTTGCATAATATCGAACCAGTCACTCAGTTTCCCATTTACCGTTACACTTGCTTTACTACCCGTATATATTGTTTTTATTGCTTGTAAGAGCCCTCCATTCACTCCATACTCTTTAAGGACTTCCCAAAGTTTACTTCTATTTACCGTGTCGAATGCTTTTTCTAGGTCAATAAATGCACAGAAAACTTTCTTTCCTACTCTCAAGCTTTTTTCTGTGATCTGTCTTAGGCTAAATATCTGATCTGTACATGATCTTCCTGGCATAAATC
This sequence comes from Andricus quercusramuli, assembly GCA_932178445.1. NCBI lineage: Eukaryota > Metazoa > Arthropoda > Insecta > Hymenoptera > Cynipidae > Andricus > Andricus quercusramuli. Next base: position 286,928 of record CAKNXH010002447.1, read on the forward strand.
CACTTTGGACTTCCCATATCTTCTCTTCTGTAATTTCCATTACCCTAAGAATAAGTATTTTTGAGTATATTTTACTTACGGTACTTAGTAGGCTGATACCTCTGTAATTACTGCAGTTGTTTTTATCCCCCTTTTTATATATTGGTACAATAATCGCCTTTCTCCAATCGTCTGGGACTTCTCCTGTCTCGAAACATAAATTTATCAATTCGCACAACCTGTGAGGTATGTACTCGCCACCGTATTTAAGCATTTCAGCGCTAATACTGTCTATACCAGCAGCCTTACCGTTTTTCAAGTTCTTAATTATATCTCTGACCTCAGTGACACTGACTTTTTCAATTGGGTTTCCTAATGCATTATGTTCAATGTCGTAGTTTTGTTGCCCTATATCTTCACCTCCTAATAGTTCTTTAAAAGAGTCTTTTAAAGCGTCTACTATCCCGTCTATATCATATAGCATTTCACCTTTGCTGTTTCTCATGCTAACAAACTCTGTACTTTTACTTCCCTTCATCTCTTTAAATAATAGTTTCATAATTCCTTCAAAGCAGTTTTTTACATATAAAAATCCAAATTTTTATAAATTTGTTGTATATGGAAAAAAATTATATAGATTTTTTGTGTGTAATTTTTTGGACTGCAAATAAGCAGAATGAGAAGACAAGCTTTTCTTTTAAAATTATTGTAATTTTATAAAATGCCTGAAACGAACCATCAATTTTATACTGTATATTTGTCCATTCAATTACAAAACAATTCAAATGTACGTTTATTTAATTAATTAATTGATTAATTAATTAATTCTGTAATAATTTATTATAGAATCGAGAATATGTTTATTAATGAGAAATGTATTTTTAATCATATATTTTTTATTATTTTAATTAATCTTGGCCATTTTTACTTATTTTCAACTACTGTCTAAGCTCTATAAACATACTGTTTCAATTTTAATGAGAAAATTTAAAAATAGTTGATTGAAACATAAGTAAATAAATAAATAATTAAAATAAATAGTAAATCGGAAGCTGAATGTCTTTTCCGACTTTTAAAATATTTTTGAATTTTTTTTCTTTCAGTTCAAAGGAAGGTTTATTAGAATATTCAAATCAAAGACTTGTTAAAGATATAATACAACCATAATAAAAACATGTCTTCTGATTTTGTATCATGTCAAAAAATATGAATACAATTAACAAAATTTGTAAAGTAACGTAGTATGTATGTTACTTCACATTACAGTTACCCGAACATTGTGACGCGTCAACGGTACCTTTACATTTAAAAATAAGAAACGCGTTACCGTTATATTTTCAACAGAATAGTTGAATTTTTAACAATAGCAAAATAAATTTTAAACTAGAAATGAAACAGTTGAAGTTTCAGTAGATGAAATTAATTTCCAGCAAACAAAAAAAAACAAATGTTCAACAAAATAGTTACATTTGCAATAAAAAAAAACATATAAAAAAAATGGATTCAATAAAAATATATTAAACTTTCAACCAAATGTTATATTTTCAACTGAAAGAGATGAATTCTTGACGAAAAGTGTAATAGTTAATACGTCATCCAAACACAGTTTGAAATTCAAATAAAAAACGGATAATTAGAAAAAAAAATTGAACAAAATGGTTGGATCCTCAACCAGAACCAATCAATTTTTTACTACACAGTTGCATGAATAATAAAAAAAGTTGATATTTCTACCAAAAGAGATGAATTTTCAATAAAAAAGACGAGTTTTCAGCAAAAACGTTGAATTTTTAACAAAGAAAAATCTGTCAGTTGAAAAAGAAAAGAAAAAATAAACCAAATTGTTTAATTTTAAAGCCAAAAAGACGAATTTGCTACAAAACAGTTGACTTGTGAACACAAAACGATGAATTTTTAATAAAAAATGTAATTTTCAACCAAAAAAGATGAAGTTTCAAACAAGTAGTTGAATTTTTAACTAAATAGTTGCATTTTAAATCAAATAATTAAGTTTTTATGCAAAAAGAGAAACCTTCAACAAATTCTTAATGTAGTTCAACTTTCAAGCAAGTATTGGATTTTCAACTCAAAAAGATTAATTCCCAACAAAAATATAATAGCTGATGTGCCAGCCAGAAAAGGATTGAATTTAGAATGAAAAACAGAAAACAGTTTAAATCAACGAACAAAAAATAATTTAAAAAAAAAATTAATTTTTTAAAATACAATTGACCAAATAGTAGCATCTTACCCCAAAATATGACATTTCTACCAAAAATAGATAACTGTGTAAACAAAAAAAAAATGAAAATTCAATAAGAGTGTTGCATTTTCAACCAAGAAAGATTTGTCAGTAAAGGAAGAGAAAAGTTTCAACTGAATTGTTGAATTTAAACGAAAAGTACCGTTCTATTTAAATATATAATAGGCAAAAAAGACAACTTGCTTACAAAACAGTTGACTTTCCAATCCGAAAAGTCGACTATTAAACAAAAAAATTAATTTTCAACCAAGAAAGATGCATTTTTTACCAAAAAAGATAAATTTTCTATAAGAAAATAAAAATGTTCCACAAAAAAGTTGATTTTTCGAACAAAAAAGATATCTTTTCGAAAAAAAGCTATACATTTTAATAAAAATGATCAAATCCATAACTGAAATAATGTTTTCAATCAATAACCTATTGATTAATAACGTATATTAATTAGAATGGAGAATTCAGTATGGATGGTTAGAGACATCAATTTTTCTTAGAGAGACAGGTGAGGGTAGAAAAAGTTGAAGAATCTTGAACTCTTGAAACTCTTTAGAGATCGGCACTTTGACGAACTAAATTACTATTAAATGATTTGGATCCGAGAGTCGTGGGAGGGTTTGTGATAAAATTGATTGCCAGCCCCAGGCGTCGGATTAAAGCGGCGCGATTCTGCCCTAAACGGTTCATCAATAATAATAAGCGAACGTGGAATCCGACTATAAATTTTGAAAAATATCTTTAAATGCCCAATATGCTGGCGTGGCATTTCTGAAGATTTTTTATGCTTCCTTTTTCCAATTTCTCTAGGTGCTACTACTTCGTAAACTTGTTCATTCTTAAAAAAATTATACCCCAATTTTTCAAAGTCTGAGAAATGATTAGGGGTTGGAAATTTTTGCGCTTTCATGAAGTAATTTGTGATATTTTTGAAGCCATATATAATAATAAATATTATAGAGCGCGATTCACTAATAAATTCTCTAATAAAATTTGTGAAGATTTACTCTGCACTAGAGCAACCATTTTGAGGTGATAAAGAGCAAACAAGTATTGGATTTAAATGAAATAAATTTTCCAATCTGACTCAAAACATGATTATTAAATTTAAAATTTACCCCCAAAGTAAATTTGGCTTATTAGTATAACGATAAATAATAAGAATAACAAGGATGCAATTCAAGCAGAGATAACGGATCAATGAAAATATTTCTATTTCCAACTATGTTCATTATGGTAGTTCAAAAAAACGATTATCGATTTTTGACGATCGATCATCCCCACCAACTTTTTTGATTTGACGGAAAAAAATCCTCTTTTCAAATCGGTGAACATTAACCCGTTCCCAGGGAATTTTAGATTAACATGAGATTTTAAATGGGAAAAACTTATTCGAAAAAATGAAAAGAGAAGTACTTGTTATCAACTATGTGTGGCGTCTTAAGGAGTGCTTGAAAAATAATTTGCATTTTAGAACTTTTAATTTTAACCCCCTCCTCCCGAACAGCCTTTTATTGTACCCGGGAGGTGCCCCAAAAATGCTGAATTGCAGTTTTCTGTATCATTTATGCTAAAGACGGTATTTTTTCTTGATTTGTATAAAATTATTCAATTATTTTTAGTAGATAACGGATAAGTTTCCAAGTATTTGAAAACTTATTTTCAGTTTTTAAATAATTATCATTTGTTAAAACAAGTTTTTCCCTCGGTTATTTGTGAAAAGTTATTATTTTCCTGGATAAATGATGCAGTTTATGAACATCGAAAGTAATATTTCTTGTTTAACATATTTGGCGATTATTCAAACAATTTTCCTTTGTTTTAACCATTTTTCCCCGTGAATCTCAGAAATTAACTTTTTTTGCAATTAATGGCGCAGTTAATGAAATTTAAGAGTGACATTTTCTGTGGAAGAAATTATGCAATTATTTAAACAGTCAATAATCATTCACTTAAGGCTTTTCATGGGAGGGTGGAAAAAATCTAGTTTTTTTCTTCAAATCTTTCACACTATGTCGCTTATTCCGCTTATTATTCAGTAGTTTCTTATCTGAGAACTTATACCCTAATTTTCAAACATTGTTTTTCAAATCAAGTTATGGATAGCAATTTTTTCAGATCGATTTCGTTGAAATATAAAAATACTGATTAAAGAGCGACATATTTTAGAAGTTTCAAAAAGCCCAGAATTGTCTTCATCTTCCTTATGAGAAGAACCAAGTGGTATCAAATGTATAAATAATTTAAAACTTTCTTTTACAAAAATATGACTTTTAATGTTCATGAACTACATAATGAATTGCAGAAAATAATAACTTCTCGTATTGCAGGAAAAAAATTGTTTAAACAAAAAAAATTGTTCAAATAATTGCAAAATATTTCAAAGAAACAAATATTACACTCAAAGTTCGCTTATTGTCTCATAAGTTTTTAAACAAGAATAATTAATATTGCATAAATTTAGGACAATACCATTTTTAGCATACATTTTTCGAAAACTTGGTATTTTGTATTTGTATTTTATTCCTTGAATATTCATCAATGAGTGACGTCACTTAAATTTGTAGAAACAATAATAACAAGTACTTATTTTCTCCATTTTGCTTCAAAAATTGAGCTTCGCCATTTAAATATGTATATGGAACTTCTTTTTCTGGAAAACGAACAAATTGAGGGGATCCATCACCAAACAAAAAAAAAAATTTCAACAGTTATAAAGTTGAACTATCCTAATATTGTTAACTGCATAATTGAAAAAGAACAAATATTCAATCTAATAAATTCGAATTTTGACTGCAACTTTTTATTAGGTAAATTCCTAAAAGACAAAAATCGTTTATCCTGAAACAGTCCGTCTTTCACAGAATTTCACAGATAATCTCAAACCCCTCATTTATGAAATCTAATATAGCCATCAATTTTTTAACTAGAGCAATAGTACCCTAATAAAATTGGTGATGAGATATCTGAATATAATAATTAAGATAATATGCCTCTTAGCAAAATTTGTATTCCTTCAGAAAAACAGTCTCTATTATGACTCGCCTTAATATCCACATTATAAATTCATCTTCTGAAAAAGGCTCTATGGGTCTCGACGATGGTCATCCATTAATTTTTTTTGTTTCCCCTGAAATGTAAATATTACAAGACATTAGGTAATACCTGGCCATGCGAGGTAAATACCAGGTATTTTGACAGGCGAAATTATATGGTTTCGTGGCGTCGACCGCAATCAAATTCAATTCATCTCTATCACCGTATCTAATAGGGCAGGTCAGCAACAGTCCCATTGTCCCCGGTGGCGACCGCAAAGTCTTTTACCTGGAGGTCCAAATCACCTCTCGGAGGGATTTTACGTGGGCGGGTCATGTTTTGGTCCAGGAATGTCGTAGGTTATTACGAAACTCGTCGTAAATTTCGTATTAGCCTCTTCAACTTCTTCCCTCAATGTGAACATTGTAACAGGGCGTTCATCGAAAGTGTAATAATGGAAGATCCGAATGCGATATCCCGGTGGTCCCCACTGGGCGCGGCTCGAATTGGACAATTTATTGGTACTTGCGCCATGTAGCGCCTCTTCGATCGCATTTTTTCTCCTCTCTCATGTTTACTCCACTGCACATTATTTTTCACCCTTGTGCGTGGGATTTCAAGAGTAACGTCACTGGAAAAAAGAGAGTACTAGAAAAGGACTTGCCGTCAGATACCTGATTCATTTCATAGCGTGAGAAAGAGTCGCGAAATTATTGTTTTAAACACTAAATGGAGATATTTTTTATTCAGTGCTACTTAAGTTTTAGGGCGGGTCAAAAAAAAATAATTTTGGAAAACAGAAACAATACCATTTTGAAAATTAGTGCGATGAGACTTCTATGGAGTCTTCTGAATGTGGAATCGATCTATTTTAATCTAGGTAAGGTAAAGGTATCTATCATGAAACATGTCCCAATTATGAAACAGTTTGACAAATAATTCGATTTGAAAATAATTTCAAGGTATATTTTTGAATACAAATTACTATATTGATAATTATGAAAGTTAGGCTTCTTATCTATATAAAAATCCAGTATGGTTCTGAAGTTTTAAACACTCACAAATAATTTTAATTATCTAACCTTCTCACTGGGGAAAATTGACTGCCATTTATCCGAGTCAGAAGGCTTGATACCTATAATTTGTTTTATCTCTTGCATTCACAAATTTTGATTATTTCATATGTGTAATCCATTAAATGACAGCTAAAGGTTTATAGATTTGAGATTACTGCGCTTTTTCTTTATTTGGATGCAACTTTATTTATTAATTAGTTGTTTCATAATACGTACACCTTTTTAAAATGGTCCTTATTTATGGAACGGAGAAATATGGGTGTTTCATGTCGAAGGGCACGTTTTCAACGCTTGCTCCTACTTATGGAACAGAGAAACTTTTGCAATAAAATTGGTTTTTCATTATATCAATATGAACTATGTTATGTGATTATCATATAACACTCAAACTTTGAGTTAAGAAAATTAATTGTCAACCAAAAAAATATTAATTCTCAACAAAATAGTTGAATTTTCAACCAAAGTGATCAATTTTCAAATAAAATTATGAATGTTCAACTGGAATAATTGAATCGTAAAACAAACACATACATTTTTAATTAAAATTATGAATCTTTCACTAAAATGGTTTAATTTTCAACCAAAAAGATGAATATTCAACCATGAAGATTAATTTTCTACAAAAAAATACGAATTTTCTACACAAAATATGAATTTGCAACCATGTTGTTAAATTTCCAACTGAGAATGATTAATTTTTAACTAATAGTTGAATTTTACAAAAAAAAAATAGAGAAGAATGTTCAACAAGAAATAGAATAGTTAAACGTTAAGTTAAACAAATTAATTTTTAACAAAAAAAAAACGATTTTCAATCAAACATTTCAATTTTCAACTAATGTGATGAATTTTCAACTGGAATAATTGAATCTTAAAACAAGCAGATAAATTTTCAATTAAAATGATGAACCTTTCACTGAAATGGTTGAATTTTCAACCAAAAATATGAATATTCAACCATGAAGATTAATTTTCTCAAAAAGAATACAAATTTTCAACACAATAAATGAATTTACAACTAAGTTGTTGAATTTGCAACTGAAAATGATACATTTTCAACCAACAGTTGAATTTTACAAAAAAAAATAGTGAAGAATTTTCAAGAAAAAACAGAATAGTCAAACGTTAAGTTGAAGAAATTAATTTTTAACAACAAAAAAAACGGATTTTCGATCAAACAGTTCAATTTTCAACAAATGTTATGAATTTTCAACTAAAATTATGAATCTTCAACTGGAATAGTTGAATTTTATACCAAAAGGTACAAGAAATTTTCACAAAATATTTTAATTGAGAAAAAGGTCAATTATATCAATCAAACAGTTAAGCTGTCGTTCAAAAAAGATACATTTTTGATCAAAAATAGAATAGTTAAATTTTCTTTAAAAAAAAACTAATTTCTAAAAAAAAGCGAACTTCCAACCAAATAGTTACATTTTCAACTGGAATAGATAAATTTTCAGTTAGAGAAATTTATTTTCAACAAGGTCGTTAAATTTTCAATCAGAAATGAATTTTCAATTAGAATGATGAATCTTCAAGGAAAAGAATTCATTTTTTGAAAAGAGTTACACTTTTAACGAAGGAGTTAAATTTTCAACTAAAAAATATTAATTCTCAACAAACAATGTAATATAATTTAAATTCCAACCAAAAGAGATTTCAATTTTGAATAAAAAACAGTCAAGGTCGACCAAACAAGACAAATTTTCAAGAAAAATTGTGTTTTGAATTAAAAAATACTTTTCAGTCAACAGAGAAAACAAATTTAAAAAGAACTGTCGAATATTCAAGGAAAAATATGAATTTTCTACCAAGAAGAATAATTTTTTACGAAAAAGGACGAATAATAAATAAAACACAGGAAGTTATTATAGAGTACAATAAAAGAAAGAAAACGAAAAGGGTACTTAGCCTAATATTTGATTTACACTTTACTTTGACCAAGTTTCTTAAGTTTTGACGTCATCCTACATGGTTGTTTCTTCTTTGTCATTCACCTAAATAAAAACTCAGTCCCTATAACAAATATTTTTTAGCAAAAATAAAATGTAATTCACTTCGTTCACGAAAATTTCCCTTTGTAGGTTAGGTTTCTCAATTTAAATGAAAACTTGTATTCAATTTATTTATCTCTATGAACGATTGAAATAAAAGTTCATTGAACCATTTAGTCCGATTTGAAAATAAAATAATATAAAATAAGCCATAATAATAAAAAAAAACACACATTTCTTTGCTGTTCCATAATATAGGGACATGCATTATGGAACACCGGTACAAGAGTCCAAAAGTTGTTTCATAATAGGTACATAAAGGTCGTTTCGTATTTTCATAAATATAATAACTTTACCTAAACTCAATTAAACTTCTAATAGGTGTTTCGCATTCAGAAAAGATCAGCGCATTCTTTGATATAAACATTTTGTAAATATATTCTACTATCGTTCAAAAATTAACGAAAATCTCAAAACCTCAAAATTTGTCTCATGATAGGTACCTTTACCTTAACGCGTGAGCAATATAGGTTCAAAGAAATTATTATCCACAGAGTTTAAAAGTTTCTTTGAATTTTAATTTATTTAAATATTCTTTGTGCCCATGAGAATATAAAAAAAATGTTTAGCGTTTGAGGGCTTTCTTGGGATCAAAATGAACTCACAACAAATTCAATATGGGGGATCATAACCGAAAACACACATATCCACCATATATTTCTAATTTTTTTTTGAAATTCATCTTCATTCTGAGAATACCTTTGAGTGCCAAAAATTTTTTTGTAATGTTTTCATGGGTGCAAAAAATAAAAGTTTATAACAGTGGTATAATAAAGCATAATTATCTCGCTCAGAATAATATCCTAAGCTCCGGCGCAAGACTCCAAACATCCACAAAAATGTTAAAAAATGTTAATTATAAGAAACTTTAAAATTCTGTAGATCATAGTTTTGTTAAGTCTATTTTAATTGTGTGCATTTCTGAGATTAAAATCAATCGATTCCACATTCAATACACTTCATGGGAGTCCCAATGCACTACTTTCAGGTATAGTATTGTTTGTGATTTCGAAAATAATTTTTTTGCGATCCACCCTGTTAATTATATTGAAACCACATTTTAACTCAATCCTGTTTAAGTTAAGTGGATTCAGTTAGTTTAATTATAGAATGCTAAAATTTAGTACTAATTGAAGTCAGCACTATGGAAAAGTGCTATTGATTAAATAACAAAATCTGTTGAATCAATAACAAAGTCTATTGAATCAATAACAAAGTCTATTGAATCAATAACACAGTCTATTGAATCAATGACTCGTTCCAGAGCATATTTTTTATTGATTCAAATGTAAAAAGTATGCTATGAAATCTATAGCATCAATGTTAAAGCGAAATAAATAATTATTATTCGACTTCATTCTGATAAATATAATTATTTCATTAAAGAATCAGAGATCAATTCAATTAAATACGATTTATCTGAATTATTTTTAATTTATGAATTTAGAAGTCAGTTGCTTTCTCTCAATTTTGTTAAATTTAGTGCTATTGAATTCCTTTCAATTTAATTAGCTCAAGTTCAATCTAAATAAATTTATAAAAGTATTTGGAAGGATTATGATTATTTTAATAGAAATGATGAAACTTGAGTGAAAAAACTAGAACTTTTTAGCTTTAAATTGAATTTGAGTTACTCAATTAAGACTATTTAATTTGCACAAACTTAGTTGAATTATGTTCAATAAAATTAATTAATCCGGAAACACTTTATGGAATGAACTCAGTTCCTAATCAATTTCTTCAATTTGCTTGATTCAGCTAGATTCAAACTACATTTAGTCAAATTTAATTGAATTGCAAATTTGATTATTTCAGAAAAGTTCACTCGAGTTCAAGTGGATTCACTTCACCTAACAATTTATTCAGAAGCACTTACATCAATAGTCATCTCGAATAAATTCAATTCACTATCATTTAATTTAATTTACAGGAATTATATATTTTTTTAATTCGATTGCATTTTTTCGAGAAAATCAATTATATTTCTTAAAATTAATAAATCCACAGCTGGGCTTGGCTTCAACCAATGTTGATTGAAAAGTGCCAGCCAGTACGGGATTTTTTCTCAATATGTTTAGAGATAATTTCTGAATAAAGTTTTTAAGCCTTGAATGAAAAGAATCGTTGTATCCATTTTTATGTAATCTTAAATTGTTTTTTTCTCTGCTAGGGTTAATTATAAAATATTCTTTTATTGATATTACTGGAAATTTGATTTTTCTTGCTATTGATCCTTTATTTTTGCATGAAAAAGCCTCTAATAGAACATCATCAAACATTCAAAATACTTTAAAACCTTTTAAAACAGATGAAACACGTTATAGTTTATTTTAAAGTTTTTCTGGAATATTTCAAGAAACATCACTAAATTTCCCACAAATCTAAAAAAAAACAGTGATCATATAGGTCTGAATTTATTGTCTCCCGAAAATCATAATACAAAAAGACGTCTTTCCATTATTTTGGTCATTCGAAATTAAATATTAATTTTTCATAAAGCATTGTTAAAAACCGGAGGAAAATTTTTCCTTTAGAAGCAATTAACCGATTACGGCATAAGATTACAATTGGTTGAAAACAAAACTCGATGGTAAATTACCTATACAAATAAAAGTAATAATTCTTCTTTCTCTTGAACTTCATTTTCAAATTCAATAGGGTAATTTTTCGTGTCGGCTTCAAAATTCGACGTTTCAAACAAATGACTCGGTGAAGGCCCTATTCTCTTTGAATTTTTATTTATTTCCTTCTCATCATCCTTTCTCTTGGCCCCCACCCTCGCCGACACATTTAACGGCCCCCGAGTACCAACCTTCGAGCGACAAAGTAAAAACAAAAGGACCCGTAGAAAGTAAAAGGTTCCGTAGAAAAGAACCGAAAAAAATGCTGTTTAGGAAGAAAGGAAAAGAAAGGGACATATGGGAATGTGAAGAAGAGAAGGAGTAATAAGAATCCGTGCATAAATTATGTGAAGTTTTTTTCTGGCATTTTGTACCACGTAGCCCCTTTCTTAGGGTTCGTAGGTTTCATCAAAAAATAAAATTTAGGTAAGACGATTTTAGAAAAAGAGCTATTTGGTTAAATCTAACTGTTTAATTGGATCAAAAACCACGAATTTTGAAGAAAATAGTTGACCAAAAAAGATTCATTTTCAAGCAAACAGTTGTATTCTTAATCAAAAAATACGAAATTCTTATAAAAGAGATAAATTTGCATACCAAAAGGACGAATTTTCGACCAGAAAAAACGTTGTTAGACAAGACACGAAAAAAATTGAACCAAATTCTTGAATTTTCAAACCAATAGTATAAAACTTTTAGTAACAAAGTTGAATTCTCTACCAAAAAGAATAATTTCTAAAAAAATGTTTATCAATTTAATACAATTAATTTTAGTCACATTCAACGTGCTTTCTATCTCATCTCAAATTCGTTTAACTTAGATTCGTTGATGTTAAGTTTCTGCTTGAGAAATTTTCATCAGAATCGGATTGACGTTTGAAAAACGATCGACTGATTTGGAAAAACACATTATTTGATAAATTAATGCGGAAAGTGATTGGCTGTTTTTACTCACGAAACTTCTTCATGAAAGACGTAGACAAAGAAAACTCACCTGAAACAAATAAAATAGCTTCATTATAGATAGATAATATAGAAGATATGTTCAAGATATTTTTATTATTCAACATTGAAGTAAGGAAGTGTGCTATTGTATTTCACAGATATAAAACCAAAGACATGTATTTTTAGCCCCCCCCCCCTCCCACTTACAAAAAGAAGCCAAAAACATATTTTTTTAGAATGTATCGCTAAGAAGCTTCACGCAGTCAAAAAGTGTTTAAAAATATTGGGAATAAGTGTTTTTTTTGAAAAGGGAGGGATGAATTAAAAATGTATGATTGCGGCTACGAAATTAAACTCAATTTGAAACTCATTAAATTCCTAGCGTCCCAAGTAAAATATCGCATTTTCATCAAAATAAATGAATTTTCTACCAAAAAGACAAATTTTCAACGAATTAACTAAAATGTCCAGCGAATAGTTGAATTTTGAAACGAAGAAAAGATTGACTTTATACCAAAATTAAAATAATTTAGTGTTTGAATAAAAAATTAATTTTCAATAAAAAAAATAATTTTCCACAGAAATGTTGAATTTTCTGCCAAGTTGCTTAATTTATAAGCTGAAAAGATTAATTTTTAACTAAAAATGAAACAGTTGAATTTTCATTCGAAAAAAATTATTTTAAATATGAAAAAAAAATTATATTTTAACAAAGTTAAATTTTCTACCAAATAATTGGATTTTTTATGAAATACTTCCTTATTATTATTATACCACTACTCCTTTCCAGGTAAGCGTGACTCACTTGATAAGGAAGAGAGTAACATTTTCAAATTAGAAAATTGATGTTAATTCAGAAAAAAATGTTTTTCAACAAATTAGTTTAATTTTGAACCAGAGCCTTGAATTTTCATAAAAATTATGTATATTCAACCAAAAAAGTTGATTTCTTAAAAAGTAATTCAACTTTGAACTGAGGCGTTGAACTTGGGTCCGTAACAAAAACAGAATAATTTGCAATCCAACAGTCGCATTTTTATGCACAAAAATTAATTTTCTACGATAAAAGACGAATTTTCAACAAAATACATGAATTTTCAACTAAATATTAAAATTTTCAACAAAACAAAATGAATTCATGTACTATCAAAAATGAAATATTAATTGTAAACCTGCGTACCTACAAGATATTATGTACTTTTCACAGATTTAATAAAACTCACTGATGAGGGCTACCATTGTGTGCCGAAACGTCTGAAACAACTTAATTCGTTTCCATTCACCTGACCCTAAAGCCAACAACTTTCATCAACAATTTCTACAAAATTTAAATTTTTGAGGGTCAATACAATCCCCAGCGATTATTAAAATTTCAAGTTCAAAAAATTAATTTTCAATCGAAGAAGCTAACATTTGACTGAAATGATGAATTTTTAACTAACAAGTGAATTTTTAGCAAAGTAGTTCAACTTTCGACCAAATAGTTAAAACTTCTAACAAATCGCTTACTTTTCTAGACGAAAATATTAATTTCCTACAAGACAGTTAAATTCGCAACTCGAGAATTTAAAATATCAACAAATAAGTAAATAGAGGATTAATTTTCTACGAAAAATATAAAATCTTAACAAATTACATGCATTTTCAAGCAAAGAGTGGTATTTACAAATAAAAATTATAAATTCACATACTAACAAAAATGAAATAGTTAAATTTTCAGATGAAGAAATTACTTCTTAACAAAAGAGTTGAATTTTCTACAAAATACTTAAATTTTCAACAAAAAAAATATTTTAATCAAAAGTGAAAAAAAGTTTAAATGGAATCGTTGAATTTTCAAGCCAAAAGGCGAATTTGTAATAAATATCTGAATTTTCAACAAATTCATTTAATTTTCAACCAAAAAATAAAAGTTTTAAACATAGATTTCATAGCAGACTTTTAAACCAAAAACAATTAACTTTCAATAAAAAATAATTGAATTTTCTTATTGGGTTTCTCTTGATTCCGTTCGCAATTAAGTGAAACAAAAATCAGGAAAAGGGGAAAACTGTGAAGCCTGCGATAAATAAATAGGAATGTTGATCATTTAGAAACTAAAATTCTGATAATTCAAATAAACATTCAAATTCATTTTTAATACATAAAAAATATCTGGTTAGAAAACTGGCAATTTAGCTTGAACATATGCAATTCTTTATGCCCTAAAGAAATTATAAAATTGTATGTTTATAAAATTCTAAGAATAATTTAATGAAGATTCCGCTTCTGTTTAATTAAAAGAGTTTATATTTTATATGTATTTTCACTCCCGAAGTTTATAAAATCTTAGTTAAATTTTGTTTGATGAATATTGGAGGGGGTTAAACATTCGAAAATCGTTGACCTCCCCCCTACTGAAAAGACTTTGCGTAATTTATCGACGTCCCCTAAGCATAAGACAGAGAGTATGGAAGTCGACATTAAAAGTATAAATATAGGACCATGCCACCGCGAGGGGCGTGGAAGGGTGTGGTCAAATTTGTTAGGGGTTGGTTCCTGCCTAGATTTATATTTCCTAAATTATTCGACTGCGGACTTATAGTCAAGACTCAAGAGTGAGCCGAAAGCACACCCAGGGCGAGAATTCAAATTAGAATTGAGAAGGCCGCCTTTTGACTTTTAGGACACCCTAAGTGTTTACCGAAGGCGCGAGCCTATCTCCGAATCGGATCTCTGTTGTGGCAATACTCCACGTTCCTCGCTTTATTCCACAATGGGCGGATTATCCAACGGTATTCACGCATTTCTCAAAAAAACATTTATTTTTATTTATGGTGAAGTAATTCTCTCCTCTTGTTCAAAAGCCAGCTCAAAACTGTCCCATTAAGAAACTTTGGTTTGTTATTTTCTCTAAGTGATTTTCAAGCGTGTTTGAGTCAAATCAGGCATTCCTTCTGACTTTGCTTTTGTAATTTTTGATAAAGTATGCACACCGTTAGATTTTCAAAATAGATAATAATTTATAAAATCATAAATTATGATAATAATGATATATAATACACATAAGATATAAATATAATTATGATAATAATTTAGATTTAATTAATTCTTTCTGACTATGCTTATTTTGTAGTTTTTGATAAAGTATCAACATCTTTAGAGTTCCAAAATATATAATAATTTAAAGTAAAAATATTATTCAAGAAAATATATGAGAGAACAAGTGTGGGTCACTCCCGGATTTATGCAGGGGTAGAATTATGTTCAAAATTACTTAACCTTTATATTGATTTATAAAATTTAAAAAAGGCCTCTTGATTATTGCAACAAATTTAAGAAGACTTATGTCAAGCAAAAGTAGTACAAAATATGTGAGGTGCTGATTATTCGTTTAAATGTAGATACTCACATATTTACCTTTTTCCATCCGTTTTAGGCAAAAGTCGTAATTTTGAAATTTGCATTCAATTTTAATTTGCAAAAGTATAGTTTATTACTTGAAAGGCTCTCGACAGTTTTATTGATCACATTTTTATAAAAAATTATTTCATTTATATAGATAATATGTACAATTAAGTTAAGTTCGTCGTTTTTTGAATTGAACAATAATTTTCCAAATAATAGTTAATGAAAACTTGACAAACTATATTGTACAGAACCTTCCAAGGGACCAAATGAGCTTTTGTAAATTTAAATTGAATTAAAAATACGAATTTTGCCTAGTCTAAAAAAAAAATATGCAAATAAGTAGCCATAATCAGAGCGCGTTTTTTATCAATTTTATAAATCAAGTTGAAGATTAAGTAAATTTGAATTGACATTATATACTCAGAACACCCTTAATTCACTTTCAATCATTTTTTCTCGAATCATGTTTTGGTCACTTAAGATACTTCTCTCAATAAATTAAAACATAAAAACCAAGAATTTCCCATTTTTTGCATTTATTTTTGATTCTTAGATTTTTTTAATTTAGCCTAAACTTCTTGAAATTCCCTTGACATAGATTTTAGCACATTCTCATCACATTCTTATCTGTATTTTATCTGAATTCAATGGCATTTCAAGATTTCTGTTCTATTCGCTATCATTATTTTTAATTTATCTTGATTTTGAATAAATTTGGTAAAATACTCTTGAATTCCCTTGAATTCTTTTGAAATCACTTCAATTATATTGAAATCAGTTAAATATTTCGAAATTTTTAAAAATGAATTAGAATTAATTTCGAATTTATCCTGCATTCTTTTTAATTTAACCTAAAGTCTTCAGAAATTTTTTGAATTTCTTGAAATTCTCTTGAAGTTTTTTAATTTACAGTGAATTTTTTTTAGATCCACTTGAATTCTTCTAAATTCACTTCATTCTTTGCTCAATTCTACACAAATTTTTGTTAAATTTTTAACTTTTGTTAAAGTTCAAATTATAATTAGTTTACCCTGAACTCTCTGAGCTTCAATCGAAATCCACAGAATTCAATGAACCTTTTTTGGATTTTCAATTTTTTAATTGAAATCTGAAGACTTTTAACCTCACTTTGAATTCTTAGGCATTTCTCTAGATTCTTTTGAATTCTTTTGTATTTTCTTTAAATTATTCCAAAGTGAATGATTTAATGCTCTCTTTGATATACTTTCAAATTATCTTCCATTCACTTCAATTTTTATGAATTACAGCCAATTCTTCCCGTTTTTCTTAAATTTGTCTAAATTTACTCGAATTTTTTTCAAATGGGTAGCTAATTTTTTTTTTTAATTCACTAGAGTTCTGTTAAATCCACTTTGCAATTCTTTGCACTCCTATTTAATTAATTAAATGATTGATTCGATAGAAATTTTTTAATTTTTAAATTTTTGTTCATTAATATTTTTCAAAAATTCTTACAAATTTCATCAATGTCTCATAAATTTGATTAAATTTTTCTTAATTCGCCCTAATATTACTGAAATCGGCGAAATATTTTGTATAACAAATTTTGTTTCTACCCATTTGAATTCATTCGGAATTTACCCGGAATCTTCATTAATTTATCCCGAATTCTTTTCAATGGTCACATGTCACACGTTTGTAAAAATTAGTTTTTTTATGATTCCAAAAACCAAAATAATACTGCATTATTGAAAAAAAATTTAACTTACGAAGAAATTGTATTTTGTAAATATATTGAGCAATTAAATTTTTTCTTACTATCGCTCCTTAACAATTTTTGGAAAATCGTTCAATTTTAATGATTGATGACTTATTTTTTCAGGAAAAGCCTTCTCCATAACACTACAGTTTCCAATTTTTAAAATAAAATTTTCCATGGCTGAAATCGTTAAAAAAGTTAGTTTAAAAAGACATTTTTTAGATAAATAACTATAGTTGTAGATTATTTACTAATTTTGAGAAGTGAATACAGCAAAGTTAGGAAATATTTTCTTCGTTAAAAGCCATGACTCATTAGAATTAAATCATTTTTTAAAAATTGGTGAGAAGCAACAGTAAGAAAAAATTTAATAAAAAAACTATTATTTAAATAACTATTTTTCGTGAGTTTAAGACTATTTGTACAGACAAAATTTTCTTTCATTTCGTAATATGTGACTAATAATATTATTTAAATTCTTTAAACAAAACTTTTTTTCCAGAGACCGGATTTTTGTCACAACTACCTTAATATGTGTCTTGCTGTACTAAAGAATCTTTCCGAAACTAGCCGCCACAATTTGGATAGTGAAAATGAAATAGTAGTTGAAAAAACAATAAAATTGATTTAATGTCAAAAGAAAAACTTGACAACTATGTTTCGGAAGTTGCTGAAAAGTAACGATTTGTATAGTTATTATTACTAAAAAAGTAACTAGTTAAAAGAAACTAGATGCTCCCTATCACTGAATTTATGTTAAAAGAGATAGCCCACTTAAAGGCTTCGAATCTGAAAAGGTAAGCCTTTTAACGACCGACCGAAGGCGATTAGCTTATCGAAAAGTTAAGGAGAATGCTGGATAGCACCTACTAACTGCTAATCGCTTTAGTAACTCGATCAATGACCAACTATCCGTGGACATTAAAATTACATGGTGTACGATCAAAGGTTATCCAATCGTTAGTGATATGATAACATGTCTCTTCCGATATAAATAAGATTTGATTTATTATTTTCATTATTCAATCGATATTTAATCGCGCTCCTAATTTTTGAGTAACCATTCTAATAATCTCTGTAATAATTACAGACTTCGCAGACTTTTGATTATTTCCCCCCCTTCTGAAGAATTCCTCTTTTTCCCTTGTTTTCAAGAAACTTCCTCTTTTTATCGTTCCGATAAGCAAAATCCAACTTTTTTTTTATTGAAAGTTACTTGTTGTTAATTTAAAAGTCTACTAATGATATTTTTTCTTCATAATTCATCTCTGTTCGTTGAAAATTTCATTATTTTTTTTTCAATTGAACTATTTTGTTAAACGAGCTGTGAATTAAATCTCGGGTATTCAATTCTTTTGAATGTATTCATAATTTTATGAAAACTTTCTTTTCTTATTATGATCAAATAGCGGAAGTATGTGCTTACGTATAGAAAAAGCATTGATTAGTTTTCATTTAAAAACTTTCATTAATAATATTGATCAATTAATTTCTCTCAAATCAAGGTGTCTTTTCTATTCTTTCATCAACTTTAAATAATGTTAATGGAAACATTTTTACTGTGAAAAACCATTTTTTTCTTCAAATAAATGGTTATAACTTCCTGACTATTTAATAACATGTATTAATATAATAGGTCAATCGATTTACCTGGAATCTTTTATATTCTTGCGTCTATTCAACAAAGTTTTACTATAAAAAAAAGATTGGGAAAAAGTTATCAAAAGCTAAAATTAAATACAATAAATATTTTTAGGAATCCTCGCATCATATTTAGGATATTAGTTGTGAAAATAAGCCCTCATCAAAATTTCATTAAATTATCTGCAACCGTTTTTAATTCATACTTAGAACATTACAAAAATTTTGTAATCGTAACGAAAACAAAGCCTTCTCTATTAAAAAGAAAGTCATATTTTTCGGTCGGAAATTCCACAACATGGTTGAAAGGTTATCTACTTTGTTGAAAATTCATTTTGTTGATTGAAGATTGAACTATTTTGCTGAAAATTCGTTTTTGTATCATTGATCGTTTATAAGTGGAATATTCAACAATTTCGATTCGAAACTAACTTTGTTATTGAAAATTCAAGTATTGCGTGGAAAATTCTGATTCTTTTACTTAAAAAATCTACTATTTTGCTTGAAAATTCAACTATTTATTTAAAATTAAGCAATTCAATTTTCCATTGAGATTTCATCTTTTTTGTCTGAAAATTCATTTAGTCCTATTTGTTTGAAAGCTGAACCACATTGTGAAAAATTCATTCTATTGGTTCAAGATTCAACAATTATGTTGAAAACTCTCTCTTTTGAGTGAAATGTGACCATTTTATTCAATTGAAAATTCAACTATTTGGTTGAAAATAAACTTTTTTGTTGAAAAGTTATGTTTTTTCTCTTTGAAAATTGAACTATTTGTTTGGAAACTTATCTTTTCCAGATGTAAATACATCTTTATAGGTTGAAAATTCAATTATTTGTTGAAATTTTGTAATTTATGGTTGAAATAAATGGGTTTTGAATCAAAATTGAAGGAATTTTTGTTGGAATATCAACTACTACATTTTTTGTTGAGAATTTATTTTTTTAATTGAAAATCCAATCACTTGGTTGAAAGTTGAAGTCCTTTTTTAAAAATATAAGTTTTTGTTGCTGAAGATTCATCATTTTAGTTGAAACTTAATCTCTTTGGTTCCAAATTTCATTATTTCCTCGAAGATTCATTTTTATTTTTGTTGAAAATTCATTCTTCTCACTGAAAACTGAACTATTCTATTTCGGATTGAAAAATTATCTTTGTGGGCTAAAAATTCAACTATTTGCATGAAAGTTCATTCCTGTAGCTAAAAATTCAACAGATAAAATAAAGAAATACATTTTTTTTTAATCAAATAATGTTGATACTATATTGAATTTAATTTAAAAAGCTTCAAATTTCTTACGTTCTTAGTTCAAAATACTGCACTTTGAACAAAATTGATGAATTTTCAACCAAATCGATCAACTTTCAACTAAAAAGAAGAGTTTCTTTCCGAGAAAAATAATCTTGTACCAAAAAATAAAATTTGTTAACAAAATACATGAATTTTTAACTAAGGCAGACTATTTCGCAATCAGAAATCAGATAGTTAATGGCTATTAGTCAATAGATGAATTTTTGAAGCAAAAGACGAATTTTTAAGTAAAATTGGAATAGTTAAATTTTCAGTTGGAGAATTTGATTTTCAACAAGAAACCTGATTTTTAATAAAAAAGTTCAACTTTTAACCATCCCTTTGTATTTTCAACTAAAAATATGAGGTGTCAAAGAAAATTTTCAATACCTGATGTTCAAATCAAAAAAGATAATATTTATACCAGGTCCAGAAAAGTTGAATTTTTATCCTAAAAGATTGATTTTTAACATAAAAAAGAAGAAATTTTCAATAAAATAGTAAAACTTTTAACTTAAAGGTGAATTTTCAATTAAAATGATGAATCATCGAACAAAAAAATATATTTTCAACGAATGATTTGAACTTTGAACTAAGCAGTTAAATTTGCAATAACAAAAAAGGAATTTTGATTAATAAATGGAACAGGATTATTTCCAAGAAGAAAAAATTAATCTTCAACGAAAAATTTAATAGCTGATCTTTCTCCAAAAAACATTTCAAATTTAATTAAGAAACAGTTGCATTTTTTGCAGAAAGAGATCAAATTAGTTGGAAATAGTTCAATTTTCTAGCAAATAGTTGAATTTGCGATTAAATTTTTTAGATTTTCAATAAAAAACTATGCCTTTTGAAGAAACTTGTGAAACATATAATAGTAGACTATTCAACCAAAGAGAATAAGCTCAACAAAAAATAGTTGGATTTTCTTGTTGGGCGAGACAAAAAAAAACGTTCTGATGATTTATGGACTTAAGAATAATAGTTCAAATGAACATTATAGTTTAATTCGAAAACTGCAAATTTAGCTTAGATAATAAAGTTATTCTTTCAGAGTGGTGTTACCCCTTAAATGTCCTAACGGTTAAACATAAAAATTGTTCAATTTGTTTAAACGTTTAAACGAAAATTTCGAGTCTGGTGAAGTAAAATTCTGGTAATAAACTTCTTTTTCTCATTCCTCTTGTTTCTCCGAATTTTGTTTTATCTCAATCAAGATGTAATCTTTTCTCTCTTTTCTACCCATCCCTTGGTTCTTTGCTCTCTTTCTGAGATTCCACTTGGCCAGTGGCTCGCGAGCCGCCATATAAGGCTCAGGAATCTCGCGCCGTGTTACAAATTCAAATTAAAAGCGTGTTTCCCAAAGGTAACCTGATGCCTAGCTAGGCCAGTGTTGAGTTCATTTAAACGTTGCACTGCAAGCATACGCCATGAGAAAGCCGAATGAGACTTATACGGGACTTCATAATGGCTCTCCAACTGTGAGATCAATCGCAATACCGACGATTAGAGAGACTTAGGGATTGGTCTGATTTATCTGGTATTCTGATAGTTCATTCACACCGCGGTGTGCTCGATATAGTCTGGCTTAAGACTGTAAATTAAACTTTTTTTTTAAGCTTATGACTTATGCATGACAACCTCCTATCTATAAAGAAAGTAGGTGATTATTTATTTGAAAGTTTAAAACAGATTATCTTTCAACAAGTCTCATATCTTAATTTTTTGTATTTATATGAATGTATGTTTTTCAAAAATGTAATAATTGATTTCACCATGTAAATGCGCGATGCAAAAAAACATACTTCACACTCTTTTCCCTGTTGTCCTCTTTCCCCCTTTTTAAAAAATTCTTCTCTTGCAAATTAAATTGATAGAACACGATAAAAAAATTCGAATATTTTGGGTTGAAACTTGACTGCTTTCAATTGAAAAGTCTGCTATTATATTTTTTGTTCAGAATTAACCTTTTCAGCATAAAAATTCTGCTATTTGCTTGAAATTTTCAATAGTTTATTGAAAATTCAACTATTTTGTTAGGACTAAAAAGCCAACTTTTATTGTCGAAAATTCTACTACTTGATTGAATACTAATTTTAATTTGATTAGCTGAAAATTGAACTATTTTGATAATAATTCCTTTTTCATTTTAGTTTTAAATTGATATTTTTGAGGTCAAACTCAACTATTAGATTTTCGTTCAGAATTGACTTTCTTTGGTTGAAAATTCAACTAATTGATTGAACTTGATTGAAAGTTGAACCACAGTGCAAGAAATTGATTTTGTTAGTTGAAGATTAAATTATTTCGCTGAAGATTCAGTGGTTTTTGGTTGACAGTTAACTTTTTATATGAAAATTCGACTATTCCATTTCTGATTGAAAATTGCTCGTTTTACTAGAAAATTCATCTATTTTGTTGAAAATTTTTCTTTTTTGGTACAAAATTGATCTTTCTGTCTAAAGATTAAACTACTTTCTTTCAAGTTAAACTATTTTGTTGAAAATACATATAATTAGATAAAATTAAGCTCTTTCGTTGAGAATTCAACTATTTTGTTTGCAAGTTCGTGTTTTCTATTGGAAATCAATTTTTTGAACTGAAAATATATCTACTCCATTTTTTGATGAAAAATGAGTCCTTTTGGCTTGAAAATTCAACTGTTTCATTTGCAATTTGCCTTTTCGGGTTAAAAATTCTATTATTTTGGTAGAAACTTCCACTATTAGGTTGAAAATTTCCTTTTTAGGGTAAAATACATACTCGCGGGTTCAAAAATCTAAGGTTTTTTTTTTTAGAAAATACGTCTATATGGCTTAAAACGTTACAATTAAGTTATAATTTCTTCTCTTTTGACTGAAAAATCTTTCTTGTTTGCAAATCCAACTTTTTTGTTGAAGATGCAACTGCTTGGTTAAAAATTAATTTTTTTTCTGTTTTGATATCAACTTTTATATTCTTCGATGAAAATTCAACTATTTTCTTGAAACTTATACTATTTTCTTGAATATTCAACTACTTGGTTAAAAGTCGAACTTCCTTGTCGAAAGGTAATTTCTTGTGTAGTCATAATTTTGGTTGGAAATTTATCTATTTTGTTGGAAATGTAACTGTTTTGTTCAAAAATCTTTTTTCTTTTGCTTGCAAATTAATTTTTCTAGCTGAAAACTGTTCCATTTATGGTTGATACATTACCTTTTTTATTTAAAAATTCATCTATGTGGTTAAAAGTTCAACTATTTTTTAAAATCCAATTATGTTGCTAAAAAGTCATCTGTTTCGGTCAAAAATTGGAATTTTTTGTTAAACGCTCATCTTTTTGTGTAAGTTAATATTTTGAGTTTAAAAATTCAAGTCTATATTTGGTTCACAATTCAAAAATTTGTTTGAAAAGTCATCCCCTTTGCTTGAAAGAGCAACGACTTCATCTTTGCAGGTTGAAAATTCAACTCATTTGTTGAAGATTTCTCTTTTCGGATAGAATCTTCGTCCTTTTGAATTGAAAATTTATCTTTCTTGTTTTAAAATTGAACTTTCTCCTAAAAAAAACGTCTGTCTGGCTTGAAGATTTAACTATTTGGTTAAAAATGCAACTGTTTTTGGTTCAAGGTTAATATTTGTTGTTCAAAAATTCAACCATTTGGTTGATAAATTATCTGTGCTGGTTGCAAATTTAACTATTTGTTTAGCATTGAACTATTTTGTTAAAAAGTTGTTTCTTGTACTCAAATGTTCAACTATTTTGTTGCAAATGTAACTGTTTAGTCTCAATTTTTTTTCCAAGTTAAATATTCGGTAATAAAAACAGCTTTCTTGGTTGAGAATTGACCTTTCAGACAAAAATTCATCTTTCCAGGTTTTGGTTTGAAATTCAACCATTTTCATTACAATGCAATATATTTCGACTTGGTATCTTAAGCATTTTCTATTAATTCAATATGGTATGTATACATTAAGTTTATCTGAAAGAATTCATTGTCCTATTCTCGTGAAAAAAACACCCTATTTCACCTGTTTTTAAGGCATTTTGAGCTGTGAATTCTGGAAAAATCTGTCAAACGAAACAATTTGAAATTAAAAAATCATTTCAGATCTAAAAATTATAAACTGTGATAATTTCAAATTACATACTAGCTCGTATATATATATAATCTTTTCCCCTCTACTCCATATATCAAAAATGCCACAACTTAAAGATAAATGCATAATACGAGCACTGAAGGATCCATTTCCGATCTCAGGGCATATAAAATAAAAAAAATCACAACAATTTCCCACTTTCCAATCTCCGCTGATAAATATCTCTCAATTACTATGTAAATACAACTATTGAAGATAAAGCACCCGCAGACATTCCACTTGAGAACCCTTACAACTTGGATATGAAAGTCATAATGGAGAAATCTTCTCCAGCAAATTAATTGAATCGGTTAACTCTCGGAATGAATAACGAATAACGAATTTATCGATGTCGTTTAATTTGGTGCTGATTTTGCCTTGGTCTTGAGAACAAGACCGACAGACATCCAGGCCTCGAATCCAGATAATGCGTACTATCTATCGGTAATTGCAATTTATAAGGACGGGTTTTACACTTTTAATTCAGGCGTCATTTGTCGCAAGGTAAGAACTTAAGAAGGCGACAGTAGGTTGTCTGGAACGCCTGAAGGATTAGTCTCTCGGTCCTGTTATGCCTTTATGGTTTGCAAAGCGTCTTCTCTTTATGCTGATCGTTCTCTGAGTCGTAGTCGGTAGGCGGCTGATTGCACCACCTCGCGAGCATGACGCGCATTATGCACGCTTTGTAAGTCGAGCTGCTGAAAAATCGATCCCGAACCAAGTCCAGTATTTCTTTTGTATCAGTCAATTCAATCGATACTTTCAAGTACTAATCGTCGTTCGACTTTGTTGAAATTCATCTCATCTTACAACCACCTCTCCTTGCAGATCAAAATACATTTAATCATGACAATAAATAACATTTCTTTTGAAAGAAATGCATGTATATTGTATATCCTCTAAATTCTACTTGGCCAATTCCATTTGAAATATATATTATAAATACAGTGAGCTCTCACTTATTCCAGGGCTTACTTTGTCGATGTCTCTTCTACTCGGATATTCGAAGTTGCGAATTTCTTTCACCTCCCACTACTGTCCATGTACGGTCTCACCCGCGTCAGTGGCTGACCAATCAAAAAGAGGCCCGGAGAGCGGGAAGCTCTTGCGCAATGCAAGGACGCTCACATGCATACAGCGCGCACATTGATACAAGGCAGGGCAGCCAATGAACGTCGCTTGACAAAATCACCCTACGATTCGTGGTAGAGGTGGGGGTCCCTGCAGACTTGGAATATTCCAATGTTCACTTTTTCGGCCCTCGGAATAAGTGAGAGTTTACTGTAAATTTTTTCCCAAGGCAAGAAATAAGCCAAAAATATGCGTACACTTACGCAAATCTAATTACAAGAATAGGCTTGTCTTGGAAAGTAACTAACTCTGAAAAAAGTGAGGTTAGAAAGATTTTTTAAGAACCACCAGAAATCCTATTAAATTTTGCGTCGATTGAGCCCTACGTGAAGTATTCTTGGTAAATATGAGCTGACATAGCTTATCAGAAAGACGGACCTATTCTTGGTTGCTTAATCGCTTACGTTCTTAATCACTCCTCACCTCTACGCAGTGTCAGCCCCAGCCCAAGTGTTAATCTTAATCTCAACCTCAATTATTTGTCCGATGCATAAACGGACATCAAAACGAATATGGTTCATTTAATTGAAAAAAAATTTAATAAGAATACAATATCATTCGTGATCAGAACTCGAACCAAAAGGTTAGATGCTAATTGAAATTACATTGAAAAGTCACTGTATATAATCAGCAGCGTAGGAGTAATTTATTTTCTATTTTATTAATTATGATATATAATGATCATACTATCAAAACTTATTTTTTTGAATAATTTTATTATTTTTATTATACAATATTTTATTCTCATCATTGAAAATTTATTAAAAAATTAAAAACTTATACGGTTCTGCAAAAGATACTAGGAATCGAGTCTGATTCAAGACCCGGCTGAAAACCCAAAAACTTTACCAAAACTTTCCGGACATTTTTCAATCGAACTTTCTAGCAAAGTAGTGGTTTCGGCTTTTCGGTGCGGGTTGCGAGATGGAAACCCAACCAGCCCCAAAAAAAACCTACAACGTCGGATCCAGGTGAAAGATGAATCAGTCTCTTAGTAATTGTTTCCCTAATTCTTTGAGGAAGTTAATCCAACTTGAGATGAGGAATCATATTTTGCAATTAGAAAATTAAACGATTCAATCGAACAAATATATGGCTTTGATGAATTGAAGAGAATATTTACTATCTTCAAAAGATGAAATTTCCTCTGAATTTCACTTTATTGAGTACCTACAAATTTTACACAAATATATATTTTCTCAATGACCGCTTGCCCTGATATTTATATTCCTACAATACCATTGGTATATTTTACATTTCCCCAAAGTTACATTTGTCCTAATTTTTGTTCATCCGCACTGACGTTAGTCCATTTTCATTAATTCGGATCATCATTTGGCATAACTTTCTCACAGGAGTGTCGCAAGTATCCTTATCATTCCAACATATTTTTCATATTTTTTATCAAGATGCAGCCAATGGCCAATTTGTACTAACGACTTAGGGATCATATAATCATGTATATTTGCTGCCTTCTTATCTTTCAACCTTATCAAATATCGCCATAAAGTTTTATAAAAGAAACAAAATATATCATTCCACTGTCCTCTTACCTATTAGACTTTATATAATACAAGAAAAGTTTTTTTAACAAGTTTTTCGTGATTATCTTACAGTCAACGTTCGAGTAGACGTAATGAGGATTTCATAAAGAAGTGCTTTGCGTTCAAAAATACAATATTTCGTGGGCCAGATAGCACAGTGGCGCGTTGATGTTTTCTTTACATTTACTAAAATTTCAATACGATACCTTAAAAGTTTGAAATTTGGAAAAGACAAAAATTACCGCTCTCCCTAATTTTTATTAATCTAAATTACCTTTGGCCTTGATTTTCATTTCACCGAATTGCCATTAGCCTGATAATTCCTTTCTTTTTGAATAATACTATTGAGCCGCTAATTTAAATTTATCATAATCTCAGTCTCACCATATTTCTATTTTCACGAATAACAGTGTGATACAATTTTTCCTTTTCTGAATTACAACTACACCCATCATTTTAATTTGTCCATATTTCTGTTTGAGATAATTCTTATTCTTCCAAAATGTCACTTGCTCTAATCTTTATTGCTACAAATTATCAATAAAAATTATTATTATTTCAAAAAAATTGAGATTACAAACAGTTTGTTTAGATGTTTCAAAATATTTATTTCTACATTTTCTAAATCTTAATTTAAATTCGGTTACTAAATATTTATATAATGATTTATGAGTCCAAAATTCAAATGTTGGATAAAATGTTGTACGTCATACTTTTACAAGGCTATTTGTCGTACGAGAAGTATAACTGGTAATATAATACGTTTTGATTTTTTGCATTTATGGATTAATTTTTCTATTGCGTATAATAAAAGCGGAGGCGACTTTAACAAATATTCATTTAATGAACGGAATTCCCGTTTATTACAAAAATGTATATTTTTGTTGCTGAAATATTCAACCTGATTTTATGAGAAAATCTGTGTGTAAAGATTTAAACATTTGAAAGGTAAATAAAATTTGGTACGTGATCTTTCGACCAAGCTGTTTGGCTAACAGTTAATCAAACATAACTTCTCGATCATTTAGAACTACAATTTCTCCTCTACAATCCATCTCACATATATTTACAACAGATTTTGAGGGAAAATAAGATAGCGAATAGTATATATATATATATATATACTATAACATCTTGATCGGAACATTCTTTATTAAAAATCCGCTTCTTCAGTTTGCAGAAAATGAAGTCCATTGCAAGTACACTGTTCCTCGTTTTAGCGGTCTACCTTAACTCTGCTGGTAAATATATTTATAAGAAACATTGTGCCTCTAATTTTTACTAAAATTCAAATCGCATTTCGATTTTGATACATACATTTAATTTTTATTTCAAATTTTATGAAGAAAACACTTTTCTTTATTGTACAGAAAGTTACGTTTCACATGAAAGTAAACTTTTGAAAGTTTAGACATTTGCAAAGGTTTTTTCATTCTTTCTACACCAGTTTGAGATTTTGGCCGCTAACCTGTTGTAGCTTCCCAAATAGTAATTTATACATAGGAAACCATGTAGAATCTACATGGGAATGCATTCCTGTCAAAATATCCATCTCAAGATGGGATGGTGCACGATAAAGGATTCCATAAGTAGGTTCCCACATGAGTTCCGGTATAAAAAATTATGACTTGGCCTACAATATCTAAATTTCGAAGTAATAACTTGTAAATACGTTATATTGCTTGATGAGACAAGGCCTATTAGAAGTTTCACAATAATCCATTCTTGTTGTTAAGAAAAAAAAATGTTGCGCAAACGCGGTTTTCTAATTATTTAAATTAATTTAAATAAATGTATGCAACCCTAAATAAATCTATCGAATTCTCAAATATCTTGACCAAAATCAAATGCGTAATTAGAAAAATGCTTGTTTCAATTAAAAAAGTTATTTTCTTGATATAGGATCCAACAAAGATTTGATTGATTGAAACAAATACCTGTTTGAGTCAACAAAATTTGATTTGAATCAAACAAACACTATCTTTGATATAAGGTCAGATGTTTGTTTGATTCATGCATTTTTCTAAGTATGGTGACTCAATTTTTCCTAATTGAATCTATAGAATCTTACGATTAATGATTAAGTTACTTTTTAGAAGGAAATAGTTGCCCTCACTGTTACATCACGAAAAAAGTAACTAGTTATCGTTGTCGTTTTTTTTTTTTTTTTATATACCATTAAGCCGTTTCCCTTTCGGCGAGCCTCTAGGGGTAAGCGTGACACTACCCGATTCGGGTAGTGTTTCTAGGTGGATAGTTTCTTGTAGTAAATAACTACAAGTGTGGGCTCACCACACCCACGACCGCCAACAGCAACGCAGTAGTATTATTCTCGATCGGTCACCCATCCAAGTACTAACCGCGCCCAACACTGCTTAACTTCAGTGATCTAACGGGAACTGGTGTTTCCAGCGTGGTATGGCCGTTGCCATACGTCGTTACTGTCGTTACTGTTCAAAAATCTGAAATATTCTTAGTTACTTAAAAAAAAGGAACTATCGTTACTTTTTTCATTACCTTTCTATTTTAGAGCTATTTCACTGAGGAAAATATTTAACGCTTATTCATATCTGTTCTCATATGTTTTTTAAAATGCCAGTATAGTCAATTTTGATGATGAAAAATTCTATTTGTCACTTCTTTCAATAACTTAGAACAGAGAACCCACGGATTCCTCAATTTTACTGAAATTTGTTCTTCTGGATTTCATCAGATTTATCTTAATCCAATGAAATATCTTGGATTTTTGCGAAGCACTTGAATTCAATTTTAATTCACCCTGCATTTTTATGAATTCATTTTCGATTCTTTTAAATTGTTTTGAATCGTTTGAAATTCATTTAACTTTCCATTTTTTTTTTAAATTTACATTGAATTCTTCTAAATTCACTCAATTTTACTTAGTTATGGAGAATATTCACCTCATATTGTACTAGATATCCTGCGCATATCATTCTAGTAACCTGTAAACCATTTTTCGTTGAATGGAAGAAACCTTTTGGGTTTTTTTTTCGACGAAAGGAAGAAATATAAAGAGTAGCGTTTGCAAAGTTTGAATAACACATCTTTTCTTGACATCCTAATAAATATTATTTTTAGGTATTATTAGGATTGAACTTTCCAACTCATTTGAACTGATATCTTGTTCTTTTCCAAAAAATTGTGTTCAAATGTCGATGAGTTGAATTATTTGAAATTTTCAAGATTATTTTTTGAAATATCTAAAGTCTTCAAAAATCTTCTTGAATGTTCTCAAGAAGCTACAAAAATTATATTTATATAACTTTGAACAGAAACTAATATTACTTATTTTTATTTTGTATCCTATATCCAGTTTTGAGCTTAAAGGTGCGTAATTGTTTAAAGATCATCTGCATTAATTTATTAATTTCAGGAATATAACTTTCATATAAAAGTGTATTTAATATATTTGAAATAGTAAAACTAGAGATTTTATGATATTCAAAGTAATATTCAAATGAAAAATACTGTTATCTCCTGAAAATATAATTCTCGAGTCGCAATATCTTCTTCAGATCATTAAGTCTGTTCGTTTATTCAGTTAAATGAAAATCATTTTGTAATGTGGCGTGTGCGTCATTCTCATCGAACTCATCGACATATAAAAAGGATTATTGTGAAAAAAACAATATATCAGTTCACATGAGTAGGAAAATCTGATCCTATAATAAATACCGAAAATTCTACTCCCTTTCTAAATTAGCCAAATTCAGTCAATGTTAGAAGTTCATAAACGTTTTCATATTCATATTGATATTGGAAAATTTTAGGTTGTAATTATTCACACTTGTAATTAAAAATGATCAAAAATTAATCATTTAATCAATTCATCTCATTTAATTTATTCGTTTCCAAGGGGCAGCACGTGAGTTACCACTTAACGCAGAAGCGGCACGAAATCTTCCTGAAATCAGAGAATTCCAATATGTACCTGCAGAACACGAAAATTTGGCTTTTCTCAGGAGGATAGTTGATGGTGTACCCGTTCGATTCGATAGACACACAAATTTGGTAGCAAGGAATGAAAAACTTTTTGGATGGCTCGATAATCAACGTACTATCCAACCAATATTCGTGCATAATGTGCCAATTATGTATGACCTTGACGAGCACGAGACATTGAACACGAGTCGTGAAGGACTTCGGATATTCGGTGTGGGTGACTTTTTTCCAGGTCCTCCTTCGAATGATGCACATCGTGCAATAACCAGAAGCCCCAGCCCTGCAAGTGGACGTGATGAACAATCTAGAGGCCGCAGCCGGACAAGTCGTCCAGGAAATGTTTTAGCATCCCGTTCTCAAAATACAACCGCCCCATATCAAAACGGATATCCAGGTCCTCCTCGAACTGATGCACGGGAGCGCCCAATCTCCAGAAGCCCCAGCCTCACAGGTGGAAGTGATGAACAATCCACAGGCCACAGCCCCACAGGTGGACGCAGAAATGTTTTAGCATCTCGTTCTCAAGGTACAACCGCCCCATATCAAAACGGATATCCAGGTCGTCTTCCGAATGATGCAAGTCAGCGTGTAATCTCCAGAAGCTCCAGCCCTACAAGCAGGCGTGATGAACAATCTAGAGGCCGCAGTACCAGAAGCCGCGGAAACGGTTCTTCATCTAGTTCTTGACGCCCAACCGCCCCCTCGACCGCCCCAAATCAAAATGGATCAGCTCAAATTAATTAAACAAGATTTGAAATTAAAGTGCAGAATCGTTTGTGTTGCTAAATCGAATCAAAAGGTTACAAGCCGATTCAAATTACGTTTAAAAAGTCTCTGTCTCATGATTCTTGATGGAACATTCAATAAACAAATAGTAGTAATTGTAATTGTTATTGCTTCTGTAAAAATACTTTGGGAAGGGTCAAGTTTGCAACGCGGGCAGAAAACCGAACAGGCTTGAAAGTTTGATTTCGTGCCCAGAAGCCCCAACCCTCAAAGAGGACCTGATGATCAATCCAGAGACGGCAGCCACAAGGCGATGTAGAAACGGTTCATCATCTAGTCCTCGACGCACAACCGTCCCATATTAAAACAAACGCAGCTCAAATAATGGAAAAGTTTACAGGTGAAATGAACAAAACAAGATTTAAAATTAAAATACAAAATCTTTTGTCTTGCTAAATCGAATTGAAAGGTTAAAAGCCAATTTGAATTACATTGGAAAGTCACGGTGATAGAAGTGGGACGATGGTCGTGGGGGTTCAGGCGTAGGCTTTGGACCCACTCCGTCGGTTCGCAGGTTCGATTCCCGCCTCGCACTCTGGAAGAGCCTCGACGGCCCATGCGGTGAACACTAGCCTAGCAAGGGAGTTGCTCATCTCCGGAGAGTCGTGGGACCGGTACCTATAGAGAAAAAGGTTCTCTCAGTACTTAAGGCTGTTGCTCTTGGTGGTTCGGAACCCACCTTAAACTGTAAGTCCCCCTCCCACCACCAAGAGAATGCGTGAGGGTGTGTGTAAAGGAATAGGAAAGAGATACAAGAAAAATGTAGGCCCTTAGAGGCCAAAATAGAAGCTTCCATTCCAAGTCACGGTAATAATACTCTTGATTGTACATTTTTAATTTAAATCAGTCAAAAGTGACCGATTCGAAATCAAAATTGACTATTTTGAACAATGTGAATTCGAAGACTGACAAATCAGTCGAAAGTTACTTTTGGAATAAGTCAATTTGACTGATATTATCAGTCATTTTAACCAATGAACTTTCAAGTAAAGAAGGTCAATTTTAACAAATAATGAAAAAGTTGAATATTTACGTAACTAAATTAATGTGAAAAAACGGATTTTCAACAAATCAGTTAAATTCTCAAAAAAAGACAAATTTTCAACTAAAATAAGAATTCCTAAACAAACAAACAAAAATGTTCAAGAAAGAAGTTCAACTTCGATCCAAGTAGTTGAATTTTAAAACTGAAAAAAAATCATTTTGCGTGGAGAGGATTGATTATTTTATCAAAAAGACGAATTTTCAACAAGATGCATGAATTTCCAAACAAAGAGATACATTTTCAACTAAAATTATGAATCTTCAACAACGAAGAAATGAATGCTTAACAAAGAATTAATTTCAACTCTCGAGCAAATAGTGAAATTGTCCACTAAAAAGATGATTTCTTAACATAGAATATAATAGTTGATATTTCAACCAAACAATATTTCAATTTAAAATAAAATTATTAAATTCAAGCAAAAAGATGGATTTTCAACCAGAAAGTTTTATTTCTACAGATAATGAAAAAAAAAACTTCCAACCAAAAACAGATTAGTTAAATTTTCAGTTAAAAAATTAATTTTCAACCACAAAAACAACAAATTTGTAACACAAAAGTTAACTTTCCGACCATACAGATGAGTTTCCAACTAAAATGAGGAGTTTTTAACAAAGTTTTTCAACTTTCAAACAAGTATGTAATTGAATTTTCAACCGAAATGATGAATTTTAAAGAACGAAGAATAATTTTATACCAGAAAACACGAATTTTCAAAAAAATAGATAATATTCCAACCGAATAGTTGTATTTCCAACGAAAATGATTACTCTTTACCCCAAAATATAAAATTTCAACAAATTAGTTCAACTTTCAACAGAGTAGTTGAGTTTTCAACAAAAAAATTTTAATTTTTTACGAAAAATGTAATAGATATTCCAACTAAAAAAGATTGCAGTTGTGAATAAAAAATAAAGTAATTTAATTTTCAATTACAAAAGTTATTGTTAAAGAAATAAAGGTGTCAACAAAATTGTCAAATTTCCACATAAAGATCAATATTCAATTGAAATGATGAATCTTCAACTGAAAAAAAAAAATAATTTTCAACAGCAGTTTAAATCGGATGTTGAATTTTCAATAAAAAATCATGGATATACTCAAGAAAAAATATGATAGTTAAAAT